>LKEA01000007.1:626257-644185 GCA_003795315.1 Cytospora schulzeri | reverse complement strand
GGCGCAGGCTATGAGGGAGGGACGAGGCGAGGCAGTCCTGTGTCATGGCAGTGCACGTGAAATCCCCAAGAGCTGGCCCCAATCAAATCAGCGGAGTGCTGACTGGGGTGACAAATAGGCAGGGGGGTCGGAGCTTAAAAGACCCAAATAGTACCAGGTCACCCTCCTGTCAGCTCCAAGTCCAGCCCGCCCTTCCTCGCTCTCTGTCCGCCTATCCGCCCAACTCAAGAGCCGCCGTCAAGGAGCCCCAACGTTTTCAAGGGAGAAAGTCATTAACGACCAAAGCAAACCCACACCAACTTCAATGCAAATTGGGAACGAGTTTTGAAATGATATGAATTGACAGGCAAGATGTGGAGGAGGTTGTTTGGTTGGTGACCAAGAAGAGAGGAAAGAAACGCACCCTACGCAGCTCATCCAGAACGTCCTCGCCAACGCCCTGGTCCTCGAAATCAACCCGCGATGCCTCAATCACCTCATTGATGATCTGTTGGTAGATTGTTCCAACCAAATTGTTCGACATCTTGATCGCAGACGGTAGGTTTTCGGAGAGGTATGGATGGATAGAGACGAAAGTGCACGGAGAGCGCGAGAAGTTGCGTAGCTTCTGCTTCGGGATTCAAAGGCGATTTGACAGCCAGCAGCTATGCCCCCCCTTCTTTGCGTCGTAGCTTCCTGGTATTCTCTCCAGCGACACTTTCGATTGTATGCGCCACTTATTCGAGGTTTGCGATCGCGTATGGTTGTGGTGACTGTAGAACGACGGTAGAGAGAAAGAGTGTTGAGCACTTTGCGACCGTAGCGACGGACGGAGAAGGTGACGACAGCCAAAAGCTCCTGTTTCCTAGGGATCACCGCGACTCCCCTTTACGGCCTCAGAGCCGCTGTAATCTCTAACCAAACCAAACGCAATAGTAATATGTCTTATTTTTGTCCTCACACGAGTTCTTTGTCGGGCTGGAATATTCGTAATGCTCTGGCGCTGGCCTTTGTCTGACAGTGGTGGTTGTATGTAGTTGACTAAGTTTCGCTTTTATTTGGAACCGGCAACTAAGTACTCAGCTGGCTTAGCTAAGCACTTTCCACAGGGAGGCGATAGACTGTAGCCACTCACTGTAGCCACTAACAACCGCCTGTAGCCACTTATAAGGCAATTGCTTTCCGTCGCATATGAAGATGTATTCTGTTACTTTCGTGTACTTTTACAGTACTACTTCTGCTAATCTGGACAGAAGAGGCAGCTTGAACACATCTGACTGGGCACATCTCTGTAACAAAGTCAAACTCTTACCATACCACTGCGCTACTGTTCGTTATGCTCGATATTGTACCTGTCGTCTGCATATGTTGCTCAAGGTGCAATCAGGAAGGCTGACTGCCCCTCGCCCAAACCGTTCACCCTCACTTGAGATCCTTGCAAACCAGCGACTTGTACATATGCTCCTCTCAGCTCGTGGGCTCATCTTCCGAGAAATCATGTGTTAACACCCATCCATGAAAATACCCGCCCTCATCCAGCTTCATATTCCCCGGCATTTCTTTGGACGCCACGTACGCACCGGCCGCACTTCCTCGCCAATATCGCGAGCCACTCCAGCCTTCCGGAGTATCCTGATGAATTGCAATTGTGATTCCAACCATGCATCAAGCTCAATAATCTTTGTGCTAGTTGTCAAGTCATTCTGACCGCATGACGATGGATGCAATCATGGCAAAGGTCGATCTTCACTGGAAAGAGGCCACATTGACGTCTTCCTGCACCCTCAGGGCCGGCAAGCACGTCGGGTGAACCGGTTCGAATGCACCTGGGGTGTCCCAACGCTGAATCGCTTTCGAGATGACTATCCTCAAAAGCCATGTACAATGCAGCGATAAACATCTTCTCTAAGCGCAGTTTGGATATCTCGACCTCTGGATTCCACAAAATATACCATGATTACCCTTGTAAAACACCTGAATAGTAGCCCCCGTCCAGCTACATTGACGCCTTGACCTTCTTTCCCTTTCCCTTGCCCCTTTTCCGAGCGCCCGCCTTACCATTTGCCCTATCATCATCAACAAAGTCATTATCGCGGTGGTCATCATCGTCATCGTCCCCGTCACTCTCCAAGACAGCCGCGGTGCGGGCCTTGCGCTTTCTCGTGCCATTGCTTCCCGAAGCAGCATCCTCAGCGACGGGGGAGGCATCACCATCAGATCCGGTGTTGTTGTTCACCTTGGTCCTCAGCCTGTTCACCGCAGCCGCCATCCTCTTACTCCCCATCTGCCTCTGCCGCGGCGCAAACGCCTCCTTGGCACCCGCACCCACCGAGTAGCTCCCGCCCTCAAAGTACCTCGTGATATTGCTCTGTGTGCCCTCCATGTCGCGACGGTTCATATCCTTTATGACCGGGACCAAAACCTCGTCGGTTCGTTCTTGGGACCAACCGATCGTTGCCATTAAGAAGCGACGTAGGCCTTCTAGGTCAGGAACGCCCCATTGGAACTGGTCAGAGTTCTTGTCGACGTCTGGCTCCAGGTATGCGTCGTATACTGCTGGCGATGGGAAACTGGGAGGGAGGAAGAGTTTGGTGGATTGGCTCTTGCGAAACTTCTTTCGGAAGCCAGTGAGCGCGTCTGCTTCCTTGGGCTTTTTAGGATTCTGCTGAACCTCCGTCCACCACCTCTTGAAGTCTACCAGTCCATCCTTTCCCGGGAATTCTGACAATATCTCAACAGCAGTAACAGGACCGATCCCCGGTAAGCCTTCGGTGTAGTCCGAGCCCAACAGATGCGCAATGGAAATAAGCTGCTCGCGAGATAGGGAGAGCTCCTTCTCCAGGTCACCGGCGAGGTAGCACTCGACGAACTTGTTGCTGTTGAACATGTTCTTGTAGACCCTCGTGCCGCCGAACAGGAAAATATCGGAATCGTCGGTGACAATACCATCCACGAGTCCTAACTGTACAAGTTGGGCGCACTGGGCCTCCGCTTCCATCGGGGCGGTGATATAGGGAATGCCGAAGAGGCGTAGGAGGGCCTGACATTCCGTAACCATGATTTGGGTCACTTCGTCAGCGTCACGCCTGTCTTTCTTTTGTTGGGTCCTTAGTGCCCGCAGCTCGCGTTCGTAGTCCTCCTGGTTTTGCTGCGCGGGCTTGTGGTTCAACTCGCTTGCGAACCGAGCATGCTCTTCGGCCTCTTCGGCCATTTGGGCAAGGAGTTGCTCTTCTTCCGGGTCACTGAACTCTTCATACTCGCCTTCTGCGAACAGGTCGTCCTCCTCTGCCTGAACCGGATCCGCAACCGGTGCTATTCCCTCGACTCTTTCTTGCTGTGCTATTGGAGGTGTCGGTGGCGCAACATCATCAAGGACTGGCACTTCAGATTGCGGCCGCTCTTCGACTGCAGGAATACTATTGGCCCCGAGATTACCTTGCGGTAATTCGACATCTTCAAACATTGCTGCTTCTGTCTCCTCCTGCTGTGCAGACTCTACTGCAGGTTCAGCTTGTGGCAATTCAACATCCTCAAACTCCATCTCAGGAGAAGGCGAATGAGGCACCCCAGAGATTTCGTCTTCCTTGCCCTCTGTTGGATTAGTTCCCCTTTGGGCTTGCTCTGAGGTGTCCTTGAGCTCGGGTGATGCTGACTTTCTAGGAGAGTCTTCACGCGAGGGAAGAGTGACGGTAAAGCCCGTAGCAACTCCTGGTGTCTGACCAAATTTTGATCGTGCAGACAAGTCCGACTTCTCTGGCGGCGCCTCAACAATTTCTACCACATCGTCATCATCAGATGACTCGATCTCGACAATCTCGTTCTGTCGCTTTCTCCGCAGGCGCTCCTCTTCTTCAGCCAGTCGCTGGTCCTCCTCGTTGACCTCGTTTTGGCGACGCCGTTGCTCATTCATCTGGTCTCTGATATCTCTGCCATCCAGGACCATCCAGGGTGGCAATGGCTTTGGTGCCTCCTCTTCACCAGGTTCTTTCTCGAATCCTCCTTCGAATTCTGCTCCCTCATCATTCTGGACTTTAGGCCTATCCGAATCAGCGGTTTCGTCAGTGCTCTTATCCGGGATTTCGATATGGAAGCCACCCCCGGATTCGAAGATGTCCTTGAGACTCTCATCTGGTTTAGGTGCAGGAGAAGGCTTCATCTTCTTCCCGAAGATGGAGCCTCTCCAGTCCAGCTTTTCAAACGGCAATGGGCCATCCCAGGGTTTCTTGACGTTAGCCTGGGCTGGGGCCTTTGCTTCTGGCTTCGCTTCAGCTTTCTTCTTCCTCCTTGCAGCAGCCAGCGCCGATCGAAGATCACCCTCGCTGTCGCTATCCTCACTCTGTCGCCTCTTCGGGACAGCTGCATTTGCTCTGTTGTTGATGATGTGAGCCACCATTTTGCCACTTGTTGAAGATATCGGTTTCGGCGCCTCAACCGCCTTCTGATTCCATTCAGGCATTGGGACGTCTTCGAAATCGTCATCTTCTTGAGACTCTTCGGCCTCCTTGTCAGTACCGTGCTGGTTTTTGAGTGACATCTCGATCGCCCGGGCAACGTCCTCATCCTCGTCCGCCATGAACTGGTCTTCGTTCTCTTGGTCCACAAACAACTCGTCGTTGTCTTCCTCCTCTGCCGCGAAAAGCGCGTCAACGTTCCCATCGTCGTCTTCGAGTCGCACTCGGTGTCCTTTCAGCTTTGGCAAACGATTCAAGCCTTCTATAGGAATATCTTCGAAGTCTTCTTCGTCGTCCCCCTCGTCCTCGTCCTCTTCCTTTGTATCAAATGTGAATTGCAGATTGTCGACGTCAATAGGTTTGTGTGCTTCGCCCAAATCCCTTTCCGTGCTGACAACACCGAGTGCATAACCACCATCGGCATTTTCGTTTCTCACAAGGATGTACTCGCGGTTCTTCTCGCCAGCGACTCGGCCGCCCCCTGCAACTGTAAGATCCAAGCCCGTCATTTTCAATTCAGCCATGAGCCTCTGCGTCAGGCGATTTCGTTCCTGTACCCGCTCAACCTGAAACCTCGAGAAGTCCATGCGATTAGGGAACATTACGTCCAGCTGCTCCTTAGTCAGGCCCATTCTGAGCCGGCTTCTTACCCGTGCCGCATTGAGGATATTATACCTATCCGCAGGAGGCAGGCTCTTGAAGAAATCACCGTCAAAGTCGATCTTGCTGAAGTCATACAAGTTCACGTCCTCGCCGTTGTTGAACTGCCTTGCATACTCCTCCAATTCCTCGACACTCATGATGCGCGGATCTTCTGGCTTGCCCATCTGGTCGATACTGGTCTTGAGGTCCGGCAGGTGATACTGGTCTTGCCTGAAGAACTTCCTGTTCTTCTCGCGTTCCGGCTTCGCGGTGAAGGCCTCCTCCGCGTAGACCATATTCTCCATGTCTGGCAGTACCTCACCGGCCGCTACTCCGTCTTGCCCACCGGAGTCGCCCTGCCGTTGCCTTTCCTTGCGTTTCTCATCTTCCTCCTGCGCGATTCTCTGCATCTGCACAGCCAACAGCTTTCCCGCTGTCCTCACTGCGTCCTCCCTCCTCCCTTCCCTGCGCCTCCTTCTCCCCTGCAGCGTCGCACGCTTCAGCGCCGGTGCCCCTCCATCGAAGACGAAGACGGGCTTGATTCCGAACCATAGCAGTTTGCATATCCGCCGAAAGAAGCCCACGACATGACTGTTGCGCAGGGCATTGCCCTCCTTGTCGCGTACGGCCTTTAGAAACTGGTAGATCCAGATGGAGGCGTCGACGGCAAGACGCTTGCGGTTGAGCGTTGCGAGGTTCGTGGGGCGCGCACAGGGCTGGAGGACTTGCCAGAGGCCGTTGACACCCATGATGAGGGTTTGTCAAGGGATTGGGACGGGGGCCTGTGATTCTCGGGAGTGGCGGACGTCGAGAGAATGGACAAGACAAGATTTAGAATGAGATACCTACAAAGGTAGGAAGTATCTCATTCTTGACTTTTTCTGGCATCATTGCCCACTTAAGCAAGTCGGACAAAGGAAGGTTTACAAAGATATCACATCTAGTTCAATGCCTCCTGCCTAATTTCAGAGAAGGCTGTCATCGAAGCTCACCCGAGCGCGTTAACACACTGTCTTATCCGCCCCACTAATGGCGTCACCAGTCGCCAGTCCGCCGCCCCGTCACGGGACGGACAACCTCGCTCCACCTGCAGTCAAATCGATTTGATGTTGCAGCCTTTCCCTTGTCAACGCGAGGGCTCCACAAGGCTGAGAGGAGACCTCATCAAAGCTCCGCTACCCGTCAGCCCGTGCGACAGCTCAAATCGACGACATCTTCCTGCTTGGCCAGGCTCCAGAGTTCTTCCCAGACCCCCGTTGATCGAAAGGAACCCCGCAACATGGCCACCCCGGAAGACAAAATGAGCAAGGCCGAAGGGCAGGGCTTCCTCGAGTCACTGCTCAACAGGAAGCTTCGGATACATACGACCGACGAGCGGATGTTCTGGGGGGATTTCAAGTGCACTGATCCGGTGGGTAATGACTGAGCCCACTCCACTATCCTTTGCTCCCTCACCAACACGTTCGAAACCCGTACTAAACTTATGCCCTCTTTAGGACCGCAACATCGTCCTGGCACACACCTACGAATACCGCCAACCCTCGGCCCAACAACTCTCCAAGGCAGCCCAAAAGGCCGGCTCGGATGCCAAATCGATCAAGATGGATATGACGCACCGCTACCTCGGGCTGGTCGTCGTCCCCGGGGAGCACATTGTCCGCATCGAAAAGGAGGACTTTGCCAGTCAGCTGAGGAAGAACTAGGGGCATCAGGACATTCGGCAAGACTTTTTGGCTACAATTATACATGACGAGGGCAGGAAGAAGTCGACAATCCGGGATAGGGCTAAACAGGACGACGACTGTCCTGCCTAGCGACCAAGGCTCTTCGGTGCACGCTGCTGGCGGGAGAAAGCAAAGACGCCACCCACCGAGAGCATCGCGACTGCGGCCACGACGGTACGCGATGGTCAATGGGCATGATGGTTCCGGTGAAGCCCGAAACGGCATGGAGTAGTGACGCCCTGGAGCTGTTACGCCGGCCGTCGAGATGAGGGCTCCGCGCGCGGCCCAACACCTCCTGTGGGACTTCATTTCCACTCCGTCGGACATCTCGTTCGAAGTTGATGGGTCCTTCACCGAGTGGCGGCCATCGACCCTACCAAACCATAAGAATATAGTTCTTGAGGCCGGTGAGGAGTTTGACCTGGAAGACGAGTCGACGCGGGATTGCATTGCGCTTCCACCAGCCTTATTCTCTGGCGGCTTCTGACACGGAAAGTGGACTTGGCAGCATTAGGAACCAAGAGGAGACCGTTGTCTACGGTTCGGAGTGGGAAGTTTGGGGGTTCCAACCAGGCACGAAAACAATACAGTAATACAGTATAAGATACGTCGATGATCATACTCGGGCAACCCAGATAAAATTGAGTCGCTAGAGCAATTATGTCGCAATCATTCGTATCGTTTAAAGAAATTGAGATTTGTTCGTTTGCGCCTATACTAAAAAGACACTGAGCAAAACATTCAACATCCCGCCCGGCCGTCATAGTTCCCCTAGTGCCTCAAGTTTCCCCAGCGCCTTTCATCGTTGTATTCCATTCGAAACGACCCCAAGTTGGGCTCTCATGTAGCCCCGGCCATCCTAATTAAGCAGTACCGTCATTAGAACATTAAAGTGTAGATTATCCCCGGGTTATCTCCCTCGCTTAAGCAATGGCCTCTTGTGTACGGCCGCGATGCTCGCCATTCACCCCATTCTCGCTGCTCAGCATGTCGTCCTCTTCCTCTTCCTCTTCTTCGGGCTCATATTCGCCCCGGCCAGGGCCTGGAGCCCAAGAGTCCCGGTCGTTAAGCGGAGCATCCTGGTTGGATAGGTCATGACCATCTGACCTTGCCTGAATGTTTTTGCGACGCCTCTGGGACAGGTTACGGGCTCGGGTCGACAACTTCGAGTGGACGGACGCTTTCTGGGTAACCCAGTTCGTCAAGGCATCCTCGCAATCCTGAATGATGGCCTTGCTAGCCTCATATCCATCGTACGCAGCCCGGGTCTCTCCAGGTGTGACGGGAGTGTCATCGATGAGCTCCAAAAGGTGCTTTCCGTATCCCGCAATGATGGCCACCTTCTCGCAGTGCTCACGCAGAGCGTCGAACTGGTACGTGTACGCGGCTTTCACCTTCTCCCGCGTGATGTTCGACAGCTGGGCTTCGGCGACCAGAGATTCTGCTTCGGCGCGAACGAGTTCTTGCTCGAGGACGACGATCTTGGGGGAGTTGGGCTCCTTGTATTTCAGCTGCGCAATCTGGTCTGTGATCTTCTGCTTGCGATCCCTGCTCGGCTGCACTGAAGCCTCGATATTCCGGATGCTCTTGATGGTCACGCGGTATTGGTCGTAGCGGTCGACATACTGGTCTTCGAGTTCGCCGATCTCGTAAAGCAGGACGCCGAGCTTGTCAGTGACATCCGAGACATCTTCATCACCGGCTTCACCCCAGATGGAGAGTTGTTGCTGGTACAATAGTTAGGCGACGTTTTATGCTTCAACGGAGTGGAATAGAGACGTACAGCAACTTCCATTCGCTCCTTAGCGACCGTTTCCATGCTGCGCATGACATTCTTCTCCATCTTGACCAGTTGCGACAGCTTCTTGGCCAAGTCCGGGCCGAATGCGCCGGCAGCCTTTCCTCGTAAAGCATGACCTAAAAAAAACACGTTAACCCCGGAACGGTCGAGCTCCCTATTACGACGGTCTCTTGGGAGTCATGTCGGATCTTGCGGAACAAAGCTTACCAAATCCACCGCGACCGAAGATACGGCCAGACTTGGTGGTCGACGGAGGTGGAGGAGGGTTCTAATAGAACGGGGATTAAAAAACGTGTTCAGGGTAGCATGTGGGTCTGGTGCTCACCTGGATCTGGGAGGCAGTGGGCGCCCTTGTCTGGCGCATAGAATATGTACGATGCATCTTGAGTGACTTGCGATGTCCGAGTGTTGGACTGGTGATGTTGTGATACGTAGGTGCCCGGTCGAAAACAAGCGGTGGGTATAGATGTAGATGTTGAGTTCCACGATATCTCCAGGAGCTGAGATTGGAGAAGATAATAAGCGACGGGGGTGATTGAAGATCAATGTGGAGAACAAAGAGACTTGGGTGGCGACAGGGGAGGTAGGCGGAAAAGGGAACGAAGATCAGGCAGGAGAAGGTTCGTTGGGTGGTGATGATGGATGATGATGATACTGCTGATTCGTTTGCAGTTAAGGGAACATTTAAGCCTACGGAATACATGGTACACTACAGCTGAATGGTTGTACTGAGAAACCGACGACGTCATTTCAGTGATTCGGGCAAGCTTTAGTGCATTTTTAGCGCTCTTTAGCGCCATTTCGAGAGCTCCCTTCGCAGGTGGCGCTCGCTGGGGCATCCTAGGGGCATTTAGATCGTCCTGACAGCCCCGTGACTGCCGTGTTGAGAGAGATCGATCATGTCCCTGCAGCAACCTTGGAACCTGCATGCCGAAATAGGTGACAAGTTGGGCCCGAAAACACACCGGGACGTAGATAGGTATGAGTGAGGACCAACAAAGACTTCCTGAGTACGCTGAGCATCGAAGACCATGAACGTACTCAGGCCTAAGAATGAAAGGTCTTCCTTGGTTAAACATGTTGAGAATCAAGCCAGGTGTTCTTGTGAATATCACATCGTAGTTGTGACCCAATTTCTTAGCTTAAGCAGCGTCGATATGATCGTGTTGCAACCCATGCAGGCAAGGCTTGTCACATACATTCTTTGGGTCAGGGTTTAACCCGCATAATCACGTCTCCACCACCAGAGCGACCCCCCACCCAAAATTACAAGGAAGCGCACTGCTGCACTGCACTGCACTGCACTGCACTACACGGCTAGCGACTTCCACAAATTCACTTGTGTTGCAGGCAAACGCGTTCCTGATGATCACACGCATCCTCAACTTCATGCTTTGATACCCACGCGTCTTGAGACTGCATTCATCTCTATCTCAACGGGTTGTTATCAGCTCACTGAGAAGGAAATATTGAGATTCAGTGACCGAAGCCTATAACGCAACACCCGGTTTGAGCGTTCTTCCGAAGCCGACGTTAATTGTCGCTAATAATTTACGGGATCTCGAATCGCCATAGCTTGATCCCTGCGAGCTTTTGACCCATCGGCGAAGTTGTCTCGCTAAAGATTCTGGCGTTTACTTGGAAGCTGCCATCGTATCTAGGTGCTAGGCCATCCTCTCGGGATCTCGTGACGTTTGTCCATCAGGTATACACCTTGTTCAAGTCTAATCCACTCCACACCGGAGATTCGAACAGCAAGGAATCACAGCCCGCACAATCTGAACAAGAAGCATTGCAAGACGAAGCGAACTGGGTTCGTCTTCTATCGCCATCAAGATCTCACATGCCAGCGGCCTGCAACACTATCAATCTTGAGCAACTGTCTTACAGGCTGCGACTCGACTGGGGTGTACTGCATTGCCCATAGGTATCGGCATCGACATCTTCAGGGCATGCTCTAGAATATATCGAGATATATTCCAGCGATACTGATCAACGTCGATTGTGGGGTCGGGGATCTCGACTCTTTGCAAAACCCTGTCAATTTCACAGGGCCTGAGTCGAGGTCTGATGGATCTGATAGATCTCATAGATTTAACCGGGGATACCGACATGGAGTTAGATGCCAGCAAAGACCCAAGACGGCACAAGGCAGTAACTGCTTCGCCATCGACACGGTTTTCAGAGAGCCGTTTTCAGCTCCAGGATCCAACTGCCTCGCACGGTATTGCGGCTTCTCGGCCACACTCCCGCTCTAGTGAGCCACCAGAGTCACGTCCACTAGGCCACACTCGTTCGACGCCTTTCCAGACCATCAAACCCAGCCCTTCGGCCGCTGGATTCAGCAAAATGCAAGTCCATAGTTCGCCAGGCTCAGCTGCCCAAATGACCACTCGCAGCACGACACCACCGCCAAATCATGATGCTGAGTCAAAGCCCAACACCCCGTCCGCCCAGACGCCGCGGAGGAAGGATTGGACCGTGGACAAACTCGAGCAGGCTCTTTTCGGCTTGTCAAAGGAGCTTGATTGGAATCACTTCAAAGTCGTAAACTACAGCTTGCGGACTGCGGCCTCGCAGAAGGGCCCAGTACGGCGGCACTTGAGTTCCACTGCGGACCTGGCTGATCTCAAGCTGCCCGTTTTGCCTTATGAGAGCTCGCAGGAGGGCACTATGAAGGTCCAGTTGAAGGCGCATGGCAAAGACATGGCTCGCGCCAATGCTGGCAAGAAAAAGATGGCCTATGAGGTCATCTGTATCAAGTCTGACAAGGACCGAGTTCCAGAATACAAGTTCCATCATGTGGAAATCTCGAGAAACATATTGACGCCAAACACGATGCTAAAATTTGTACCTCACCTTCGGGACATGAAGGAGAATGAGGAAGAGAGTTACACTCGCTGGATTAAGGAGCTTGAGGCGATGGACGCTCAGTCCGGTTTCAATGTCACGTCCCTAAACCGAGGCGAGAAGATGAGGAAGAGGCTGAGGGAGGAAATTGCTGCCGACATTTCTCTCTATATTGACAGGTGGATCACGAAACTAGGCTTGGAGAACTGCAGTAAATCCACCCTCGTTCGTTACATGGCCACGCAGCTCGAGCACAACGACAAGATGACACCACAGCAGAAGAACAGCATCATCAACCGGCTCAGTGATGATGTGAGCTCACCGCGTGCCACAAAGACTGCCAAGATGTTTACTGATGCCTTCAACAACCTGTGGAAACATACTGAGCTTACCCTGAAGGACGTGCTTGCTCATGACGAGACAGTGGAGGCTGTCGTCGATAACAAGAAACTTGTCAAGGACGACAAACCAGAAGCCAAAGCGAAAGGGGCAGAACAGCTTTTGGAGATGGTCGAAAGCAATTTGTTAAGCTACACTATCCTTGGCTGCCTTTACTGCTACTCTCATTCTTGTGAGCATGGCGAATACGATCGCGAGAACCAGCGGCGATCACTCGGGGTTGATTTAATCGGGCGGTTCGGCGGCCTAATGAGGCGGAACATTGCCAAATCCTTGGCAGAAGAGAGGACTGCTACAGACAAGTCATCTTCCCGTTGTCGAAATCAATGCTATCTTATGTACAGATCTGGGAATTCCCACGCCGAGGTCGAACCCTGGAGCGATGACGAGGTCGCACTGCTACGGGGTCTCTATGCTGCATCGGCTGCCAGCCCAAATCTTCAGGAATCGCTACCATGCCTTGTTTCTACCTTGCTGGGCAGGCTCTGTTGGGACGTCTTCAGGAAACAGCAGGAACTCGAGCTAAACAGACCCGAGTCTCTGCACAAACTCGCGACCCCAGATCCCGATCCGCCCAAGGTCAAAGCATTGGGCTGGTACGATCGCCAGCGCAAGGAACTCAAGCAAGACTGGCAAGAACATCTCAACGCGCACGAATTCACCCGCCGCGAAATCAAAGATCCTTGTAACCACAGCGGCCCATGTGGGAAGGGTTGCCCATGTGTCGACGCCAAGCTTCTTTGCGAACGCTTCTGCCGCTGTACAGCTGAGAATTGTGCCTACAAGTTCACTGGCTGCGCGTGCAAGGCCGAAGGTAAGACTTGCCTGCAGACGAAGAAGGAGGGGAAGCCTTGCATTTGCGTACAGCTCAACAGAGAATGTGACCCTGTTCTCTGCCAAGGGTGTGGAGCCTTTGACCGCGCAGACCCCAAGAACGCTCGCGATGCAGATCTGCATTCTTGGGGCTGCCAGAATGTTGCTCTCCAGCGCGGTGCCTCCAAATCTGTCTTGCTTGGTCAGTCCCAGATTGAGGGCTGCGGGTACGGTCTATTCACCGCAGAAGACATTGCTCAAGATGATTTCGTCATTGAGTACCTCGGGGAGCTAATATCTCATGACGAGGGTGTCCGCCGGGAGGCACGTCGTGGCGACGTCTTTGACGACTCCAAGCACAGCAGCTATTTGTTCACTCTCCTGGACTACGAAGGTATCTGGGTGGATGCGGCTATATATGGGAACCTTAGCCGCTACATTAACCACGCCTCGGAGCTGGACAAAGTCGGCAAGAAGTTGGTCAACATCGTACCCCAGATATTGTTCGTGAATGGCGACTACCGCATCAAATTCAAGGCCCTGCGTGATATCAAGGCGGGCGAAGAACTTTTCTTCAATTATGGAGAGAACTTCCCCAACCTCACCAAGAAGCTTCTCGACTCGAAGGATGGAGAGAGTCGCACGAAGCGAGGAGGTGGTCGGGGTAGAGGTAGAGGCGGCCGTGGCCGTGGCGGACGAGGCAGGGGAAGAGGTGCTATCAGGTTCAGCACAGAAACAAAGAAGGCTCCTCTCGCCTCGTTCGATGAACCAGATGATGAGTCGATGGTCGAGAATATGCACATCGAGGAACAGGACACAGATGATGATGATGACTTCCGGCCCGGACGACCCTTCAAAACCAAGAGAGGCGGAACTGGCGTGGGCGGTCGCGGCGGACGTAAACGAAAGAGACAGCCTTCGCGTGGACTGGACTCGGAGACTCCTCCACCGGCTCGCTCGACTAGAGGCGGCCGCGTTCGGGGCCGAGGACGTGGAGGTGGGCGTGGGGGTGGACGTGGTGGACGACGTACAGCCAACGCTGATTCAACGACAACAACCGCAGCATTCGCCCTGGACGGGACGGACGAGTCGTCGAGCAATGCCACCGCCTCCCTTATCGAGGCCGCACCTACCATGACGACGCACGCAATACTCGGCACGCCTAGTAGCCGTGCCGAGCGCCGCAAGCGCCGTAAGCAAGCCAGTGTTGACGATTCAGACGCTGACTTCAAGACCGCTATCCCCAGGTCTGGGAGCCACAATACCAGCCCCAGCCTTAGGAGACGGACAAGGCAAGTTCCGGACTCAGATGATGAGATGCTGGACTACGGCTCCGGAGAGAATTATTCCACACGTGAAGGCACCGACGACCTGGGCAGCAGCCCCATGGGTCGTTCGCAGCGCAAGAGAGTGAGACCGGCTAGGTACCGCGACGCGGAGGAGTAGGACTTCACCTTGAAGCGTAATAGGCGCAGGCGAAATTCTCAGGGCGAGCTGGAGGAGGAATCTGCAGATGCGCAAGATCCCGAAGCTGTCGTTGGCAATTCACAACCGGCGAATATGATGCCCGCTGAGCGAAAGCAGAAGACCCCGGTGCCTCTAGAACAGACCTTGGCAAACAGACGCCAATTTGAAGGGTCCATGAGGCGTGGTCTTCTCTCGGCGGCGGAGAACAACACCGCACTCCCCAAGTGGCTGCTTAAGCAAAGCGCCGGCCGCCTGGGCGATATCTTCGTCCGTCTGAGAGCAGAGTTGCTTGCGCCGGAGCGCGACCAGGCCAAAATCTCACGCATGCTGGCTGAAGTGGTGGGGCCGGCTCAGCAAGATGCGAACCAGGAAGACGACGCCGACATGCACGAGTCTGGAGCCAAGGACGGGACAGACGACGTCGAGACCGCGGTTCGGTCCACAGGGGAGACGCACTTGGCGGCTACGGAACACGTCGGAGGTGGGCTCTAGAAGGAACCTCGGACCAGGACGGGCGGTGACGGAGACGAGGCTGCCTTGTTGGGAGGAAGGAGTGGTAATGATCTTGCTGGTACCGATGGTCAGGGTGATGGAGGGGGCCGGGGCGACGTGGCTGAGGGTCCTATGCATGGTTTTCTTGGTGATGGTCGTCGTGTCGACAAAGACGACGACGACGACGATGAGAATACTACAGAGGTTCGAGAGAACAAAGAGCGACAGGATGGAGATGCGTCTCGAGCAGCCGATGGCTCCTCCCCTCTGAGCTCTCTCTCATCGACTCCGTCACTCTAGGTCATACCCAGACACCACCGTTATTGAGAACAAGAATGCTGTATGAAACTATATTCAATACCCGTACCTACGATGTTTCCAACTTGATCCACTGCGGCGCAATGGGAAGCATGGGATAACACAGTCTCTCCCTCTTCATGGATCTGTACCTGTACGGGCATGGGAGTTGGCTCACATCGGCAGCTCACGGTAGTGGAAGTATATAGATAGAAAATCCTTCATATTGATACATTTTGAAACATCAAGCACACCGGTGAAGAACCTCTCGATCACGAGTGCCTTCTACCGATGGGCGGGAGGGGAGGATGGTGGGGCTCTGACCACTGTCATATTCGTATAAGGTACATATACCGATTCTTTGTAGAGTGAGTTCCTGCGATTCTTCGCACCCCAAGACGACATCACAAAATTTCAGACCATAAAACGCCTGGCTTGGGGACAACCCCTCGTTTGTTTCTGTCCCCCCTATCGTTGGGCTCCCCATGCCACTCCAAATCGCAGAGAGTAACCTGGCCTCCTACCATCGTCTAGTCCATGTCCATACGCCTAAGCCACATGTTTTTGTTTTCTCCATCTGCAGACCGGGCTCGATGAGATCCGTTGTCCGCGGGGGAGCCGGGGTGATTTGGCTCGTGGTCTCCTTCACAAATTTGCAAACGCCACCCCAAGTTGGGTTTTCGTCGAGCCTGCCATTTCTTTCCCGGGCCCTGCATCGTCTTTCACCGCCGAAGGCGTCCCATAGCGAAAAGATGGCTGGAATGGTTTGGTCTCGCGTTGATCCCTTCTGGTTGTTTCTGAAACCGTTTGCCCATCATGGTCCCCGTACTTTATGACCCGACTTGATGTAATAACGTCCTGTCCGCATAGAGCGCGACGCGTCGTTCGACCTTGCCTCCTTTTTATCAGCCTTCTACCGGCGCGAATGAAAGTACCGGCCCCTTTTATTCCTTTATTGCTTGCTAATACGAATGTGCTCGTTTGTATTTGTTTGCTTTTGGCGACTGCATCTCCTAGACACTCTGGGGATACACGTTCGCAGGCTGCCACAATGTTAGCTTGGATTCGAGTCGAAGAAACCTTGCCTTGGTTTACGTACCGGACTGTTCAGCATATGTTGTCTCTTGTTCCTCCCTTTCTTGATGTGGCTCTTCAGAGCATTAGAGTCCAAGGGCTTCAGCAGCTCGAAGCTACACAGAAGCTCGGAGGAGACAGACATGACCGCGCCCCAGTTGTCGAATTCGCCGCAATACTGCAGGACACATGTGAGTATAACGCCAAAATATTTGCAAAAAGGCAAAGAATTGTTCACTCACGTTTGGAGCGCTGAACACAGTTACTAAGACCCTGTCCGTGAAGAATTCGTATCCGTCCTCGACAACCATGTGCGCTCGGCACACGAGGTCAAAGTCGTGTGCCGTGAGGAAGTCAGTGATGACCTTTTTTCCGAAACAGTAACTGACTCCTCTTTCATTTGCCTCCCAGTCGGCGTCCATATCCGCGGGATCAGACCACAACAGATCATTCAACAGTCCATAATCTGGTACATCGGTCGGTCGTGCAATGTTGCGGATGTCGTCCATATCACTAAGCGCAGGTGACAAGCCACCGTGCACGCAGAAGATTTTCCCGGCGACAATAGCAGCAATGGGAAGAGTGTTGAATGTGTCGATGAAGGTCTTCCAGATCTTAACGTTACATCTGCGCTTGCACTCGTCATAGAACCCGTAGACGCGAGTGACGTTGGCGCACTCGTGGTTGCCGCGCAGGAGGAAGAAGTTCTCTGGGAACTTGAGCTTGTAGCAGAGCAGCAGAAGGATGGTCTCAAGCGATTGCTTCCCCCGGTCGACGTAGTCACCCAGGAAGAGAAAGTTCGCAGACGGAGGGAAACCACACATCTCAAACATGCGGATCAGATCTGTATATTGCCCGTGAACGTCGCCGACGATCTTCACAGGAGCATCTAGTTCCAAAAGCGCAGGCTGAGAGAGAAAAACCTCCCTAACGCGTTGACAGATGGCCACGATCTCTGCATTCTTTAGACAGACGCCCTTGGTCACCTTGCCAGCATAAGCCGCATCCAGCAGTCGCTTGATGTAATCGTCCAGGTCAATGTCTTTGATGTCGCTCATGGCAAACCCGGCCATCTCTTGAGTCGGTGACACGCCCCCTTGAATCGGATTGATTGTGTTCTCGCGCTTGACCAATATCGATTGGCCCGGTAGTTGCGGCTCTTGATTGGGATTTGCCACGCCTGTGGGAGGCGCATCGGAGACATGGTCGACCTCGCCGGATGCCTGAGCAGCGCTGACATCATGCTTGCCGGACATGCCAGGTCCCGATTGGATTGGGGAGGGCGGAAGCTGGTCATCTCCGAGAGGGGAACTGACGCCCGAGGTGTCGATCGACGACGGTGAGGCTGGCGATATCGCAGGGTCGGATGATCTATGCCGTGAAAAGCGACGACTCCTCCCAGACTTGACCGATTCAGCATCCGATTTGTCGCCATCGCCATTCGACATGAGGGTGGAATTCCGAGGGCTCTCGGTTTTAGACGAGGAGCCTGGTATCTTTGATCTCAGGGCTTTGAAGGACCTCGTCGAGTCCTTTGTGTCTGACTTGCTGAATGAGGGGTAGGACTGGAGACCGTCCGGGCTGCGGTCACCGGCGCTGGCAGAGCTATGTGGCCTAGATGAGCTACCGCCATCTTTGGATGGCTGGTTTCCCATTGCGATGGTGTCGTTGTCGAGAATGAAAGGCTGGAAAAGTGAGGGGTCGGCAGGCTAACGGTGTGCGCGTCGAGGGTATGTGGTCTGGTTGACAATGCCACAATATCCTATCGCTGCACCCGTCTTCGCCGATAGAAGGAGAGTATTATTATTGTGTATACCCGCTATGGCAAGGATGGTGTTAGGGAGGGTGGTATAGTCGAACAAGGAGAGCCACAAAACGAGTGGCAGTGATGGGACGTGGTCGGCCTGATATGGACTCCGTGTTTGTGGACTTTGGGGGT
>LKEA01000007.1:606961-625782 GCA_003795315.1 Cytospora schulzeri | reverse complement strand
GGGATAAATCCGTTTTATTCAGTTGACTCACAGTATTGGAATAGGGAAAACACGCGGGCGAGAACGAAAAGGCGACGATGATATGTAGGTACCTAGGTAGGTATGTATGTATCTAGGTACTAAGTATGTGTGATGGGTTGTTGTTGTGTGTGAATTAGGAAAGATCGAATAGGCGGATGGAGGCTTCCAAGGTTCCCAAGATTCCAAGGTTTGCTGTTGGCTGTGAGGAAGGTACAGTACAGCTAAAGTGTGGCAGTGTTTCGCTGCAGCTGCAGGTGCAGGTGGTGCGGGCGTTGGCGTTGGGCAGGTGGGATGCTAGCACTGTCCTGACTTGTCTGTGTCCCTGTCTCTGTGTGAAGGAGCGACTCTGGATCGGGCTGCTGCGGAGTCGATTGGGCGAGCACATTAGAGGTGCCTTTTGGTCTCGTGGTATTGTGGCGGTCTTTTTTTTTTTGGTCTTGTCTCGCTTTGGTAATGAAACTATGTATGCCGGTCGAGTCGCCAAGGTCGAGACCTCAATCGCCTAAGTATGCAGTATGTTCTCTACTCTGGCCAGTATATTTGTTGCAAGTAGTAGTAGTAGCAGTAGTAGTTGTAGATACGGGCAGAGGTCAAACAAAGGTTGAGGGAAATCAATCAATCGATCGGATTAATCAGTCAGTCAGTCAGTCAGTAGTCAAATTCGGGACCGCTCGGGGTCGGAGGGAGGCTGGAAGGAAAAACACGCCCTTTTCTTGACGGAAAGAATTGGTCAATATCTATTGTAGTCTGCTCCGTACCTACTTATTAAGTAAGTATCTACGGATCACCCAACCCCCAATCACCAAATGCAAGGTTGGTCACGGATGGGGAGTCTTGGCGGGCGAGTATGGCGCCTTGGAACAAAATCTGGGCACCAAGCGGTCGCGAGGTGGCCCATGTACGCATCTGTTTTTGTTTGGTTAACTTCCTGGCCCAGCCTTGTTGTACTGCGTATACGGGATTATTACTATACATAGTATGTAGCTTGTGTGCACGTGGTGGCGATGTATGTGCGGGGTGACAAGACTATATAGTAATTGTATCTCCGGGTGCGTGATGAGGGGATCGTCATCCAAGTTATTGGTGTTCCTGCCCTAATGACAATTCTCACACTCACGCAGATGCAGGTGCAGAATCGATGCACGTCTACGCTATACCAAGGTACCTAGGTACATAATGACAATACGGTACAGATACAGATCCCGTACTGAGGTAGCATCGTATTGTGCATCCGTATCTAGCCTGCCAGCCAAAATGCACATTAATGTTATCAATCAATGGATGCACGTGTCGGCGATAAAGTCTTAGTGGGGAGTGGAGCGCCCTTTACCCCCCCTGACGTCGTCGTGAGTGCACAATGTAGTTGGCACGTTGGTCTCACACAACACACACACACACCTGGGCACACACAACATTTCAACTACAAATGTACATACTACTATGTACTATGTATTAGTCTACACTGCTGATGAACACGCTGCATACCTAGGTGTTTCTTGTGGCTTATATGTATCGTCTTCATTCCGGTCATTGGCTATCTAGGTATCCTGGATCACCTACTAAGCACTAAATACCTACCTAGTAAAACCCCCTACGGCTGGTAACATGAACCCCAAGTTTACCAAGGTTGTCTTCTGTACGACCGAACCTTATTCTTCTCCAAGGAAAATAAGGAACATAATACAACATTGTTACCGAGAACTATACCATATGCTATACTAGTGTCAGGGGACCAGTGATCAGCGATGCGTCTCAAATGCTCATCAAACGTCCCGTGGCTTACCACGAACAGTCGGTCAAACGAACGGGCTAGTTCACGCAATCCACACCACACCACATGATCAAGTTACCCTGGCAGTACTGGCCGGTGAGCACCAGAAATACCTGGCACTCACTGCATGGCTTGCATGGCTTGCACGGCTGTCTCTAGGGCCCCCGGCTGTCTCTAGGGCCCCCGGCTGTCTCTAGGGCCCCTGTTGCACATATAATACGTCCGTACATATCTAGGTACACAGGCATCGGGTCAAAGTGCTTGCTGAATCGACTATCTATCTCTCTCTCCTATCTTTATACCCTCCAGGTCTCCATCCCAACGCCAGCCACAACCACCTTGCCCCCTTCGTCCAACGACTCCAGATCACCACAGTCGGCTATGGCGCTATACCTATTCGCGACGAGGGTCGTCTTCTCGACGCCACCGTCTCCAAACCTTATACTCCAAGTCTTGACCCTCTGGTCGGTGCTCGAGGTGCACAGCTCAACCCGGTGAGAACCACTGCCATCTTCGCCGTCGCTGTCAACCCCGGTGATACACAGCCCCGTGATGGCAGCGGCGTGAGCTCCGTTGGTGAGCGACCTCGTCGCGGCTCTGAAGTGGTCGCCGGCCCATTTGACGTGGACGTGCCCGATGGCATTGTCGTCGCCACCCGTGACGACGACGAAAGAGGACTGGTCGGTGGCTGAGGGATGGCTGACATCACGGGACGGACGTATTGGCCTCATGTCCAGGGCCTTGATACTACTTTGGTGGAGCCTGGACACCTCGACCATCGTATACCCGGCCGTCTCGGGGGAGGCAGCAGGCGTTGTCATCTTCCATATCGCAACATGCCCATCCGTCGCCGCTGTCAGGACATGTGCTTCCCAGCTACCATCCTCCTCCGTTGCTATCCTCAGGTGACGAATCTGCATCAGACAGGCCCCGGTATACCGTCCCTCGGCCAGTAACGTGAACCCATCCGTTTTGGAATACCGATACGTCTTAAGAGTCGAGTTGGACAGCACCAGTGACAGACACAGAACCTCCTCGGCCTCGCCATCTTTCTGCACTGTCTTCATGATCTCGACATCGAAGCTCATGATTCTCAGGTCCCCACCCCGCGTCTTATCAGGATACACCCCCTCACACGCGACAGCAAGCCCCTCGTAATCCGACTCGTCAAACCTGGTAATCCGCCAAACAACCAGTTCTTCGTTACCACTGCTACTGACAAGGTACTCCTCACCAGCCCATTTCAGGCTCTGGATGCCAGTGGTGTGCTTCTCGATGACAGCAAGGCAGCCGAGCAACCCCTCTTCCCTCCCGTACCTCCATATCCGTATATCCGTGTCCTCGGCGCCCGTGGCGAGGTACTCGCCCCAGCCCGCGACGGCCTTGATCTCCCTGCCGTGGCCGCCGCTCTTGAGCGCCCTCTGCGACACGTCGTCCTGCGAGTGGATACACGTCCGCGAGGCCTTTGTCCAGATAAAGGCGACCTGTTCCGGGTGGCAAGGGTCGATGTGGTGCGTGAAGGCGCGGTGTGCGCCGCCGCAGTCGACGTTGGCGAGTTCTTGTTGGCGCGTCTCGTTCCAGACGATAAAGTCCTTGCTCCGGAAGCCGCAGAGTATGAGTTCGGGTTTTGCGCCGGGCGTGCTGGGGATGCTGAAGAAGGCGCTCTCGATCACGGGGCCTAGGGGCGGGACGGCCTCGTGGCGGAGGTGCGCGGAGATGTCGGCTGTGGTTGATTTTGTGATTTCGTAGGTTCGGTAGCGGCCGTCTTTGGAGGTGGTTAGGAAGTAAGGGGAGGGCACGCCTCGCTTGGGTGGGAGGGCGGTGATGCTAGATACGGCGTCTTTCGAGCCGGGGCGGTTGAGGCGGGCTACCTGTTGGAAGCAGCCCTCTCCCGCATCCCACTTGTAAATCAGTAGTGCGCCGATGCGAGAGCCAAAGATGAGATAGTCCTGACAGCAGCCCACAGCCGTCACGATGAATCCCTTATCCAGCTCGATGACGCTGTCGTAAGTGAGCATGTCCACAGCGTCCGGCTCCAAGAGTAATACCCTCACTTGAGAGCTACCCATGGCTGTGACAACAACAGGGACCGTCGTGGACTGGACCTGTTGAGGGTCCACGAAGGCGAGCCCGCGGACGCTTTCCACCGGTAGGCAGAAAATGTCCGCGATCTTCCTGCTCATCTTCAATATTGGATGAACCTTGTCCCAATGGTATAGATAGAGCTGTCCACTGGGTGTCCCAATGAGAGCGGTGTTGGGCCCCGCACTTCTGAGTGTCTGGTATTTTGCCAGATCGTCACGGATATGTTGTGGTAATGGGACTTCTGTCCATTTTATCTCAGATCCAGTCAAGGAGCAATCAAACAGCCGCCCCGATGCTGTTGTGGCAAGGCCGAATTTCCCAGACAGGAGACTGTACATGTGAAATGGCTCGCCAACTGCCTGCTGAGGAGGAGCATCACCCTCGTCGTCGTGCTGCCCATCCCCAGCCACAGGCCCGCTCAGAACGACATCCTCGCCGGACACCTCGATGACCGGAGACTGCCTGGTCACCGCGTAGTCCTCAGTGAGGTGGATCTTGCCATCGCTGCCCCCAGTGGCGACGAGTGTCCTGTCCGGCGACGCCGAGGACACCGGCCACAGCAGGGCGCTCGACCAGACGTGTTTGCCGCTGTGGTTGTGAAACGCCGCCTCGTGGGCGAGCGTGGCGGCCCGCCCGCCCGTGTCCAGGCGCCACACCTGCACCGTCCCGTCCTCGCCGAAGGAATACAACGTTAGGTTCTCCGCCGCCGCTGCCGCCGCCGGCGGACTCCCCGGGGAAGAATGAGCATACCGCTCGCTCTCGGGTGAGAACCGCACGTTCCATATCCTCGAGCCGTGGCCCATGGCCATGGCCACGGGCTTCGGCGGGTGAGCACCCGCGACGTCCCCCTCGGGCCCTGTCGAGGAGGATGGGGATGGGGCCGGGGCCGAGGCGTTGTCCCCGAATCCCGTCTCCCTCGCCTCGGTGAACTTGTTCTGCGTGGTGGTGGTGGTGGCGGCAGCGGCCAGCCTCCTCCGCCGCCTCTCCACCTCCGTGTCGGAGATGTCCCAGACGCGCACGGTCCTGTCGTCGCTGCAGCTCGCCAGCAGCCGTACCGTCCTCCTGGTCTCGGGGTCCACCACGAGCTCCGGCGTGATGTCGACCCCGAAGATGCTCCCCTCGTGGCCCGTGAAGACGAAGAGGACCTCGACCTCGTCCTCATCCTCGTCCTCAACCTCCTTCTCCGACACCTCGTCATCACCGTCACCGGCGACACGACACCGCCACACGATAATCTCCCCAAACACCGTCCCCGCCGCGACGAGGACCTCGTCCCCGTCCCCCCCGGTCCACCGCACCTGCGCCGAGTACAATATCGGCCTCGACGGCGGCGACCGCAACCGGCCCAGGCGCAGGACCCGCCGCAGCCGCCCGCCGCCGGCGAGGATGATGCGCAGGGGGATGACCTCGTTGTGGGCCGTCACGATGACGGCGAGGTCGGGCCGGTGGGGTGATATGGCGCCGTGGTAGATCCAGTCCGGGGCCTGGACGACCACGACGGCCTGCTGCGCGGAAGGTGGCGGCAACGGTAGCGACGCGGCATTATCGTCGCCGTCGCCGTCGCCGTGGTCGTCGTCTCGGGCCCCATTGGCGGTGGTGATGAGGTCCTCAATGTGCGCCCGCGAGAGGGCCGTCACGGACGCGCCGCCCCATATGAGCACGTCCGCGGCGCCGAGGGATATGCCGTGGATGGGCTGGGCGGCGAAGACGGGGACCGAGGCGCACAGGCGCTGGGTGTCGGCGTCGTAGATCTTCAGGTGGGTGTCCTCGCCCGAGAGGACGTAGAGGGGGCCGCCACCATTGGGAGATGAGGAGGTGGTGGATGGCCTGAAGAGTTCTAGGGCGGTGATGGGGCAGTGGACGTGTTCCCGTTGTAGACGGGGGGATACATGGTGGTTCATGACGCGGGTTGTGAGTTGGTGAGTGAGTGAGGGATGGAAAATTGTAAGGAGGTCGTGAGTCAAAATTTTGGCTGGTGCGGGTGGTTTTTTTCTTGTTTTTTTGGTAGTTGGGCGACTATAGGAACTAAGGAACTACGAAATGGACATGAATATCCCCAGAATGAACCTCATTTTATTTTTTTGCTTTGGGATGTGATTATTATTTACTATTTGCCTGGAGACGGTAGATTTGTTGTATCTTTGAAGTTCACCTTAATTCTTTAGCCTCGATAAATTTTATACTTAGTCTACGTTATCGGCAGTTGCCGACAGCAACCGTTGAAGATCCGTCCGTCCTACTTCACAAAACAATATCGAGGCAGCAAACATCTCACGGCAGCTTGGGCACACTGTTCATTGCAAAAAATCATGCCATTTAATAATCCCCAGATGTTTTGGTGGGTATCATCATGTCCTGTAGTACTAATAGTCTACCTGAGCAATATTCCCCTCTCAAAGTGAACCCAAGAGAGTCGTGAGAGTCCAAATTGACCCTTCCACCTAGGACCCGGAACGCCATACAAATGCAAGGAGAGACCCAAATTCGATGGGAAAGAAAATGAGAAAAAAGCAACGCGTCATCTATCCACCATCTTTGATGAACAGTCGTTTCGTTCTCTATGACCAACAGATAGTATTGGCACAAGATGACCCAGAAGGGTCAGAGTCGTCAATCATGATTAGAGTAGTAGTCGCCATTTAGGCGCGGTGAGAGTAAGGCTCGTAAGCCACCTCGGGATTCCTTCCGGTGCGCGGGTTGCCGTACGCCGCACCTTGACCGAATCCACCGCCACCATAGGCCCCAGCGGGCGCACTGTAGTCTCCCTGGACACCGTAGTCCCCGTGACCAGCGTAGGCGCCGTTACCGGGATAGGCCCCACTGCCACCGTAGGCAGTGTGGTGGGGGTCGGCCAGGGGCGCGTAGGCACCGGACATGGGCGCCTTCTCGGAGTCGAGGTGCTTCTTGCGGCCGAACCCGGAGGAGGACTTGCCACGGGACCGGCTGTGGTCGGGCGCGCAGCAGCAGATGGTGAACATCCAGAAGAAGCCGGCGCCTAGGGCGAAGGCGGCGCCGATCCACACGGTGGCCAGGAACTTCGTGTTGATGGAGCCCGTGACGCCGTACTTCTTGGCGGTGGCCTCGACGGCGCCGATGACCACGGAGGCCGTGACGGTGGCGAGGACCGCGGCGGCGCAGACGGCCACGGCGGCGAAGGCGGCGATGATGAAGGTGCAGCAGGAGAACATGCGGGAGCAGTTGGCGAAGATGCCGAAGAGCAGCGAGGCGGCCAGGGAGATGTAGGCGATGATGAAGACGATCTCGGTCCAGCGCGTGACGGTGCCGAAGGTGTTCATGGCGGTCTTGATGCTCTCGGGCATGGTGACGTTCTCGTTGCTGGCGGAGGCGACCGAGTTCAGCTCATTCTCAAAGGACTTGGTCGCGTTGGCAGCCCAGTTGTATTGTGCCTTCTTGCAGTGCTTTCCGCCATGGATCTCGGTCTGGCAGTAGTTCCAGAGGTTGACGTAGTAGATATCGGACAGGCCAAGGTCGCTACCGGTGATGTTTGTTCCAGCGATGGCACTGGCAGCAGCAGCCGATTCATCAGTGGTAGCTGTGGCGGATTCACCACCCCAGCCCTGACGCTCCTGGAGGCTCCGGTCGGCCAATAAATTCGTGATGGACGAGGCGCTGACGGTGAAGTCTGTCGTGTTGACCATGAAGATGTAGAGACTCTTGTCCGACACTCCGGCCAAACCAGCAACAAGCATAGCGATCAAACTGGCCACTGTCAAGATAAATGGCAGTGCCACGCAGATCATTCTCCCAAAGTTAGCCATCTTCGTCGTCTGTCGTGTCGTGAGGGACTCGTGTGTTTTCTTCTTCGAAGTGGTATTAATAGCACACGCGGATAATGACGTCGCTCGTGATCGGTCCGGATGATATGATTTTGTTGGATTGTCTTGGTGGTGTTTGCGATGCTATGGAAAAACACCAACGATAGAAATACCAAACCTTTTGAAATAAGGTAGGACAATGAGAGCGAGGGAATGAGAGAGAGAGAGAGAGAGAGAGAGGAATCAAGAGACAGACAAGGCAGAGACGGGTTGGTGGAAGGGGGGACAGTTATGCAGATAAATAAAAAAAAGGCTGATAGCCTACAGCACACCACACTACAGTACACTACACTACACTATACTAAAGTAACCTGGTAGGTAACCTGGTAGGTAACCTGGTCGGTGCTAAGTAACCAGGTAACCTGATAACCTGGGCAGTGTTGTTGGCTGGGGACCACAGGGATTCACACAGCAAATACGCAGTAAGTGGTGGGCTGAGCAACGACCCTCCCAGAATGCCAACGTCACTCCTTCCCAGGAACGGGCTTACACTGGTCACCGTACCCTGTTGTACCCTGTTATAACCCTGTCCTACCCACTTTTTCCTCAGCTCTACTTGTGCCGCACCAAGAAAGATTTGCTGCCCAGCCGAAGATCACTCGTCAATTCTCGTGGCGCAGTTAAAAAAGGGAACGGCCGCCGTTGACGACGGGCGAACGGGGTTGCGGGCCCAGGCTGGTACACAGTAGGCTGGGCTGGCCAGGCAGCTGGGAAAACAACCCAACCCCCAGGACGGACTGACCTTGATTGAATTCAGATACAGTACCATAGAGTGAGTGACTTGGTTGGTTCACTTGGTTCCTTTAGTTCCCCTCTGGCGACGGATTCATCCTTTCCTGCCTGTCTGGCCCATTTGATGAGTTGTTCTGCTTCCTTCAAGACCCTCCCGACCGATTGTTGGTTAAAGTTTTCACCGTCTCCCCCCTCACCATTGACAGCTGATTGCTTGGCTTCCAGGGTTCCAATGCCATAATGCAGGGCTCGGGATGCTGCGGCTGCATATGGTCATGCACTGCACATGTCCTGTGGGGTGGGAAAGATGACATCTCAGGCATGCAGATGAAGATAATATGAGACCTTTCTTCATCCATCAGAAGAAACCATCCACCTGGTGCTGGCAACTGGGGCAGTTGGTTAGTCTCCGGGTCAACTGGTAGAAGCGGCCGCTTCACCAGACGCATCCTCGACTCCCGGCCGAGACGGGCCTGTCCCAGGACAGGCTACACATATTCACCTACTTACTAAAAGTACACTACATAGTACATAGTACATAAGAACCTTCAGTTAGAAGCCTTGCAACTTATAGCCCCTAAGTCGCAGTATGTCTCCTTCATCAATTCTCAGGCAAGAGGACCGCCCGCACCTAAGCAGTCGTGAAAGACGTGGTGGTCAGCCTGTTGCTGCAGTTGGCTGCAGGACATCAATAGACCATTCCTCAAAGAGATTAAGGCTCCAGCCTCTTGGGATACAGTTCTTGATCCATGCCAGGTGCATAGATAACGTCCCTTCAACAACAGAACACACAGCAAATGCAGAAACTCGCATGTCGCCCCACACCAAGCGTTTTGCTGAAAACGCGAGCCACGAGGCTGACGAGGACGACGCGGCAACTCTTACCCCATTCATTGATAGACTATTACCCTACGACAATCCTGCCGGCATCTTTCTTCCGTCGGCCATGTCTCTTTGTTCAAAAAGCCACAAATACCCTGGTCTTTGCCCTCTTTATTTGAAACCACTCTAGATTTCGTTGGCTTTGAATTGCATCTCGAGAAGCACTCCTGGACCCTGACACAAAGCGATGGAGTTGCGGAGGAATGCTGGCGGAGGCATCTGCCTTGTTGATCGACAGGGTGTCTTTTCTCCAGATTTCTGACTTTACCAAGAAGAAACCTCCACAAAAGCGGTTGAGAAATACGAGCTTCTCCCGCCTGATCTTTTTCAAACTCTGAGATGGCCATCTGCTGCCACGAGCTTCTCGTCTTTTTCCCACCGACAATAAACTGTCAGGCTGTATTTCAGGGTCCAAGAGAGTCTAGGCATCTTCAAACTTCGTGGGGGAGGAAGAACCCCTCGCCTGGAATCCACGCAATGCCCACCAGCCACAATTCAATGCTCCGAGGGTGACGACGATCAATGAATGAGCTTGGACCACCATCCCAGATCCCGCCCGTCTCGCGGGGGCGATGTTTAGCTAGTGGGGGCCTCCAGAGGACCTGGGTCAACTGGTGTGTTCTAAGTTTAGCAACCAGCACTTTTGGTGAGGCTATGTACTATGTATGTGGTCAAGCTCCAATATACCTAGGTACCACACACTACAGTACTATGTAGTACAGTGAAAATACTTCCCGAGATCCCAATGAACGACCCGATGTCTCGGCCACCCGAAGCACGAGAGGATCACGCCCCGGCCTGATACCGGTCACCCACTGCTTCGGGCCTCCTTGATGAGGCAACTGAGACTCGCCCGAGCGCCGGACAAAACACTCAGGACCTCCCTAAAACAATCCTATACTGATGCAGACTTCTGGCCCCACCTTAGCTATGTCTTCGAGAACCTGAAAGCAGGTGTTCTGCAGGTCGGTTCGTCTCGAACACAGCATCACAAGATCAAGACTGATGCAGCATCTCTCAGCCAGCTGGGTCGTTTAGATTCCAAGCCGATCCAAAGTCAAGGCCACCTTCCTGACCCAATTTAAGTTGTCCATATAGGTAACAGCTATGTACCTACCATGGTATTCAGTAGCCAGGCTCGATCGACTCGGCGACCTCGTAGGCACAGAACTCAGGAATTCAGCTGCTTTGCAGGCAGAGAGGTATTGGGGGGGGGGGTTGTGAAAAATACCTTGCACTAGAAGAATAGCAAAGCTTGGTCAGGGTTCGGGTTAAATCCACGCAAACAGTCTGCCATACCTCAACTCACGCATGTACCTGAGTACCTGGGATCAACCTATGATGAACTACATATTCAGATTTGACAAGCGTGACGGAAAGTATTAGAATCAAGGAAGTTCTCAAGACAGGAGACCGCATAATCTGGATCAAGGCTTGGTCTAGCAGCAACGCAAATTCCTCAGTAGCCACATCAGGCCCTCACTTCCCGAAAGACAGTGCTTGAACACCTCCTGATATCAACGGGATCAACTATAAGCCAATCCACCCCCCCTCCCGGGGCGACTACTCTCACTTGCTAGAAACTCCTGCAAGCTCCCATGTCGATCGACCTCAACTGGGAGACCTTCACCACCGGCCCGGATGGTGAAGCCCTAGCTCACAGCATCCGCGACTTCATCCACACCAAGTTCCAATCCGTCCCTCTACCGCGCTTCATCAAGTCCGTCACTGTCCATGACTTCGAGTTCGGCACCACGCCGCCCGAGCTCGAGCTCAAGGACATCACGGACCCGCTGCCAGACTTCTACGAGGAGAACACCGCGGCAGACGACGAGGACTCAGAAGAGGATTCCGACGATGACCAGCAGTTCGAGGATGACATCGGCGGCGCGGGGGGCGGCACTGGTGTGCCCGAGGAGATGAGAGCCGCGGTGGAGTGGCGGCGCAGGAACGGCCAGGGCGCGAGACTGAACGCGATACCCCCCCATCTCAGCATGGCAGGCCTGCTAGGGAGTCCCTCCAGGGGGGGGTCACCAGGGCCGATGCAGGACTTCGGGAGCCCGTTCCTGGGGACGTCCACGCCTGGCATACCGGGCGGCACGTCGAACCTGAACTACTTCCACTCCCACCTCATGGGCGGCCCGTCAGGCACGCAGACGCCGCTCGCCGCCGTGGCCGGTGCACACCTGGGGAACAACAACCACAACTACAACTTCTGGGCACCAGAGACGGGCAGCAGCCCGACGGCGACTACCCCCTTGTCCGAGATGGCGGCCAGGCAGAAATCGGCAGACGGCCGCGCGCCGAGCCACAGCCGGAACCCGAGCCAGAGCTCCGACTCGGTTACGGACTTTATCAGCGGCGGCAACGCGGCGGCGGCGGCTGCCGGCCTGAACATCTCCCAGCCCTCCCCCTCGGGCGCCGCAGGAGGAATTGGGCCGCGCGACAAGTCCAGCGTCTCCACCATCGCGCCGACGTCCCCGGCGGGGACCCCGCGGCGGCCCCTCACGCGGGAAAACATGAACGCCTCGGCATCCATGCTCGCGGGCTCGGCCGTCGCCGAGGACGACGAGCGCCTGGACGGAGAAGAGGAGGATGAGGGCCAGAAGTCACAGCAGGGGCGGCGGTTCCGCGAGCCGCGCACCGAGGACATACAGGCCGTGTTCCGGATCAAGTACTCCGGCGACGTGAAGCTGCTGCTCACGGCGGACATACTGCTCGACTACCCGATGCCGAGCTTCGTGGGGATACCGCTGCGGCTGAGCATCACGGGCATGTCCTTTGACGGGGTGGGTGTTGTGGCCAACATCAGGAAGAGGGTCCATTTCTGCTTCCTCAGCCCGGAGGACGCACTGGCTGCTGTCGGGGCCGACGACGAGGTGGGCGAGGAGGGGGCAGGTGCGTCTAATGCGCGTCCGGGCAAGATGGGTGGCCTGCTGCAGGAGATCAGGGTGGAGAGCGAGATTGGGCAGAGGGAGGGGGGCAGGCAGAGCCTCAAGAACGTGGGCAAGGTGGAACGGTTCGTCCTGGAACAGGTCAGGAGGATATTCGAGGAGGAGTTCGTCTATCCCAGCTTCTGGACGTTCCTCGTGTAGCATGGCTTCCACTGAGTCCGGATCACAACGCCACGCCACGATTTAACATCACAAATACGAATAATAGGAGCATCTCAGCTCAATGGAAGACCTTCCTCGCTCATGGCCAATACATGAGAATCCGCAGCATTCCTTCGTAAACCCCACCCACATGCTATGTCAGAGTACTCTTGAACCCCTGGTAAGCCGAATTGATATCAAGCTCCAACTCCCTCGCCTGCGCCTCACTCAGCTCCTCCGTCGCCTTCATCTGGTTCAGCGCAATCAGCCACTGAACAATCTTGCCCCTGTTCTCAAAGTCCCGGTCCGTCACCTTGTTCACCGACTGAATGACGTCCGTCAACAAGGGGTGCAGCTGGTCCTTCGCCAGGAGGCCCAGCCGCAGGGCGTCGAGGAACGTGATGAAGTCCTGGGTGGCCTCCAGGATCAGGGCACCGCTGGTGTTCCCAGTTGCGGCCGGCGCCGGCGCCGAGCTGGAGGAGGCCGTCAAAGTCGTCGAGGGCATGCCGACCCGGATGCGCTCTGTTGCGCGGGGGGCCTCGAGCTATTTATCGTAAAACTGTCAATCCCAGTCTTCAGGGGGGGGGGGGAATCATTTTGTCCCCGGTCCAACCATCGAGTAACATGGACTTACATCCCATTCCGCCTTGAACTCCTCCAGCCCAACAAAGGCCTTTGCGACAGTCTCGTCGGCCAGGATCGACTTGTACTGTTTCAACGACCTCTCGCAGATTTCGGTGTAGTCTGCTTCTGGTATAGCATCCTTCAGAAATGCCTTTTCCAACTCATCTAATGTCACTATGATACTGAATATCTCGGCGAGCGAGCCTTGTAGATCCCGCTCTGCGCGAGTGTCTGCGAGTTTCACCTCCTGTGTTCATGTTGAACATGTCAGTGAGCTGGTTCACAACGTTGGTGGAGCCTCCCCTTGAGACCAAAGACATCGTGATCTCACGTACTTCATCTAGATTTATGGTCGCTGAAAGTGCCGTGTTTGGTACATAGCTGTGAGGTGTGGGTGCATAAGCTTGCCTTGGAATCATCCTGTCCTCTGGAATCGTGATGTGGAAATAAGAATGTTTGTTTCAAAGAGTATTATGTTATGACAGACGGTAGAATAATACCAATGCTGAGAGGCAGGTGTTAACTACTAAGTAGGTAGAGCCAAGTAGCGATGTTGGAAGGGGGAGGGGTGAGTCTATTAAACGTACGTACAGTACGTATCTTATCAGGGTTCGGGTACGATAACGATAAGCCTGGAAATTTTCGAGATTTGGGGGACCGCTTTCACAGCCAGAAAAGTTTCCTACTCCAGTCCCAGTCTCGAGAGACAAACAAATACCCGTCTCTGTCAACCACTGAATCCAATCGCCGCCAAAATGGGTCAGTCAAAGAAGAACCTCAAGGCGACCAAGAAATTCGAGACGAAGCACCTCAAGGGTGTCCTCGAGAAGCGGAAGACCGACGCAAAGCTCAAGCAGCGGGCCCAGGTCAAGGCGAAGAAGAACACAAAGCGCACCAAGGATGATGAATTCTTCAAGGGCCCCAAGGATGACGCCGCCGCCGCGGTCGCAAAGCCAAAGCCCGGTGCTAGCGTCAGCAGCATGACCGTCGATGACTTCTTCAGTGGCGGCTTCGAGATCCTCGACAAGAGCAAGGACGGCAAGAAGGCTGGCAAGCTTGGAAAGAGGAAGCGAGACGAGGCGGCAAAGGAGGAGCAGGAGGATGGCTCTTCCGCCGGCGAGAGCGACGTGGAGTCCGACGACGAGAACCGTGGCATGACCAAGGGTGCCCTGGACGCCCTGGCCGAGGACGACCCCGAGTTCTACAAGTACCTGCAAGAAAACGACCCCGAGGCTCTGGAGTACGACGAAAACGTGGACCTGGCCGAGATCGACGACCTCAGCTCGGGCGAGGGCGAAGATGATGAACAACCGAAGAAGAAGAAGGCCAAGAAGGCCAAGAAGGCAGCAGAGGAAGACTCAGAGGACGAGTTTGCACAGCGCAACGAGCTCACGAAACCCATGGTTGCGCGGTGGAAGGCATCAATGGTGGAGAAGTACTCCCTGAGGGCAGCAAGACAGGTTGTTTTGGCCTTCCGGAGTGCTGCGCATCTCAACGAGGACGACGAAGAGAACAGGCAAAAATACTCCATCTCCAGCCCCGAGGTCTTCCATGACATCTTGGTCGTTGCGCTGAAGCACATCCCCGAGGTTCTGCAACACCACGTTCCTGTCAAGGAGACGGCATCTGGCAAGGTCTTCGTGCCGACCGACGCGAAGAAGTTCAAGACGCTTTCCATACTCATCAAGAGCTATACGGCGTCCATCCTCCACTTGCTGGGCACCCTGTCCGACGACGCCACGCTGAAAATCACCCTCTCCGCCCTTACACCATTGCTGCCATACCTCATCTCTTTCCGCAAGGTACTCAAGAACCTCGTCAAGACCGTCGTCCACTTCTGGTCTCAGTCCTCCAGCAGCGAGGCGACAAGGATAACAGCATTCTTGGTCCTGAGAAGACTCACTGTCATCGGCGACAAGGGCATCCGGGAAGCCGTCCTCAAGGTCGCATACCAGGGCCTCATCCAGGGCAGCCGATCGACGAATGTCAACACCATCCAGGGCATCAACCTGATGAAGAACTCCGCGGCTGAGCTGTGGGGCATCGACCAGAACATTGGATACACGACTGCATTCACCTTTATCCGACAACTCGCCATGCATCTCCGTAACAGCATAACGCACAACCAGAACGAGGCCTACAAGGCCATCTACAACTGGCAATACGTGCACTCCCTTGACTTCTGGTCCTGCGTGCTGGCTGAGCACTGCAGTGTCATGAGGGAGGCCGAGTCCAACAAGGAGAGCCAGCTGAAGCTGCTTATCTACCCCCTCGTCCAAGTCACGCTCGGCGCGATGCGCCTGATCCCCACAGCTCTCTACTTCCCCCTGCGCTTCCAGCTCATCCGCTCGCTCATGCGACTCTCCCGTGCCACCGGTACCTACATCCCCCTGGCATCGGCTCTCATCGAGGTGTTGAACTCGGCAGAGATGAAGCGACCCCCCAAGTCATCCACCCTGAAGGCGCTGGACTTCACCGTGCAGTACAAGGCACCCAAGTCGTACCTGCGCACGCGCATCTACCAGGACGGCGTGGGCGAGCAGGTCGTGGAGCTCTTCTGCGACTACTTCGCCATCTGGTCGACCAACATCGCCTTCCCCGAGTTCGCGCTGCCCGTCGTCATCATGCTCAAGCGCTGGCTCAAGGAGGCCCGCGGGAACAAGGGCAAGGACAAGGGCAACAAGAACGGCAAGATCGTGTCGCAGATCGTGCTGCTCGTCCAGAAGATCGAGGCCAACGCCAAGTTCATCGAGGAGAAGCGGGCCAAGGTCGACTTCGCGCCCAAGGACAGGGTGCAGGTCGACGCCTTCCTCAAGGGCTTCGACTGGGAGAAGACGCCGCTGGGTGCGTTCGCCGTCGGGCAGAGGAAGTCGAGGGCGGAGAAGGCCAGGATGGTGGAGGAGGCTCGCAAGGAGGACGAGAAGAAGAGGGAGGAGGAGGAGAAGGAGGAGAAGGTCCGGAGGAACGCTGATAGGTCGGACAGTGAGGGTGATGACGGTGAGGAAGACGTCGAGGAGAGTGATGTCTCGGATGAGGAGGAGGAAGAGGAGCTCGAGGAAGAGGATGATGAGGGCTCTGAGGATGAAGATGAGGAAGAGGACGAGGATGAGGATGAGGACGAGTGATGTGTGTCGAATTCACACACTATTGTAGACCCAATCACATCACCAATGGAGGTAAATTGACTTAGAAAAAAGTATATCTGGGCATGGGTTAGCACGCTCAAAATTTCAATATCAAACAATACCCACATCTACGACTCTCCTGGGATTTACGATAGGAAGTCGAACAGCAAACACGGACATGCGTTTTGTTATGGAGTTCCTTTTGGTGTGAGTTGTATATTGCCTCCAAAGAGAACAAGATACGGTACGTTGTCTGTATTTGTTGTTTCTGTATTTGGTTTCGTGCAGTTTATTACTAATGGAGCGCAGTGCTGATGGATTATTATGCTTATGTACTCAAAGCTTGTGTAACAACAACAACAACCACAGAAACGGAACAGTTCAGTCACCAAGTTTCAGCAACTTGATTACACCTCGGTGCCTCTCTGCTCAGCATACCGCAACAACTCCTCATCCTTCTCGAACCTCGCATAACAGCTCTCCTCGAGCCCCAACATGATCTCATAACCCTCGTCAGCATTGCCCTTGCTCGACCTCGTCGGCAGGACAAAGAAGAAGCCCTCGAACTGCGGGTGCGGCCACCTCAGCGCGGCGGGGAGGCCGAAGCCGAAGTCGTGCTCGTCGTAGGCCTTGTTGGTGTGCCAGTCGAAGGCCATGCAGTCGAGGCCCAGGACCCAGTGCATGTCGAGCTCGACCCAGCGGGTGTCGCGGGCCGACAGCGCCCAGCGCTCGAGGTCGGCGACGTACGACGGCGTGACCAGGTTGGTGGCGGCGCGGACGGTGCGCGCGAGGAGCGGCACCGTCGCCTCGAGGGGCGCGTCCAGGACGTCGGCCACGGTCAGGTGCGGGGACTGCGGGAGGGTCACGGCCACGCCGATGTAGTCGTCCGACATGGGCGGGTCGGCCCTCTTGCGCGCGTTGACGGCGTGGACGGCCTTGGACACGGCCGTGGGCGCCGGCTGGAGGAGCGGCTGCTTGGCCCGCACGATGGTGCGCCACAGGAGCGCGAGCAGCGCGTCGTACGTCGACACCCAGCCGCCGGGCGCGTTGATGTCGCTGTTGCCGGCGTGCGGGCTGCCGGCCGGGAGGGGCGCGCTCGCGAGCGTCTTGAGCTTCTGGAGGTTGCTCTTGGACACGTGCCACACGCGCGCCTTGACGGTGGGCATCTTGAAGTCGGCCGGGGGAGGCGCGGGGGGGCCGTCGCGGGCCTTGAACGTCGGGAACCTCTCGCCGATCTTCTCCCACTCGGCCTGGGAGACGGGCTCGCCCTTGGCCCTCAGGATGTTATGCTCGGGTATGGAGACGGGCGTGCCGCTGGCGGTGCCCTTGGAGATGGCGTTCGTGTGGCGCGACCAGGTCCTGAACAGCACCTCGCAGCCTGGGCCGTCGCAGACCTGGTGCGTCACGGCGAAGGCCAGGATCACTCCGCCCTGGATGAAGGTGACCTGGAAGGCGCTGATGGGTGGTCCCTCCGAGGAGAGGTCCTGACCCGGGACGGGGAAGACCCCGACCACGTTGGGCGGGAGCACCTTGCTCGCGTCGAGCAGGTGGACGGGGAAGTCATGCTTCTCGAGGAAGGAGAAGGACTCGATGTCGCTGCCGGGGCCTGCCTCCTTGACGTGCAGGGCCACGGATGAGCTCGGTCCCTTCTTGGCTGCGATGCGCTTGGCCTCGTTGTCGAAGTGCAGGGTGCCGGTCAGGATTGGGTATTCGGCAAGGGTGCGCGAGAGGCCCTGGGTAAGGTTCGAGAGGACTTGTTCCTTGTTCGCATCGGCGGGCAACGAGAAGACCTCGATCATGTGCACGTAGAGCTTGGGCTCGATGGCCCCGAGCTCAGCGAGCTGAAACACCCCATCGCTGTTGCTGCTGGGGTTGTATGCCTGTACTCTGGTCTCACGAGAGCTGCCGGTAGCCATGATGGGCAAGGGTGTACGCAGAACAGTCCGTTGAAGGAAGGACAAAGGACTGACATGTCACTCACAGGATAAGTCGGCACACGTGGGCATGACAATTCACTATGTACGAAAGTCTTCTACGGCATTTTCTCGGCCATCATGTACCGTTAAGGGGTCATCAAGGACCAACGGAGGCAAAGTTCGACGACGGGAGCGTGGGAAAGAATGCAACGAAACAGTCGTGGAGCGGAGTCTTACAACGGAGTCCTTCGACGAAGTGATGAACCGCCCGGAATTGCCCCCGACTCCATTAAACACCCACAAGCCCACCACGGCCCGTCCAGACTCGGCATGTCAGTGGCTTGGTTGGTGTCGGAAGACTACCGGGAGATCCCCGAAGGATTCAATGGGGCCCCGAAAATACCACACAGTACGGATCCGTACAGAGATTCCAATCTTTTTGGCCATACTCCACACCGCAGAAAACTGTGTATACACTATGCACATACATACCGCATATTCTAAGCGAAACTACCAAACAGCCCCCCCAGTCCGCCCCTCTCCCCTTTACCCTGGACACCACTGATACCACGGGAATGTGATATGTGTGTGTGTTCTGGCTAATAACGGAAGGCAAGCCCTCGCTATGCACTCCGTATTAGGTGAGCAATTTCACGCCAACTCTTTCCTCAAGAGGACGCCTATCAAGGCCGAGACTCTGGCGGGAGGAGACAAGATGGGGCAGGGCCTGGCCA
>LKEA01000007.1:588324-604397 GCA_003795315.1 Cytospora schulzeri | reverse complement strand
TTCTCACACGCAAGCTACCAGATTACATCGGCTACATTGTCCTCTTTTCCAACATCGAGAGCGGGATCGGCTGCGTCGCCACGTCACTCCCCGCCATCCGGAAATTCTACATGCGCCTCGCGAACAAGGAGAACTCGGAGGCCGACAGTGAGGGCAGCACTCCACCAAAGGGCAACACGTCCAACACACTGGTCACCATCGGAGGCGGTGCCAGCGCTTTCAGCTCCCGTGGGCGCTTGCCCAGGGGTGTGTTCTCGAATCCTACGGACCGGGGGGTCTCCCTTGCTACGGTGCAGGCGAAGGGTGGTGGTGGTGACGGTGACTGGGAGCAGTTGCATGACGGTGAAGAGGACGAGATGCCACTATCGCCCTCCAGGGCTGGGAAGAAGGGTCCGAGGCAAATGAAAGGAATCAGGGCTGATTATACATATTCGGTAGAGTTGGAGCCCGTACGGGATAGCTCTCCAGGCCGTTAATGTTAAAACACATAGCGATGCGGACAAGAGTTTTGGTATACCCAAGCCTTTTTAATATTTCATCTGAATCTATTTGGATTCTTTTCGTAACCTGTGGAAATTATCGTGAATATGTTTGTCTTCTAAAAGGCTAACAATCCTGCCAAGACCATATCACATCAACATGCTTTGTGGGTGGCTAGGCTCTTGATATGGGCTTTGTTATTCTCATGGTTGATGGGATGATAGCTATATCATCTCCGTTCTAGTTGCGAGTGTGCATAGCTACTTAAGTATGATGGTAAACCCGGTATCTCTGCCACCAAGTACAGCTTGGTATTTGTTTGTGTTGATATGTAGGGCAGGCAGCACGTGTGATGCTACGATAGCATCCTAGTAGCTTACACGAGTATGGGAGGATGAGACGCCTGGCATAACGGCGAATGTTGGTTGCAGCCGGTAATGGTTGATTGCAGGTAATTACTAGGTGATTAGAAGTTGGCGAAAATGAGTGACTTCTATCTCTTTTGTGCGTGAAGATCTGTAGGCGGGACACGCCTGATGAGGTGTACCCCAGGGCTATCAGGAGGAACCACCAGCTTTCGACGCTCTCGGGGTGAAAACCAGGTTCAGCTTCGGACAAGCAAGAGTAAAGCCATCCACAAGACCATTGATGAAAGCCTCTCTCGTTTGGCCCGGAGCCAAGGAGACATCATACCGTTGCAAGATCCGACTGGTCACGCCGCGGATTTCCATCAGGGCCAGTTGCTTTCCAACGCAGTTGTACGGACCTGAAGAGGAACCATGTTAGTAAAGTCTCGATAGGGGTAAAAGATGGATGAGGCAATATAAAGACTTTGGATCAACTTACCGATCGAGAATGGCGAGAACACAGAGGCATCTTTGATCAAGTCCGGCTTTGACGTCCACCGCTCAGGGATATACTCATCCGGACGGACAAAGCTCCGCTCATCTATATGCCTCAGTCAGACAACTACCACATTCAAAAAGACTCAAAACAAAACTCACCTCTGTGTAAAGTATAAGTCGGAACCTGCACAATCACGTCGCCAGGGATGTAGAGATCATCCCCGATCTGCAAACCTCCAGGCGGTGTTATCCGCTGAGCGCCCGCAGGGACGACAGGGTGGAGGCGGAGTGCTTCATCTATGCAGGCTTGCAAGTAGCTGAGTCTTGACAGGGCATTGGCGTCTGGCTCAGGATTCTCTTGAAACAGGTCGTCGAGCTCGCTTTGTAGTGTTTCAGTTACGTCTGGGTGGGTAACCAGCTCCAGGAAGAGACAGGTGAGCGCTGCCGCCGTTGTGTCGCTATGGAATAGGTATCAGTTATAGCTAAAACGCAAGGGGAAAGGGGAGGGATAGGTGGCTGGAAATTATGAGAGGCTGTAAAGAGAGTGTAAACTGAGATTGTATGCAACACATACCTTCCTGCGACTGTTATCGTAAGCCCATCGGCTGTGATGTCCATTGTCTGCTGTTTCGTCGGTTGCGGATGCGACTTGTACTCGTCAATGATCCAACTGAACACATCAGGAACTTCTGGAGGATTCTAAGGCCGTGTTAGTTTAGAATAGTACGAGGAACGCTGAGAGCCTCCCGTGTCACCCGGAGAGCGGTGGTGATTGACGACTCACATCCATCCTCTTGAGCACCATCTCCCTCACCCAAGTCTTGAACTTCGCAGTCCCAGCGCTTACAACGGGCAGACTGGTGAATATGCGAAGCATCCACATGATGTGTCCGAAAATACCTAGCATCGACATGAAATCATGCAGTGTCGTCATGACTAAGTGCTCCTTGCCCCTATCAAGCATGCCGAAGCTCTCACCAAGAGACAGATCGCCCATCACGTCGAACGAATAGAAGTTGAACCACAGAGAGGCGTCCATAGGCTCTCCCTCAACGTCGTTGATGTATGCAAGAAGCTTGTCCGCATAGTGTGACACCCTGGACTCATAGTTGCGGAGAGCTAGATTCACCTCCCCGTGTCAGCACCCAACGTCATCATGTACGCGATGCGGACAACATGGACACATGGGTGTATCACTGACCTCTTGTGCTAAAACCCCTATCCCAAACCCTTCGTCGGGCCGCATGCTGGGCCACATCCCGATCTGTCTGCACCGAACTCTCCGGAGCGAGCGAATTATACCAAGGCCCTTTGACGCACTTGGTGTTCAGGTGCACTGCTCGGAGAGCCTTTGGCTCCGCGATGGACAGCGTCGAGGCCCCTGGACTCGAATCAGCAGGTGTACGTACGTACACTCGGAAAGACGGGGTCCTACCCACCAATTCTCACAACATCCCCATATCTCTTGTGGAGCTTATGGAGCTCGAGGAACTCCTGTCGACTCTTCAGTGTCAAGCTCGCGAAGTAGAAATTCGAGACACGGGCCAGGAAGGGGCCAGGAAAGCGGTTCAGGCGGTGCAAGGCCACTCGGTATACGAGCATGCTGAGATAGATGCCGAGGATGGAGGTCGCAACAAGGGACGAAGAGGTCTTCACTGCGGACCACGGGTCTGTCTCTGTGCGGAGTAGCAGACCCAGGGCAAGAACCAGGGGAGCTGCTCCCGCCGTTGCAAGCAGCTTGGGGACGGCGAGGTCCCATTCTCCATGCCTCAGGACGAAGGCATGGAGAGAGACCCCGAAGACAAGTGACAGGATGAGTTCGGGGATCAGCATATCTTCTGCTGGTGCTGTTTGTTTTCTGGTGTTAGATTCGTTTCTTCTTCTGAATCTGGGTGAACAGTATCGAGAAGTGTACTTAGACGAGGGAAGTGGTCGGCTTTTTGTCTTCAGATGTCCTAGTTCGCTCTCCACAGGCTGTCGAAGTTGGTTTAAATACACCCTTCCATACACTCTGATAAGCTGCTATATGTGACTGAGTGAGAAGGAAAGAGCGGATGACTGAGGGGGGAGGAAGATGACCAACACCTACTACCGGCCTGGGTCAAGATGCAAGATATGTACGTTGACACTGTGTGGCCCTATATCAAGATAAAGTTCAAAAGGTCACCTATGTACCTAGTGATCAACATATCCATATTCCTCACAGTGTGACTGTCAAGGTGGACTTGTCGCTCCTTAGAGTTGTGTTGGTGATCGGCAATGTGGGCATGTTCTCTACAACCGTGGAACGACTTACTATAGTGAGTATGTATGCAATGCAATGGGGTCTCAGATGCATTGTGAACATAGTTTCCCTTTCGGGTGAATCACGTTGAATTACTCGGGAGCCATGTGACTGCCCAGGTGTACAGTAATGTAGGAAGTTGGGTAACAGCCAGTAGGTACGTATTACCACGTTGAAGACGACGGTGCTGACTGAGTCTGACCATGTTAAATGTGTTGTGTTTCATATATAGTCGGCCGTCATCATGAGTAAATAATACGTAGCGTGCTATGCCTATGCTGCAAAACCTCAAAATAGGCCTCCGCAAGTGGTTGTTGGTTGCCCGTCGCAAAGAAGAACATCTAACTGAAAAAAACAAAACAGCCATGCTTAGGTATGCTCGTCCATGTATCCCAGCCAGTTATGCCCCCTCCCAGTTTTCCTGTCCATCCCCGCCGCCGCATGCAATGTCATGACAAAAGAGAAAAGAAGCAAAACACAGCCACAAAAAAATCAAAAAACAAATCGGCCGTAAGCTCATAATACCCATCACAAAACTGCCCACTAAGCATCACAGTCAAACCTCGTCCTCGCTCCCGACGTGCCAAACAGGTGCCAACAGTTCGGGGCCTGCAATATATATCTCGCCATGGCCTCCCTGAAACGACTCTTGTACTCCTTCGGACTCGTCACGGTAGGTCTGTTCCGGCCGCCTCCCGCGAACCCGCGGTCCTTGATCCAGGACTCGAGCCGCTTGTCCCAGGTATACGTGCGGATGCAGTCGATGATGCCGACTACCAGCTCCTTGCGGGTCTCGTCGACCGCGATCATGAGCGAGTAGTCCATGACGTTTTGTCGTGCGAGGAAGAGCGTGTCGTTCCAGACCTGTCCCAACATATCAGTCAGCAAGCCGCGCCGGACAACAAATAAAGGGGGTGTTCAGAAGGGGAAACTTACAGAAGCCCTCAGAAGCTTCTTACTATGCTCCCTCGCAAACAATGGGCTCTCATAGATGTATTCGACCATGTTCTCATCTAGCAATACCTCATTCTGCTCGCCGGTGCTCTGTATCTTGCGGTTCCTCATAGAGCCCTTGAGATCGAAAATCCGCGTCGGCGAGCGGTCGTAGAACAGGTTCTCCATCACCAGCAGGTCCAACTTGATCTCCGTGCCGGTAGCCGGGTTCTTGATGATAACCTGGAAGAAGCCCAACATTTTGGCAATTACCGATGGCAGGTCGTGAAACAGGGCTTCGGCCATAATGTTGAAGTAGGCTGGTGCGAAGCGCAGGAAGGCCGAGGTCTCGATTGGTGACAATGACTTCATCACCAAGCGGTCATCGAGGGTCTTGAGGAAGACGGATTTGGTCTTGCCGCCTTTCGAGTCCCATTTGAGACATCGGGATAGCGACTCAACGATGCGGTCTGCGGCGCCGCATTTGCGGCGGAGAGCATCGAACTGCTCGGCGTAGAAGATCTTGCAGAGCATCTTGGCCGACCCCTCGGTGAACTGGTACTTCAGATGCGTCCCCGTGGCACGTAACAGGCTCTTCTCCAGCTCCTCTGGGGACAGGGACCCACCGCCAGCATCCGAAGAGCCAAAAGACTTCGTATCGCTGTATGCCTCACTTTCACTGTCCCTCTGCTCTGTCATCTTCCACTGGAGCTGGATGTCAGCAAGCTTGTCCTTGTAGTCCGCGGAACTCAGCGCAAAGGCAATAAGCGAGCTTGGCTCATCTTCCCTCACGATCACATCTGAGTCGGTGAAGATGTGGTCTCCAAAGTTCAAGGGGTATTCTAGCTGAGGCCAGCCGCTTGCGGAGCGTTCAGCCCAGAAAGTGGTGAGCATCTTCATCAAGCTGGACTTTTGGTGCTTCGGCAGCTCAAGTGGTATGTCCTCGCTTGAGTCTAGCGAGTCCGCTATCTCTTGAACACCTGGCATGATGTCTTCGAGGAGTGAACCATCAGCATCGCTGCCGGCAGCCCCCTCGCCTTCTCCATCGCCCTCTCCCTCTCCTTCTCCCTCGCCTTCGCCCTCGTCATCGGACCCAGCATGACTTGTCGTCTTCTTCTCTTCACCCTCCCTGTCAGCATTGGTGCTGTCCGGCTGGGAGACAGGCTCCGCATTATCAGCCTCATGCTTATCGGCTGCACTTTCCTGCGACGTTTCCTGATCATCGGGCTCTGCCGTTTCATCAGTTGCCTTGGTCTCAGTCGACTTGGCTTGGCTCTGCTGACTCTCAGCCAAAGGATCATCATCCGACGGCCCGGGCTCTTGAACAGCCTGGTCCACGTCTTCGTAGACTTCCACTATAGCCTTCGCCGAAGTACGCGGCAGGAATGCCCGAGTAGATTGCAGCTTGGCGGCTCTCTGCTTACGATCCCGGATGCGCTCCCTCTCAAACTCGCGGCTCAGCTGTTCAAAGTGCTTGGCCAGCGTCGACACCTTGGTTGCTTTGCTCTTGCCGTGGACATACCGCGGTATCGAGGACGGCACTGCCTTCTTGCCCTTGAGCGCCGAGAGGCCGAAGCGTTCCGAGAGCTTAGACTTATCGCTCTTGCTGGACTCAGCGTTCGATATGCGCCGAACATCCGCACCAGGGGGCAGTTCAGCACTCTTCGGCGTTGGTCCCTGGATAGGCCTGGCTATCCCTGACGGCGCTCGGGGCAAGAGACCTACTGGCTGGGATATGGCACGGGTCATGGGTGGCGAAATGGCCAGCCCCGCCCTACGGGACGAACCACGGTCTGGCACTCTCATGGCCTCATTGCCTTCTCCTTTGCTGATAGCGTTGGACCCTTCGGCAGCAGCAGCAGCCTCTCGTTGTTGACGCCGCAGCTGCTCTATTTTCTCTGGAAATGACAGAGAAGGATCGGGGCGCATAGACGCTGAGCGCGAATGGTTGCGGGACGGTGCTTTGTACTGGGATGGAACTGGGATCTGGGTGGCAGGCTCCGTTGCCGGGACATTTGCGATGTCCACGGGCGAAGGAAAATCCGTTTCCTCTTCAGCGATCTCCGGCTCGGGGGCTTTAGGCTCTTCGGCACTTGGGCCTTGGGTAGGATAGGCTGCCTCGGCTTTGGCATCACCCTCCGCTTCGGCTGGGGTCTCTTGTGAGGTTTCCTCAGATTGGAGAGGGGCAGGCTCTTCTGTTGCCGCAGCTGGTGTCTCGATCTCCGTCTTTGGCGGCTCACTTTGCTCCAAATTCGCGCCTTTGTCTTTCAAGCCATCCTGTGTCTCACCTGACGCTTCCACTTTTGACGGCAAGGCAACCAGACTCGGTTCGCTGTGAAACTTCTCACCATCATCAATCGTCAGAGTCTGTGTCGTAGGCGGCGAAGTCTTCTCATCGGTATCCACGGAGGCAATACTAGTGCCGTCTGTAGAAGCCGGCAAGGACTCCTTGGAATCGTTATCCGAGAACATCTTCTTCAACTGATTTATCGTCATTTGCCTGACATCTTTGTCGGAGAGGAAATCCGCCTCAAACTTGGCAAAGGCCGAGTCCCACTCTGCAACCATCTCAAGCATTGTACGGACAACACCATTGAGCGGGATGACCTCGTAATACTTCGATTCGATGTACGCATTCTGCAGTTCGCTGATCAAACTTGGCTGGTCCTCTTGAGCTTTCTTGATTAACCTTTCGATCTCGGCCTTGCAGTTTTCAGCCTTTTCGGGCAGAACGCTGTCTATCCGAATGCTCTTGAGCCTTGTCTTGACCGAATTCATGAAGCGGTTCCATCGCTGCTCCTCCTTGAGGAAGATGTCGTTCTTCAGTCTGAGGTCGTTGCCAACCTTCCATGTTAGGCGAGATCGAGGTACTATGATCTCCAAGAGGTCGATTGGGTCCCAGTGGATCCTCATAGAGGTATCATGGTAATTGAAGTAACGAATGTGGTCCTTCTGGTAATCGTGTGGGCACTCAAGGTCCGGCCAGCATCTGAGCCCTCTTCCCCAGAAGGACAGCTCAAGGTATTTGCCAAAAGAATACTTTCGGGCAGTCGGCGATAAGGCCCCAAAGCCCATGTCTTTCTTGCAGTTCTTGCAGTAGCTCCATAGGTAAATCGGATCATCCACATTGTCTTCATCTTGCAGATCCACGTCGTCCTTCTTTACCATGTCAGGGTCGAAGGGAAGAGGAGCGTTCTTCTCGATGAAGACTGTAATGCGGGCCTCGTCGTGTACGTACGTTCGATGGTGCTGGGCCATCTGGCGGTCACAGCCATTAGCATGGCAGATGGAGTCAGCACTTCCACATAGGTCCTCGATATATTGGCCCATAGTGCAGTCCGGATCCATGTTATCTGCGGGGTCATCATGGTAGAAACCAAAGGCTATGAGCCCAGGCTCGGAGCAGGGAATCTTGGTTTCAGTGCAGATGACCGAGTAAAGCACCACGATGTTCTGATGCGAGTACGGATCGAAGAGATCCAGACTACCAGCGATGAAGTTCTCCCACTGTCGTGTCTGTACGGTGTAGTTGTAGTAAGCCTTGTCGTACTCCGCGTCGTGAACTGCATGGAGCACCTCCATGATCTGCCTCGGGGCTTTCTGTCCTATCTCATGAATCATCTCGGGCCTAATGAGCTGGAATTTCGGTGGCTTCGTCTTTTCGTTATCCCCGATTTCCTCGACCACGGTGTGATCTTGGTCACGCAGGCGCTTCAGGTATACTAGTCGGCGTTCTTGTTCTCGTGCCTTCATGAGGAGATACGGCTGTGTGAACTTCACGAATGGAGATGCAGACAGAATCTTCGTCTCATATTTGGCAACCATATCGCTGTAGAACTGGGGTGCCGGTACATCTTCTGGAACGTGGTTGTCATGGGCCGAGTGAGCCGAGTGCAGAGAGAGCAGACTTCGGGTTCTATCCGGGGCTTGAGTAGGAGTAGGCTCCGAAGGCTGGCTATCTTCCGCCTTAACAGTCGAGTCTGCGTGGGACTGGCTGCTCTGCTCGCTGTCGTCGGGCTGATCCCCGTTTGATGGTGCCACTTCATGCACACTCCTATTCTCAAAGCTTGGCAAAGATCTGAGGCTTTGACCCAGTCCATCCTTCGATGGCGCCAGGGTAGGCGCCTTTTCCGGATCCGTACCCATGTACACGAAGTGATCTCGCAGAAGCGCTGCCTCCAGCTTCAGATTATAGACGACATAGATCATAAATTCGGTGACCTTCTTCATCCTGTGAAGTACTTCGGTTGAGGCTCCCCGAAGAGCAATGGTGCAACCTAGAGTCTTCTTGCAGCCGGATATGAAGATGTGAGTCTTCTTCCGGCCCGGAAAGTCGTTGTTGACGAATGTCTTCACTTCAAAGCCGCCGGCCTGACCGACTTGTGTTGGCAACACGAGCATGTCCAGGGACTCAATAATGTCAGCCTTCGCACATCGTGACACTGCCTCAATGACTGCGAGCTTCACATTGTATGCAACGGCTATGCCAGCCTCGGATAAATACTGCAGCGCAACTCCCGACACGGATTTATGCGCAAGTAAAACATGAGGCCGAAGGTTGATGATGCGATTCACCACCATACGCAAGTACTCCTTCTCCTGCTCAATGACAGGCTGGAGGCTCATGAAGTGCTGCTGCTGGTGGCGCTGGTATTCGATCGGAAAGGACACAATGACGATACGGGGATTGAGTATTCTCCTTGGCATACTCTTCAGGGCAAGATTCTTTGTGAAGATGACACCGGAAACGTAGCTAGTGTCTCCAGGCTTTCCTCCGGGGATCTTCTTAAGCTTAACATAATGCCGGATGTCCATCAAATCCCCCTCTCGAGTGTCAGGGTCAACATCATTCGAGCACTGGACGAGGATAGGTATCAAAGCCTTCCCCCATGCCAGTGAGTTGGAGATGCCGATGTCCTCTAGTAGCTGCCCGAACAGCTTCTTGACGTGGTTCAGACTGGCCTCGGGCAACCCCTCTTCCTGTGTCGACCGTTTCCGGATTGCATCGCTCTTCGTCAGCTTCGTCGGCTCAATTGGTGTTGTCGAATCATACACGGCAAGCGAGTCGGTTGATATAGCGGGACCTTTGAAAATACCAGACCTCGGGCGAGGAGACCGCAGGTAGTGCTCGGTTCTACTCGTCGTACTCATGTTCCTACGACGAGTTGGCCTTCCATGATTGATCACGGTCACCGCATTTCCATCATCAGGTGGACGGCTGGTGAAACTGAGACCACTAACACTTTTATCAGCGCGTGTCCTGTGCCTGCGAGCCGCGTTCAGGAAAGGCCCGAAGTTTGATTTATCTGGGTCGATGCTCGATGGCGTTATATCGCTGCTATTCATCGTGGCGAAGATACTCATTTGCTCGTCACCGCTGGATTCTTCGGACATGTAAGGCGCGAGTTCAGGGTCGATGATGTTGTCATCGTGGAAAGCAGGTAGTTTGGACTTCCTTTGCATTTCTTCATTGGCAGACTTGCGAAATGGGGCGGCGCTGTCCGGAACTGGAGATCCTTTAAGTCGGTTCAGGAGGTTATGTTTGGAGTGATGACGCCTGTGCCCTGAGGACTGCGGTCTGCTTGCTGCCAAAGACCTTAGCGAGCGGGATGAACTCGGCCGACTCAACTGAGGAGCAGCATCGATCTCCAGAATTGCAGAGCGCCTGTTAGCGGAGTCACCACCAGTCCTCCGCATAGCCGGTATCGTCATCATTGGAGCCGTTGCCATTCTGTTGCCATCATAATCCTCTATCCTCTCCGATATACTCATATTATCGTCCATGGCTGCCTTGGCGTTTGGGGCTGGCTTCAAAGGGTTTGACCGGAAGATGGCAGGGAGATATGAGTCGTTGTCGGAGTCATCAGAGCCGCTTTCGTACCTGTTGTTGATGACCTCGAGACATGTCTTGCAGACTCTGAGGGTGCCTGCAACGCCAAACTTCTGACCAGAGATGATCGAAGTACATTTGGAGTCGAAGATGCAACCGCAGGTCCGGCAGTGATGCTTCCGCCGGAAAGCCGAAAATGGGGCACCACAGAGAAAACACCCCTTGGTTGTCTCATCTGCCATCCAAAACTCCTTGCTGAGGACCTGTTTCCTCATCATCTCCAGTCTGTTGCTCACGCCTCCAGACGGTCTTTCAATGGCTGTCGTGCCAGGAATTCTCGTGCCACCAGACTGTAACTGCTCCGGTCTCTGATTGTGGCTGAAGGACTCATGATTAACGGAGCCATGCGCAGACATATTGACCGGACTTGGCTCTGCCGTGCCTTCGATTGAGGATGACCGAGAATGCGCATCGCCGGATGTCCTCGAGCGGCTGATGCGGTCTATCACAGCGGGTTTTCTGATGCCCTCCACAATAGAAGTCCGACGAGATCGGGGCACCTGGAGCGTACCAACCGTCGAACCTGAAGCTTTGGCAGGACTAATTGCAGTGTCATCAGAGGCACCGTCGTGACTGAGAGAACTATCATGGCTGAAAGAGCCATCTCTCCTGGAAGAGTTCCTGGTTGGAATTATGATGCCCCCATGTGATGGGTGCCGAGACTCGGATGCGTCATACACACTTGAGTCTCGAGATGCACTGGGAGTCCTGAGTTCCGGCATCTGGGTCACGCTTCGCCTCCCAGAATCTTCAGGATGACTTGTTATCCCCCGAGCCCCATCTCTGTCTTTGAAAGCGCTCACCGTGACTGGCGCTACGGCCGTATCGGGAACGGAAGGAACGGCCCCTTTCGCTATCTTCGGGAGACTCGGGGCGCTTTTCGCGGTGCTAGTCGTTGCAATAGATGGCGCCCTCGATGTTTCTGTAGGCTGAGACCTGCCTTCCGATGGCCCAGATCCATGAGAAGACGCCAATGTTAGTGCATAATCCGAGGCCAGGCCTGCACCGCCATCGGCGCTTCTCACAGACGCGAGTGACGCCTTGTTCCTCTTGTGCGCCGCATCATGTCTTTCTGTGTCTTCCGCATCTTGAGTATTCGCCTTGCCTACACCGACTGCCTCCTTGATGCGACTATATAATCCACTGATGCCCTGATGGACAAGTTCGCTGGGCGAGCCCTTGGCTTCCGAGGGGGCCGTAGCGGGAGGAGGAGCGAAGTCGTTGAATGTAGTCAGGACACCGGACTGGCTGGCTGAAGTGTGTATCTTATCGAGAGCTTGCGCCAGCTGTTCCTTGTCTGCCTGGGAAACGGTGGAGAGGGAGTTGAAAGAGTCGCGACGGGATCTGAAGGATGCAGTCGCTGGTGACAAAGGCATATTGGAAGGTGTCTTGGCCTCCATGTCTGTTGGTCTGATCAACAGGACTTTCGTCGGCGCCCAGGATGGACAATATGCTGTATCCAGTCCTTGTGGATCGATGCGTTCTCAGTGTCTTACATACAAGGTGCAAGACGACTGACCGACTCCGGGGGGGTCAAGTGCGGATGTTCATGGTCGAATAGGATAACAAGACTGTCTGTTCGTTCAAGGCCGAAGGGTTGGACTAAGTTGGTAACCGTATGTCTACTATAAACAAGAAGAAGAAGCATGCTACGTCAGCCCCTGTATTTAGGCGGAGGGGAATCACAACAAGCTCACGATCAGTCCAATTAACCACCTAGACGAGAGGGAGCACCGAGACGAGACGAGACTGGTTTTGCAGCTATTATTTGTGTCGCTTATTGGACAAACGAGGATGTTTCATAGCTTCATGGCATTTCTGATGCCGGTGGGAAGAGTTGTTATCGTAGCGAATGGAGGATGGCACGTCGTGGGTGCAGTTTGTCTTGATACGAGGCCGGCCGCCTGTGTTGTCTTGTCCTGTCTTATTTTGCCTCGCCTAACGAGGGACGACTTTCAAGCTCGAGTGGAATTGGGCAGTTACGGTCTGCCGTGCGCTAGGAGCTAGCAGTCTATATTATGTACCGTTTTAGTATGTACCAGGTAGGTATGGTCGAGACATTGGGCGCAACGTTAGGGAGTACGTAGTACAAAATACATAGACAGTACATAATAACGCGGGGCATGAGGCTGCTGCGTCATTGGTGATACAGGCTGGTGACACAGGCACCAAGCAGCACATGACAGCGGGCAAAGGCTCCCGCGGTCCGATTGAGATAGCGCGAGTCCCGCCTGCAGGTGCCCTGTAGACGCGCCTCACCAAAATCACTTACATACTGTACTGTACATAGTAGTAACCAATAACGAGCCGTGCTTCAAATTGTCGTTGTGACTTCCAAGGTTCTTTGTTGAACCTCCGGCCAGCTACATACATACCTACATAGCACCGATACGAGACCGGCTGCAGAGTGCAGATGCACCACGGGCGAAAAGACGGCCTGAAACGCTAACCCTCAGAGTTGCTTTCTCAATCTTTGAGTCGGATGGGACGCGTTTCTGATCTTTGATGCCACAAACGCACTCAGTACAGCCGTCGGCGACACGGCTGAAATTGTGATGGCTTCCAACCTTTCTCAAGATTTCGTTCAAGCAAAACGCTTCATCAGCCGAAGATATGTCCAGATCCCCAAGGATCAGGCGCAATTACTGGACAACGATGGCGATAGAGCTTGGTATGAGAATCTCAGCCGTGATTCGCGCCCAATGGTCAATGTGCCCCCAGGGGTCCTCGAGAACCTTCACAGACGCAAGAGTGCAGACATAGCACAGCAGTCTTCGCATGTACAGCCGGAATCACCCATTACGGCTAGCACCCCACCTGGTTCAGCACATGGCGAGGATAATGAGGAGGCTGATGAGGGCACACCTATTCCGTGGTCACAAAGTCCGCCCCGTCCCCGCCCAGATCAGTCTGTCCAACGAGCTGAGCAGACACTGCCGCTTATGAATCTCCCGGTCTCTCCAGGAAGAGCTCGGCCAAAGAGAGAGGCACCACCTGCATACATCGAGCACGCTCCCTCCAGCAGCGCTGTGCAAAGCGAAGGGCTGGAAATACAGCCCCTGGAAGCCCTCAGCCAGGCATCTGGACCACCAGTCAACCGACCTGCTGTACGAGCTGTGGCTACAGATTCTGACCAGCCAGGGGCGACGCCTCCATCTGCCCAGGAGCATACCATACCCAGTACCTTCAGTGGTACAGGCCAGAGTGATGAACAACAGCCACCGGCAAAGAAGCAGCGCAGAATGGTCGAGTCCACGCATTCAGACAAAGACTCCGGGTCGAGGGAGCAGTCGATGATTTCAGAGGCTAGCCCAAGACCACTGCCAAGGGCACATGGCAGCAACAAACAAAGCTCAGCAACAAACGTCTCGACGCCTCTTTCGATAGCACAGGCTGCATCGGAGCAATCCAGGCAATCCAGCCTTCCCAAGGCAGTGTCTGCCTCCGGGGTTGATCGGGACAGCTCATCCAATCTTACACCAACATGGGAAGGTCGACGCGCTGAAATGGCCACACAGCGAGAGGCGCTCATAAAAGCTCCAGCATCTAGCCTTCCACTGCCAGGACCACAGCCAGCTCAGGCCGATTCACGCAGAAGCACACCAAACAGGACTAGACGATCTTTGGGCCACCCACGGAATGGGCCAAATGCCCGGACGCCATACGAAGAATTCAAGTTGGCGTATCCAGATTATCAGGAGAGTGCCAACATGTTCGTCAGTGCACTGCTTAACGTTGAGAGGCTCAAGCGCGATTGGGCGTTGCCGGAATTCCTTTACGACGACTTCGTGCGAGCCTTTTCGACAGGTTATCTGCAGTACATCTCCATGTCATTAATCACAGATGCCGACAAGATTCTGACAGCCGTACAATGGTATAACGACAATGTCAAGAACGTGGAGTACCGCCAAAATGTCATCACGAAGGATAATATACATGATATGGTCAAAGCACACGCCATTGAGGTCCGCAAAGTTCGAAAATCCATTGGTGGTTCTGAACCCACTGTGGATGGGGCTGGGGCAGCACACGGAACGCTCGATGAAAATCCGGAAGATGAGGACGAACAAGATGAGCAGGGTGTTGATTCTCGAGACCCAGGAGAAGCTGAGCGTCAGGAGGGAGCATCTGCGCCTACGCGCTCTCCGGAACTTCATATTGCTTCGCCAGGAGCAATGGAAGTTGAAACGACGACTGGGCTCATAGGGAGCGAGGCACCTTTGATGTCCCAACTTGAGCCCGCGACTGGGGAACAGCCCTCCCATATAGTGACGGGTGAGTCTGACATGAATGGCCAATCACCTTTCGAGGACAATGTCCTCGGGAACGGGCCGCAGCGCCGTTCCTCGTTCGCCAAGGTGGCTACCGAGTCTGTCGATAAGCTCGTGTTCGACAAAAAGGAAAGGGAAGCAAACAACTTGATCCAGAGTGTCACGCAGATGGATGAGGCTGCTGGAGAAGAGGAGTCGGGAGCTTCAGGTGCCGATGTCGAACATGCAACAGAAGATGACATGCCTGGATTCAAAATGACTCCAGAGCTGTTTATCGGATCGCCAGGACTCGAGACGACTGGTGTGGCCGCATCGATCGAATATGAACGGCAAGAAGTCGTCAACGGACTGCATCGAGGAGCGTGTTCACCAACTGGGTCGTTTGCTTCACAAGAGGATATACAGATGGAAGACTCTGATGAGGATGAAGATCCCGAGGATGGCCCAGAAGCTCCTATTGACGTTGACCAATCCAGACCTGCATCAGAGAATCATCGCCAGACGCCAGAAGTAGGCATTTCCGAGGGGGTGCACCGCAACGGAGTAACCCCTGAAGTGAAAACTACGCCCGGCCCCAGCAAGTCATCAGCAGCTCGACAATCTGTTCGAAAGTCATTTACGGAAGTATCTACACCTGCTGCTTCTGAGACGGGCTCTGTCTCTCGGAGATTTTTGGCGCCGCTCCCATCTTCATCACGGTCACCTTCAAGAAGCAGGACTACGAACATCAATGGCGACGAATCTGTTCAGGAAAGGGCAATTTCTCCACCCGCCAAGGAAGCGCAAAATGCATTCAGTATACTAGCCGATTCGTCGGATGAAGAAGCTGAGGCGTTTGACCCTCCCCCCAAGAAGGCAGAGAAGGCTGCGGTGCAACGACCCTGGACAGAGAAGTATTCTTTAGCGGAATTCCAAACACAGGCTCCAACATCAGATGATGATGAGTCAGATGCATTCGACGAGCCGGTCAATGTGCCCAAGCCACCTCCGCGAACAGCTGCACGAAGTTCGCCAGCAATTAAATCAGGAACCAAGCCTAGACCATCGTCGATGGCGCCAGTTGCTTCAACCGCAGCAGCGGCAACATCGAACCAGACTGAGGTCGCCCAAAAGGTCGTTACAGGCCACCGAAGGGTGGTATCTCGGGTTTCCACCGGCTCGTTCTCAGGGGCAGGCAAGAGTGGCAGTCCAGTATCGTCAGAAAGATCATATGCCAATGTGCCCATGTCGAAGAAGCGAGTCAACGAGACAAGAGAGGAGCGAAGCAGGAGACTCAAGGAGCATTTTAGAAAGCGGATGTCGGGAAAGACACCAAGTTCGACAGCAATGAGCAAACAGTGAAGCTACAGTCCAAAGGGGCCAAAGGGGGG
>LKEA01000007.1:572823-588317 GCA_003795315.1 Cytospora schulzeri | reverse complement strand
GGAGACAGTATGTATGAATCCACGATACAGGATATTATCCTCACTCTTGGGGGCAGATACGGAGTGACTTGGACTTTTGAGCGCCTTTAGCATTCTACATAGATACCCACCATTAAGATTAACTGAGAGCGGCAAACAAAAGTCCCTTAAAACTATTGATGCAATGCAATATCCGTGATGCCTCCCAATCAATACAATATATGATTGATATGGTCAATATCATAGCCCGCATTGGGTCAACAAAAAAACCTACCGGAATGTTGAGATCGTCCTTAATTCTAGGAGCCGATCATGCCGGGATAAAATGACCCACATTATACTACATAAAAGCAGGGATCAAATCATTATCCATTGATCCAAGGCTTGACGCTGGAACCACCTTTTTTTACTCCTACTTGTCAATAGAGCCAATCACAAATAGAGAAGCCGGCCGATCCGGGCAAGAAAAAAATATTGGATCTTTCTCGGGAGTCCGCAAACCGGTCAGCCGGTGTGTGTGTGCATTTTGTGGTGACGATACGATACAACAGTTACACTACAACTACAGTACGCAGAAGAAGTACTTGGTGGTGGTGGTTTTTTTTTGACTAGGTATCTAAACACCCAGAACGAAAAGGAACCCAACCCAACCATACTGCGCCAATACGTAAAACATCCTCTACTACTACCGGTATTATCCGTTCCAGGATTTGATCTAAACGCCTGGAAATACATCTTTTCCCCACGCAATCAACTCACTACTCACTGCAAGCTGCAACCATATCCCTGGTGCGCTGTGTGTGTGTGTGTGTGTGTGTGCCCTTTCCTCACCACCTTCTTGTTCTGTGCTGGACCCGGAAACTTCCCTTTTGCAATCCTGCAGCACATTCTGCAATACATTCTGCAATACATTCTGCAGTACATTCCGCAGTACATATACTGCAGTGTACATACTGCAGTTCTGCATTGGCTCACTCTCCCACTCCCTCTCAAGTGCAGTGCTGCCGCCCTCTCTTGCATGTGGAGGAGACATAGGTCCGGAGCACAAAGTGGAGTACAGACGGCAAAACTCACTCAGTCACTGGTGCATATCAATTGAATGTGGGACTCACTGGTGGGTTAGGTGACGGGCTGGAGCCTGCGCAAGTAAAAAGTTACCAAGTACGTACATACATACGTATTCACAGGGTGTGTGTGTGTGTCTCTCTGTGTGTCTGTGTGTCTGTGTGTCTGGTATCCGTGTCCGTGTGTCTACAGTACTATCGGCGTCTCAAAGATGGGACCGATCGAGCCCGGCAACTGAGAAGCGAAACGCACACACCCTTGTCAGTCAAGTCAGATTGATCGGAGTTCCTGGCTGGCGTATCCGTAATACTATCTATCTCTTATTCGATATATCCCGGTCCTATTTCGTCCTTTGTCTTTTCTTTCCCCCTTCCTCACAATGAATCTTGGTCCTTCGGTTTGGCGGTCCGCGATCACACGAAACATAACATCCTCGTCCTCCTCCTCGAGACTCTCACTCATATCCTCACGATCTATAACCATAAGCACTACACAGCTTTCCCTGAGGAGGTCCGGATCACCACTTCTACACCATAGCCAGAAGACCATATCCCCTTCCGGCTTCACATTCTATAGGATGGCCTCCACACTACCAAGACTGCCCGTCTTCGAGGCCATATCGAGCCACGATCCAAACTCGACAGCCGTCGTCCACACCATCTCGCAGAGGACCTTCAAGTACGGAGAGCTGCTCGGAGATGTGTGCCGGATGCGGAACAAGCTGCTCGAGGAGGCCGGCAAGGACGACATCACCGGCGAGAGGGTGGCTTTTCTCGTAGAGAACAGCTATGATTATGTAGGTAAGCTACGACTGGAACAGAGGGAGAGATCTCTCCCCCCACACCCCCCAAACCCAATCCTTTCCTTTCCGAACAATGCTGCTGCTGCTGCTGCTGCTGCTGCTGCTGTTGTTGTTGTTGTTGTTGTTGTTGTTTGTTGTTGTGTAAAAAGTGAGGGGTTGTATTGTATGTATGAGAAATCACATGCTGAGAGGTACAAACTGTATAGTTACATGGCTAGCCATCCTGGCAGCAAGGGCAATAGCCGTACCACTGTCACCAGCATTCCCGGCCCCGGAGCTGCAGTACATTATAGACCACTCCCAGGCCCTCCTGCTGCTGTCGTCGGCCAAGTTCACCCCCAAGGCCCAGGAGACCCTGGCCCTGCCCCTCGAGTCCCCACCCAAGCACGTCGAGATCGCCAAGCACCAGTCCGGCTCCCCCCACGAGGCCGTCACCATCGAGGCCGGCGACGAGAACCCCGGCCCGGCCGGCATGATGCTCTACACCTCGGGCACCACCAACCGGCCCAAGGGCGTCCTGATCCCCTCCTCCGTCATGACGGCCCAGGCCCGCTCCCTGCTCAAGGCCTGGGAGTACACCCCGGCCGACAGGCTGCTGCACGTCCTGCCGCTGCACCACATCCACGGCACCATCAACGCCATCTTCACCCCGCTCTTCTCCGGCAGCAGCGTCGAGTTCCTCTACCCCTTCAACGCCGACGCCGTCTGGAAGCGCTTCGCGGCGCCCTTCCTCAAGGCCGAGACGACGACGTCCACAAACGGCGTCAATGGCCACTCTAGCACCACCACCACCCCCCAGCAGCAACCCAAGGAGAAGATCACCTTCTTCACCGTGGTGCCCACAGTCTACTCCCGCCTCCTCGCGACCCACCGCGCCCTCACCCCGGAGATGCAGGAGGCCACGCGCGAGGCCATCGCGCCGCACAACCTCCGGCTCTGCATCTCCGGCTCGGCGGCCCTCCCGGCGCCCATCAAGAACGCCTGGAAGGACCTCTCGGGCGGCAACGTGCTCCTGGAGCGCTTCGGCATGACCGAGGTGGGCATGGCCCTCTCGTGCGGCCTCTCGTTCGCCGACCGCGTCGACGGCTCCGTCGGCTGGCCCCTCCCCACCGTCGAGGCCCGCCTCGTCGACCCGGACACCAAGGAGGTCATCCGCCACGGCGAGGAGGTCGGCCCCGACGGCCGCGAGCGCGCGGGCGAGATCCAGCTGCGCGGGCCCACCGTCTTCCGGGAGTACTGGCGCAACCCCGAGGCCACGGCCGCCGAGTTCGTGGCCCCCGAGGACGACGGGGAGGAGACGGGCAAGGGCGGCCTCAAGTGGTTCAAGACGGGCGACGTGGCCGTCCGCCGGCCCGTGCCGTCCGCCGGCCACGCCGCCGCGAGCACGCCCAGCCAGGACTGGACCGGCGTCAGCGACATGTACTTCATCCTGGGCCGCAAGTCGGCCGACATCATCAAGTCCGGGGGCGAGAAGGTGTCGGCGCTCGAGGTGGAGCGGGAGCTCCTCTCGCTCCCCGAGGTCAGCGAGGCCGCCGTCGTCGCCGTGCCCTCGGGCAAGTGGGGCCAGAAGGTCGGCGCCGTCGTCATCCTCGACAGGGAGAACGGCCCCGCCGCCGGGACCTGGTCGCCCATGGACATGAGGCGCGCGCTCAAGGGCCGCCTCGTCAACTACAAGATCCCGCAGGTCCTGCGGGTCGTCGACCACATCCCCCGGAACGCCATGGGCAAGATCAACAAGAAGAACCTTGTCAAGGCCATCTTCGAGGACGAGTTTAGTGGGGACGAGATGTGAGGAGAGAGGGGGAGAGCGGGGAGGAAAGAAAGAGAGAGAGAGAGAAAGAGATTCAATCATCTATTCATCCAACCCGACCCCCAACGTTTTGATCGGGGTGAAGGAAGAAAAGGGATAGAGTCGGATAGAGATGGAGAAGAAAGAACCCAACATGTCACTTCAAAAGTTCTGTGGCTGTGGGAAAAAAAAACACTGTATTATACAAAAGCGCGATGCCCATAGATGGCTTGCAATGAGGGGTTTTAGCATAGAGAAATCACAGACATGGCAGTAGTTTGTGGATATACTGCTTTGAAACACACTTGATCATTTTTCTGGTCGCTGGGACGGCAAAACACACACACACTCAAAAGGCTGTCACTAACTTACTTTCGAACATGGGTGTCCGTCTCAGGAGGAAGAACAAACTGTAGCAGATGTCGACAATACCTAAGTACTTTGAACGTACTCAACAAAACTCCTAGAAAAGCTTTGTCACAACCATCTCGAAACGGACTCGGCTGCGAGAAGGATGGCGGTCTTTGTCTTGATGTGACTTCATTCCTGATGTCTAAACTGGCTGAATAACGGCGGCTTCATCATCCGCGGCGGACGATATTGGCTAACTATCTCGCCCATGTATCCACCTAAAATGCATAGCTTTTCCATGGCCTTATCTTCGGCCGTTCGCAATACCGACCAGGCCTTCCAAAAAATGTGCAGGGTATTTCAATGACTTATCAATGCCATTCTGCCTCCATATTATGGCCCAACAACTTTCCTGTTCTGTTCGTGTAGAAGCAGAACCTCGGAAGTCTGGGATGGCACATGGGCATAAGGCTCGGTTGATCGGGGTCTATAATGTCGTGGGAGGGGGGGGAGGGGTTTCGTTGGTAAAGGCTTGAGGACGTTTGACGTGGTGTAAATTAGACCGCGATCTTAGCCTTGGCCCGAGTACTACCAGCATGCGCAGCCTCGGTGTGGCTCGAGAACTCAATCTGCTCCGAGGGAGGGAGCTGCAGGACCTCCTTGACACGCTGGCCGATGCTGACGAGGACCTCCCTGCCCTTCTCCGGGGTTCGGCCCTTTCCGCCGGCCACGTCACCATCGCCACGGCCGGGGATGCTCTTGCCGACGGTGCGAGTCCAGACACCGATACGGTAGAAGGCCTTGCGGACGTTGACGACGACGCCCATGACCTCACCGTCCTCCTCTTCCTCCATGGTGTTGCCGATGGCGGCCAGCATGACGTGCATCCACATCTCGTCGATGTTGACGCTGCGCTTCTCCTTGAACTGGTAGGACCACTTGCCACCGTGCTTGTTCTGGGGGTCCTCCCACTCGGGTCGCACACCAGCCTTGAACAGGTGATAATCGGACTTGAGGGCGAGGTCGGAAACGGGTGCGATGTTGTTCTTTGGTTGGATTTGATTAGCTTCTACCTCGAGCAGTGAATGGCGGGGGGCAGGTAGATGGGGATGATAGACATACGTAGATACCCCAGAACTCCTCGACCGAGTTGAAGGTGATGACTTGCTTCAACAGGTCATTCCAGTTATCACCCTATCATCGAAATAGAGCGTTAGCAAGGCCACAGAACATACATGCACACATGCACACATGCACAGTGAAGAGGACGCAACGAACCTTGCCTGACGGAGGCTTGGTGAACCAGAGGGTCCAGTTGTGCGCGAGAGGGTGCTTGACATTGAAGTTGTCCTTGTCGTCGAAGACGGTAACGGGCTCAGTTGTAGGAGCGGCAGCGGCATCAGTAGAAGCAGAGGAGTCCTTTCCGCCATCAGGCGAGACGGGAATGGTAGACAGGTCGACTTGCTCGGCCATGTTGGATAATGTTGGGTGGTGGGGATCGCGTGTGGGCGGGGTGTGGGAGACGGATGGAAGGTTGATGGGTGATGGTCGATGACGACGAGGTCGAAGAAGGCGTATGATTGATTAAGTCGAGGTAGAAGAGAGATATTTGTTTGTCTCTTCGTCAATCAGAAAGGCGGCAAGTTTGAAGTTTGTATGGGGGAAGAAGGTACGATACGATGATTGCGGGCGCAAAGGTAAAGAGTGGGTAGTCGCAGGGCGTTAATGCGGGTGGGCTGCAAAAAAGTTCGCGGCAGAAGGAAGAAACCAGTCAGGATGTCAGTCCGTCCGTCAGGCAGTCAGTCACTCACTCACTCACTCACCACACAAGGCGGCAGCTTCAACTTTAGTACTAATACTACTAATACTACTAAATACGGTCTGTATACTGTATTGAGTTGGGGTCGGGAACTTCAAGTTTCTGGTGCCTAAAATATGCAAACAGAAATTAATACGATATGAATTTACTCAGCACCAGGCAAAGAGTCTCTTCCTTTTTTTCATTCTCATCAAATGGATTTCTCCAGGTTCCCAGTTTCAAAACATCAAAATGTCACACACAGGAGAGGAGCAAAAGCAGCATCCATCGACATCAAGTACCTTTCTTCATGCCTGCCGTACCCGCCTGCCCTGCCACCATTCCACCATTCGTGGACCGTGTGCTTATGTAACCATAGCTTACCCTCAGGGTACCCGCCTACCACTCCCCAGCTAGCACTGAGGCTCCAGATGTCTAGGTGCTCTGGTACTTAACAGAGAGACAGACAGACGGCACATCACAAACGGTACTGATCAGATACGGTTGGGGTTCTACATGAAACCTGCAAACAGAAACAAAGATCCATGAGGAAGGCAGGGCCCTTTCGGCATTATTAGCATGGCTTGCTGCTACACTCAAGGAAGTCATAGATTAACATGTACTCGGGCTCTCTCCCTTGCTGTCTTACATGAGTACATATGGTCTCTTCTCTCTAGACCTGACCACCCAAGTGGGAAACTGTCTGTCCAGCATATCTACCGATAGAGCCTCTCATCAAGCAGATTCTGGCGATGACCAAAATACGCATGACACTCTTCCTTTCGATCCATCTAGATATCAATCAACTGCTCAAGCGAGTAGTAGCAGTTTGATCATGAAAGCGGACAGCCACCCCTTAATACGGGTTTATGCAGGATGCCTGGACACATCCCCTCCAAAGCATTGACTGTGATTGTTACCCTGGCAGCCGTTTTGGGCTTACTGTCTTATATTGAGAACAATCAGGAAGCTTCCCATGGCCTTACCCAGAATGCCGTAATTGACAGGTTGTTCAAACATTTCCTTTGTTCTGTGCGAAAACGGACAGCATGCAGACGATGGCTTCAAAGAACAAAGCGACCGCCTCTACATTCACCGCGGCTACTGCTGGCCAAGATGATATAAGGCAAAGGATGACTTTGTCTAGAGTCTCAGAGGAGGAATGACAGCCAGAAAGACGAAGCCAGAACGAAGAAGGAAAGCAGTCACCTACTTGGACGACGAACATTGGGCAGAAGCCACACATTGAAAGAGGCTACCATAACGTGCACACTCACCAGAGCAAGACTTAGCATTCAGCACTCACCTCGAACCGAGCCAACATGGCAACCGTCACAGCTACTGCCACCCGAACTGCGGCTGCTGCTGCTTCAGCTCAACCCAGCCCTCTTCCTGACAATGCTCCTCGCGAGGAGAGATATAAGAAGCTACCCAATGCTCGCCCTACAGGCCCGGAGTTGGTACCTGACCAAAAATGGACTGCATGGCGACTGAGAAACCAGCGGCCGGAGATTGCAGCCGATATGCCCAGCACGTTCCCAGATATCAGCAAATATCATTATGATGAGGCACAAGAGGTGGTTCAGGCTACCATCGCTGAAATCAACGCTCAGCGGGCAACGGAGAGAAAATTTAAGAAACGGTCATTCAAACAGCTGAGACGTTACAAGCCCGTGCACCTGGCTTTCCGCCCCATGTATGAGTTCTACGAGGAGGCCGACAAGATTGAAGCAAAGCGTCCCACGCGATCCCGTCTCGACGACAGTGAGGATCACGATAAGATCCCTGGCTTCTGGTTCGACAGGGTGTCCTTCGACTTGTTCACCCGCGTCTGGGAGTTCGCCTCCAATACCTTCGGCGTCGAATGCTTTGGGGGTCAAGTCGGCAGGCGGGACTGGTCCAGAGGTCTGTTGGCAAAGCTCCCCGAGGAATTCATTAAATACGCATCAGAAGTTGCAAGGGGCGACCCTATCATCGTGCCTCGCAAATCCGCCGACCCCAACAACTGGGAGCACCTCTTCCTGGCCAAGGATTCACGGGTCTCCCTCATTGTTGGTGTCATCGCAAAGATTCTGGAGGAAAATGTCTTTGGCTCTCATCTGTTTGGTGCCACTCCTGGACAGAAAGAAGTTCTTGATAGGAATGACCGAGAAACAGCCATCCTTGCTGATTGTAATACTCACTTGCCCCCCATCTATAACAACGTCACGCTTGCTAACGTTCCCGTTTTGAAGCATACGCCCGAAATTATCCTCGTTCTGGGATCGCCAAGCAGTTCGTCCTAGCCGGCCGGACGCCAACGGGGTATCTCCCGGACCTCTACACGGACGATTTCTGGGACGAGGTGGATAGCGTCACCACGAGCATCCTCAGCCTCCTGCTGCCCCTGATCAACATGCTCGGCGCGTTGGGCCCGAGGGCGGGATGGCCGCCCCTGACCAGGGTGCACCAGGAGCTGCACGACATCGTCGCCGAGGCCGGGTGGCTCACCAACGGCATGCGCGTGTCCAAGTCCGTCTTCTGGGTGCAGTTCCCCAACCCGGGCGACCTGTGGGACATCCACCAGGAGCACGCGACCGACGCCATGTGGAACAGGTCCAAGGCGGCCGCTACGAAACAGGACGCGAACGAGATGGCGCGCTGGAAGGTGAAGATGGAGACCGAATGGATCGCGAAGAACGGGGGTGATGCGATGGACAACGGGTGGAGAACGGAATACGAGAGGAGGAACCCGCCCCCGAAGCAGCCGCGCCGCGTCGCCAAGGTCCAGGTCGTCATGTGGCCCTGGATCAACCAGTACAGCCCCGTGCGGCCCAGGAGCGACGGCGACCTGAACTCGGGCGAGACGATCACGCAGATCGTCAAGGCGCAGATCGTCTACTACGCCGGCGACGACTCGGACGAGGGCGAGATGGGGGAGAGGCTGACGCTGGAGGAGCACATCCGTGAGGCGGAGAGGTGGAAACTCAAGGACTGGATCCGCTGGTTCCTGGTCTGGTGCTTCGTCTTCCTACTCTTGCACCAGGCTTACTCAACCCCGTATCTCGAGGACGCTAGGGAGCAACTGAGGAGCACAGTGCAGTCGGCCCTGGCCCCGGCCCCGGCGGCGGGCACGGTCGAGGCCGTTACTGCGCAGGTCAAGGCGACCGATGTGGTTGTCACGGGGCCGCCCGTCAGAACTTCCACGGTGACGGTGGTTGCGAGGCCGACCGTGCCGCTCCCGGATGCGCGGTTTGCTGGGCCCTATGGTATCCCGGAAGCTTACTTGCGATGAGGAGGACGGTTGTTAGTTGCATGTTGCTTCTTGGTGCTTCGAGTTTTGGGATTGCGGGCTCTGGTTTGAGGCTCTCTTCTGATCATGTTTCTATGACCATGTTTCTATGATGTAGTTCTGGTTTCCTTGCTGCTTTGAACACGTAGCTGTAGCTTTTGGTCAACCAATTTCTCTACTTTTGGGGGGTGCTTATTGCCTCGAGTGATATCTGTGTTCGAAAGCGTTTTTATAAAGTCACCGTTGTACCAAAGTATGTCTCGTTCATTCTACCACTGTGTTGCTGCCCTGTCTGACAGCATGGACATATATCTGTGCCGAGGGCATATGTCATGAAGAGTAATGTTTTCCATTGAACAACTGGCATAATTGCCTGGCGTTCTGGCTTCTATCTCCCCGCCTCTTTCTGCCTAGAACATCCTTCTATGTACACAGATCAAGATAGCGACACCGGCACGTAAAAGTTCTGAACAACCGACACGCTATTGACGGTTCATGTGCGCAATGCGGATGCCCACGGCCCTCCTGTGAGCCTCGAGCTCCTCCACCTTGGCGAGCTGCATAACCGCCTCGCCCACGTTCCGCAGGCCCTCGGCCGTGAGGTTCGAGCTGGTGATGTGCTTGACGAAGGATGCCAGGTTGACACCAGAGTACTGCTTGGCATAGCCGTACGTAGCTGTGATTTTAACCATGTTAGCGAAGGGATCCTCTAGTATGGGAGAGTCTTTAGGATAGTGGGTATTGTTCAACTTACGCAAAGAGTGGTTCACACCAGCCGAGTAGTCGCCCACACTCTCCGGTGTCCAGTGTCCAATGAACACACTACCGGCGTTCATGACCATCTCGGCGACCTTCTCCGCGTCCTTAATTTGCAGGATCAAGTGCTCCGGCGCATACTCGTTGCTGACCTCCATCGCCTCCTCGATCGTCTTCACCTTGATGGTGACCGAGTGGGCGATAGAGCCGCGGACGATCTCGACACGGGGCAGGGCCATGGCCTGGGTGTGCAGCTCGTCCTCGATGGCCTGCAGCTCCTTCTCGTCCAGGTCCACCGAGATCAGGATGACCTGGCTGTCCACGCCGTGCTCGGCCTGCGAGAGGAGGTCGGAAGCCACGAAGGCCGGGTTGGCCTCCTTGTCGGCGATGACGAGGACCTCCGAGGGTCCGGCGGGCATGTCGATGCTCACGCCCGCGTTGGTGTCGTTGCTGACGTGCATCTTGGCCGCGGTGACGAACTGGTTTCCGGGACCGAGGATCTTGTCGACCTTGGTCACGCTCTCGGTGCCGTGGGCCATGGCCGCGACGGCCTGGGCGCCACCGGCAAGGACGATGCTCTCGGCTCCGACCTTGTGGGCGACGTATACGATCTCCGGGGTGATGCTGCCGTCGGAGCGCGGGGGGGAGGCCAGCACGATCTTCTTGCAGCCCGCGACCATGGCGGGGACACCCAGCATGAGCGCCGTAGAGGGCAGGACGGCGGTGCCGCCGGGGACGTACAGGCCGACCCGCTCGATGGGTCGAGAGAAACGGCTGCAGATCACGCCCGGCATGGTCTCCACCCGCAGGGGCTTGTCTTCTTGCTGCGCGGCATGGAACTTCCTGATGTTCTCGTAGGACACGTCGATGGCTTTGATGGTCTCGGCGGGGAGTTGCATGAGTTCTTTGGGGAAGGGGGCCTTGAGTACAGGCGAGGTGAGGGAGGTTGCCTTTTCGAACTTGTGGGTGTAGGAGAGGAGGGCCTTGTCGCCGTTCTTCTTGACGTCCTCGATGATGGGGACGACGATCTTCAGGATGGAGTCGGCGGACTTCTGCGAGGGTCGGTTAAGTACTTGTTGGAGCTGGCCTGGGGCCATCTGGGTAAGGTCGTAGCGCTTCATGGAGATACGGTCCGATGAAGATACGGGAGCAGACGTGGCGGGAGCAGTGACTGCGGCAGTCGTGGTGCCGTTTACGGGCTTGATGCCCTCCTTCTCTGCCCACTTGCCCTTCGCATCTCCCTGTCGCCTCTTGACCTTCCAGCTCTTGGCATCGAGACTCTTCTCAATGTCTGCTAGGCTCACACCCGCACCGACAGCCTTGGTGAGGGCGAAGTAAATAAGGTCTGCCGCCTCGAAGGCAACATCTTGTGGTGACTTGGCGTCACAAAGCTCCTCAGCTTCCTCCATGATCTTGGCCCGCAGCAGCTTCTCGTCGTTGAACAGACGTGCCGTGTAGGATCCCTCTGGCGCCGTTGCTTTCCTCGACTTCAGGGTCTGCTCCAGCTTGGGAATGCCCTTCAGGTCTCCAAAGCAACCGAACTGCTCAAGGTGACAGAAACGCCCTGTTTGCCTGACGACAAACTTCAGAGCATCGCTATCGCAGTCCAGTGAAATCCTCACAAGCTCCTGGGTGTCTCCTGAGGATGCCCCCTTGTACCACAGGCCCCTTTTCCTGCTCTGGTACACACCAGTCTGGGTTCTCAGTGCCTCTGCAACGCTCTCCTCGCTACTGTACACAAGGCCAAGAGCGATGCCATTCTCGTCAGTGACGACAGTTGGGATGAGCTTGTCAGCTCTGTCTGAGCTCCACGTGGAACATAGGATCTTAGATACGGGCAGCTTGCCACTGGCCTCCTTGGCGGTCGTAAGGCCGGTGGAGGGAAGGATAGGGGTGGCCCTCAGTTGAGCAGCAACGTCAACGAATTGCTCGAGGTTGGCTCCCTCGACGGGCTTAACAAAGAGGTCCTTGACCTTGTTTGACTTGGCAGCCTCCAACAAGGGGCCAACCTCAACACTGGAGTGGTCGAAGTCTGAGAGGAGCAGTCCATGCTCGGTGGCAGAGTCCAGCGAATTCGACTTGCTAACGACTGGAGCTACCCTTGATCCATACTCAGTGAACTCGGAGATTTGTTCTGGCTTGACGAAAACCCTCCTAGCGCCGGCATCAAGAAGAGAGAGAACGTCGTCCTTGGACTCGAGCTGAGTCACATCCAGGAAGGACAGAGAGGTGGCGCTGTGCTGCTTGAGGAACTGGTGGATTTCCCCAAGGTTCGTGGGAGTGGCCTCGAAGAAGACCGTACCCAGGCAACCAACCTCCTCCTTGCTTAGACCTTCAGCCCCGGACGAGGGAGCTGCAAGGCTGACGAGAAACGGAAGAGGGAGGGTTGTCTCCATTGCGAATTTCTCCAAGGAAATGTGAAGTTATATGACGATTTCTGGATGGGCAGTGAGATACTGATCCAGTTCCGAGGCCTGCTATTTTCTTATAATTGACAATTGATCACGAGGAGTCATATACTGCTGGAAGTCTCCGTCATAAGTCACACCATATAATACCAAGCAATATGTAGGTATGAGTCGACTCGCGGATCAAGTAATCGAAAAACTTCAATTCGCTAGTATCAAGTACGTAACTGACTGGAGCTCCTGCATCGGCACGGCGACCCTTGGAAAGCTGGGCCCAGGGTTTCTTTTCACTCAGAGCGCATCAATTTGCTGGGTGCTGTCGTCAGCGGGGCACTGAACTGCAAACCACCCATGGGCATCTTACGCACGGGCCAGACCTTAAATTGACCCCTGTAACAATGGTCCCTACTGTGTAAGTACCTATACAGCGCCTATTCAGCGTCTCTCCCAGGCTATTGTACTTACATACTTGAATACCTAGGTACATATCCACCCTTGCAGGCGGCCAATTGTTTTGCCAGCTGCCGACGCTTTCCCAACCTGCCTGCCACTTCTCCGCCAAGAGCTTCCTGAAGCTCCTGCCGCGGTTTCGCGATTTCGCGATCCCCGTCTTAGACCTCGACTCGACTGCGCAACTCTATCTACATCTACATACAACCTCACCCTCCCTTCAAACAACGACTTTGAGGCGGACCAATAATCCCGATTCCAGTATCAAGTCTGTCAAGTTCTCGATTTCGGCCATATAAAAGGACTTTATGAGTTGATAGCCTGGGGCGGTTGTCTAAACACGCCTGCTCGTCTTCCAGCCACCAGACCACACCTCACCACACATTGAATCCTCCTTCCAAACGCTCATCATGTCTTCCAACTCCGTACCACAGACGAACGGCGCGTCTTCCTCGTCCCCTACCGCCTCTGGATCCCAGACCGCCAACAACACTCAGTCGCAATCACAACCACAACCGAACTCCCAGAGCCAGTCTCAACCCGCTACCAACGGTGTGGCTTCGAGTTCGCAGCCATCGCAATCGCAACCACAGCCCCAAACCTCAGCAGCACAACAACAGGCACCCTCACCAGCTGTCGTTGCAGCGCAGCAGCCCGCCCCGCCAATGTCACCGAGCACTACTGCCCCGCGACCTCGCGACCAGCGCACTGTCGAGCTCCTCCTCACCGCCCAGGGCGTGTCCGCTTTCGAATCTCGCGTACCCCTCCTTCTGCTCGACTTCGCCTACCGACATACCGCCTCCATCCTCAGCGACTCGCTCTACCTAGGCTCCGACCCCTACACAACCCATGCGGGAGCCAAGCCGTCTGCCACTGCCGGTGGTACGGCTACCGTGCCTGGCACCGGAGGTGACGCCACAGTCAGCGCGAATGCCGTCAAGCTCGCGATTGGGTCGCGACTTGTGTACCAGTTCCGCGGCGGCGGTAGCATGACCGGTGGTGGTGGCATCAGCAAGGACTCGCTTTCGCAACTAGCTGCGGATAGGAACAAGGTCGCGCTTCCACGTGTCCCGCCTGGTGAATGGGGCGTCCGGCTTCCGAGCGAGAAGTTTGTACTGAGCGGTGTGGGATGGGGGTTGAGAGACGTTCTGGCCCGGAATGCTGGCGATGACAGTGAGGAGGAGGATGAGGAGATGCTGGATGCCCCAGAGCAGCAGCAAAACGATGAGGATGTCGGTGGTGATGGCGTTGAGGGAGGTACCATGGAAGACATGTTCGGGGCGGAGCCAGGCGAGCAGGTCGGCGAGGAAGATGTTGACATGGCGGAATAGGGAGCTGGCCAAAGCACACCTCAAAGTCCTCCGCCCCAAGGCCCAGCCAGGGCACTTCATCTTGATGGCACCTTCCGGGCGCCGGAGATCCTCACGCCGAATGGGAGTCACACAACCTCTCGCTTTGAACTAATGCTGCCCCAGCCTGAAGAGCAGACTCTGCGACACTCGGCAGATTATCAACAGGCGCTGCTGCCCGCTCAGCCTAGAGAGGCGTCCATTGGACTTGATGGGTCGTCTCCGTGTGGAATGCGGCCGAACGGGAACCTTACGTCTTCTACGTCTGGAGCGCCGCTGAACACAGAACTCGGAGTCGGTGGACCCATTCCATGGTTGAACAAAGACCGGATTGCTGCACAGGTGCAGACATTACTGTCTAGCTGTGCGCAAAATCATGCTGCTATGCCACAGGCCAATGGGGCCAATCCAGCCTTTCGAGATGGAGCATCGCTGAACAGACACCTGCCGACTTCTCGACCCACAGCGTTTCCTAATGTCATGTCTACTAGACCTCTAAACACGCCGTTGATGAACGGGTGCACTGGACTTTCTCAACCTGTACAGCCACCCAGCCAGATCTCTTCCAGATTCAGCCCGTCGACAACGGCAGTATCTCCGTCGGTTCTTTCACAAGCGCCCACTTCGCAATGGACATCGCGACAGGCTCCTGCCGGACCACCCGGACTGTCCGCTCCTCGACCGGCAACACCTGGCCTGCCTCTTTCCGCGCAGTCCCCATCAGCGTCATCATCGGACTCGGCATCATCAGAGGGTTGGACGCCGGAACTACAGCTGGCAATCGAATCATCGTCACAGTTGCAGACTGCCCTGGGCTTGGTGGATGTCGCGACCTATGCACCGCGACCCATATCCCACCACAATAGCAATATTGCGACCGCAAACAGTTACGCTGGCAATCACATGACGAATCATATGGCTGCGGCCTCAGATCGATATGGACAGCCGGTGCAGCATAACGGTTACCATGCGGTGGCGGGTCAGAACGGTCAGCAGAGTCAAGGTTCGGCGGATCCGCGGCCTTGGTTCTTTTGATCTGGATGTGGCGGAATAGGCTTTTAATGCGCCCAGCGTGTGTATCGGGAAGCCTCGAATGTGAGAAAGAGGGGGAGGGGGAGGGGGAGGGGGTTGTCTAATAATGCGTTCGGGGCTTCTGCACGATATGCGATTATAAGCACGCATGGCAGGTTGAAGCACTCGAGACAGGCAGTTAGTTGGTGGTCAATGATGCCCCCCAATTGCACATGCACTGTAATTTGGTTGGAAAAGCCTAATAATAGCTCTAACAGCCGAGATCTTCATAAAGATTAAATTCTCGCTATTCAACGTTCGCTTTCGGAAGCGTCTCTATATTACCCTACCCGCTCGTACAGATGCCGTCAAACCAGACGCCTTGCTGTGCAATGATAATGATGAGTTGAAAAAATGGGACCGATAGAAAGCTCCTCCCCCCTTACTCGCTTCTACCAATCCTTC
>LKEA01000007.1:553857-572799 GCA_003795315.1 Cytospora schulzeri | reverse complement strand
GACAATGAATATGTGTGCGCTTCCTTTCTCTCCTTTCCGTACAACATACCCGCTTCAAGAAGGAGAATGCATTATTGCTCCATCTCCTTCTCGATGGCAAGATTCTTCATGCCCGTGATCATCTCTGCGCTCCTGTCCTCGACCGCGATCTTCGGGCTCGGCGTCCGGGGTGGGATGTCCAGCTTGGGCGGCGCCAGAGACTCGTGTTGCTGCTCCGTCTGATCGTCCTGTTCGTCGTTGGTCTCCTCATCTGCTGCCTCATCTGCTGCCTCGTCTGCTGCCTCGTCTGCTGCCTCGTCTGCTGCCTCGTCTTCCTCTTCCTCTTCTTCCTCCTCTTCTTCCTCCTCTTCCTCTTCATCATCAGCATCCTCATCCACGGCCTCTCCCACAGCCTCCCTTTCCATGGCCTCCATCATGCTGCCCATCATGCCAGCCTCTTCCTCGCCCTCATAGTCACCGCTCAGGACACTGCCCTCGTTGTAACCGTCGTCATACGACGCCCGGGAGACGTAGGAACCAGCCAGGCCATCGCCCTCGCCTTCATCCTCGTCCTCTTCATCATCGTCATCATCGTCGTCGTCGTCGTCGTCTTCTTCTTCTTCGTCCTCGGCGTATTGGCTCTCCCGGTCGCCAAGTCTCTTGGTGGTCCTGTCGCCGGATTCCGACTCGGAGGCCGAGAAGTCGTCCACGTCGAGCGGCTGATCCCTCCAGTACGTGAAATCCGTATACTCCTCACCGCCGCCCTTGATGATGGTCGAGACGGGCGGGAAGTAGTGATCTACGACGTCCGTCATGGAGACGTACGACAGCTTGAGCTTGTTCAGGCTCAGGAGGTCGAGGGAGACCTCGGCGTTGGAGTTGATGGTGAAGATCCTCGTCCTGGGCACATCGACCGTGCGGTAGGATATCTGATCGGTCAGACGGTTGCCGAAGCCGGCGTAGAACGCGTGGTGGTCGGCGCCGTAGAGCTGTCGAATGTCACGCAGCGTGGCCATCTTGAAGACGTGCGGCTTACGCAGGTAGATCTCCCTCCTCAGCGCCGCCATCGTCCTGTCCGGCGACAGGATCGTCGGCCCCCTCGGCAACCTGTACCCATCCTGCACAATGCCGGCGAGGTATGCGCGTGTGGTATCCGCTTGCCCGACCGAGCGACTTGTCAGATACATGATGTTGTATCCGTTTGCCACGATATCGCTGTATAATTTGGCGACGCCAGCGTGCGTCCAGTCCCGCCCGATCATGTTCAGCACATGGCCCAGGGCGTCAGACTTGGTGATGGTGCCATCGATGTCGCTGATGACAACCGGCGTGTCGTGTTTCCACAGGTACATAAAAGCAGAGCACGTCGACCTGTTGACGGTGAAACTCAAGCTGTTCTCGCCGGGCTTGAGGTTCAATCCTTTCAGCTGGTCGCTGGTCAGCCGCAACGTCTTGGCGTAGTTGATGCTGGGCCCAGAACTATCCGCCGCCTTGCTAGAGCCAGGCGAGGAAAGGGGTGTTTGCAGGCCGCCGCTCTGGCCGACGTCCGACTCGGACCTCCTGTGGCCAGCCAGGACTGCCGCAGAGTCGCCACTGCTGTCATCGCTATGATAGCCTGGGTCAGACACGGCGTCGGCATCGAAAGTCTGAGACCGGAGTCCAGCAGCCGAATCCATGGTTCTCTTCATGGCCGCATCCTTGGCCTCCTCACTGCTGTAGATCCAGAGATTGCCTTGGTCGTCCATGCCGAACAGAGCACCAATGTCATAATCACCCTCAAGCTCCCCACTTAGCACCTTTCTGGCCTGGATCTCTGCACGAAGAGCATCCTCCTCGTTATTCTTAAACCCAGTCATGTCCAACATAAGGTCACCGGTTTCGGTAACCTTGGTGGGTATGTTCACGGCTTGAAGCTCCCGCGACAGGTTCATGGCTCTCTCAAGAGCCTCCCCTGGGCTCAGGCGTGGCGGACTGTGAGACCGATCTGAATCGGGACTGTCGGCGTCTGAGAAGTCGGGATCAACATGTATCTTGCGCGCGGTCTTGCGTATTATGTCATCGCTGTGAGGTCGGAACATGGACCAGTCTCCTCCTGACAAGGGTCGTCCGGTCGAGAGTTCGGGCGAGGTCGATACGGGAAGCAGCATTCCTTCTCTACAGTTAGCACCGAGATTCGCAGAAACACGAGGGGGAAGGCGAGGATGAGGGCGTCACATACCTGGTTCGCGTGGTGCAGAGCTCGAGTAGATCGGCCCGGGAGGTGGCCTCGTAAAACTTGATGACCTTTGCTTTCCTGGTTCCGCATCCAGATCCAACAATGGCGGCTCCTGCAACCCAGCCGGCATCGAAGTCGCCCTGTCCAGGGCAGGTTCTAGCGGGGGACTCGAGACAGGAGACACCAAGGGGGAGGTCTGCAGGCTCTGCGGTATGGTATCGCTAGTCTCGAAGACGAAGAAGGCCTCGCCTCCCTCGCCCAGTTTCATGGCATAATCCTGCTTCTTGCCATTGACTTTGAACTCCACCTTCTTCTCATACGGGCGCAGCAACGAGAACTTGCCGAAGCGAACATGGAAGGGAGAGCATGATAGTGTGCCGTCTGCCTGCTCGACGACTATTACGTCGATGGCACCGCTGAGGGTAGCCGGATTTATGGAATTCCATGCTGTCGAGACAGAGTCGGAGAGGTTGCGCACGTACTGCATGGTTGTAGGTGTTATGGAAATATGGTAGGAAGTCTGGAGGGCTCAAGATTATTTTGTCGTGGGTGTCCCACTGATCGGCCTCGGTGCGGGTAGTATCACATGCAGTTTTTGGGAGCTGCCGAATCGCAGGTACTGCACTGGATATCGAGGTGTCCCTGGGGACTGGGCCGGACTTGTTTGGGGTGTTCGAGGTGTGCGAGATGTTTGAAGGTATTTGCAGGTTGAAAAGGGATCAGGATACCCTCTGCACAGTTCTTTCGACGAGATCGATCGAACGTTGGGGGGTGAAATACGGGGTCACGGTGAGCCCAGGTGCCTCGGAAACTGGAGAGACTTGAGACGAGTGGAAACTGCTGGGAACCAGGGGAGGGCGGTCGGAGAAAGGGGCGGTTTGTGGTTGGGACCGCAAGCTCTTTTTTTGGGAACGAAAGAATGCCTGTGATTCTGACAGGCGCGCCGGTAAGCTTGTGATAGCCGGTAACCTTGGAACGAGCTAAGGAACCTCAGTCACCTGTTGCAGGTTTGTTTCTGGGTGTTTCCTGGGTCGAAGAGATGTAGTAAATATATTATTTTGTTGTCATTGTCGTGATAAAAGGATAAGAAGTATGAAGTATGTATAAGTAAGTACGTATGTAAAAGGGACAGGACAATCCACACTCCAAGAATGATCCTCGATTCTCCGTTTAGTTATAAAGCAGCAAAGGGCAAGAAGCAGAAGAGAAGGGTACAGTATATAATAAATAGATACGAGGTCAGTCTTCTCTTATTATGACCAAACGAGGGCTTTTTTTTTTCGATCTTCCCTTTTCCTTTTTCTGGGGTCCCAAAGTTACGCAAGCATGTACATAAATGGAGGGGTGAGGTGAGAAGGATCAGGTCTGACAGTAAGTCATTGTTGTGTCACGAGGTTCTAGAAAGTCTAAGTAAACCCAACAAAATAACCAGTTAACCTGGGTAGGTACCTAGATGGGTATACTTCGTACTGTGGACGGTACTTGGCTGAGGATCTAATAACCCCCTGTTCTACACTGATTCCGAACCTTGACCTGCTAAGGTTCAGGTCCCTTGGCAAAAGCCGTTGTGTCGCATCCATTCTTAGAAGGCGATCGAGACTTCCCGACTTTCCGTATGTGGCTTGACTAAGAGGAGCTCTTTTTTGCTGTGCAGACGTGGTTTCTGATGTCATATATAGCTTTTGGTCTGAAGAATTTTGGTGGGGGGGAGCCGCGCTATTCTCAAGGGTATTACCAAGGATATACCCTTCTACATGCTGCTGCGTACGTGGATTACTGATATCAGCAAAATGCCCAACGTTGTTTTGTTGTCTTGTTGTCTTGACATATGTACCAAGGTCCGTCCTCATCAGTGTCGCTTCCTTTCACTTTGCTGATCCACAGCTTCGGCCACGAGTTGATCAGTGTGACGGCGTGACCGTGGGGAAATAGACCCGCCACCGCCAGGTCGGCGCCGTCCGTACCTCATCGACCCTGGCGCTGTTGGGCAAAGACCTGAGGAACTGCTAGCTTAAGGACCTTGAGGTGTCCCAACATTCTGTAAGGCTTTTGTGTGTCTTTGTGTATGTGTCGCCATGAAACTGCCCATGTGTCTCTATGCTGCATCATGCTGGGGCCATGTGTGTCTTTGATGCGCCGATATAGAGGCGATACGTTGGGTCATGACCCAGACGTACACAGGCAGGCAGCCAACACTGAGAATAGCTGAAGTCTACCTACGTACTTGTATAGTGGCACGGTAGCTGTCAAGCACCTGCAGCTGTCAACAGATGCCATCTCACAAGTCCTGACTAAGCACTCAAGATCCATCCGATCAAGGCCGTCTGCTACCACCGACATGGCATTTCCACAGAAGGGGCACGGTTGGGGGGATGGATGGTGGGTCATGCCCCCCTTGAACAATGAACATACAGTACTTTACTTTCACCGCCCCTGTCAGCCATTTTGCCTGTCAACTTGTCGTGGGGACGGCGAGGCTGAAGGCCTGTCAGGCGTCCCCAGGTCTTCCCCTGGTCCTCAGCCCTGTGAGAAGACGCACTAAGCCCCCAACACCCTGGCTTCAAAAATGCAAAATGCCAGGACGAGGGAGGGTCCGGCGACTGGGTTATATATCGAGACAAAATAATAGCGTGCCATGGTACAAAAACACACCGGCAAGTCTGGTGTATCAAGTGTCGTCTACCTAGGTACCTCAAAGCTGCCCCAGGTGCTCAGGTTATATCCAGTCCCCCAAAGTGCCCCCCTCGAGGCCGGGTCTAGAGTGCGGACTACCGTTGCGCACTAGGATATGTAAGCTTGCCCCGTCCTCTGGACAGCCTGAACAAGACCCCATCAATATGTCTGTCGAACTGTCGAGGCCAATAGAATGATTGATAGCTACAAGGAATGCGGCAACTTCATCCCGCTGGGCAACCCGGGGGATTTGGGGGAAATGCCGGCAACACTAATATTGAGAACCCGAAGAATCTAATCTAGGATCTGGAGGAGGGGAAGTGAGAACAAGCATATTGGGTTGCATGCCAAGGTCAATACAACTTTGCATTGCAGCATTTCCCGATGGGCTTGAGTGGCAACGGTTGGGGGCTGGTCAGCTTTGTCTTCCGTTTGCAATGTCTTTGTGGCATGGTCCCGGTCGGAGTCAATAGTCTGTCTGCATTGTCTGATTGTTCACATAGACTACAAACAAGAAGAGAATCCAATGTGTTCGATCTTCCCTCATTCCAGTGGGCGGGCAGAATAAGGGCAGCAACATCTTCCTTGAGTACCTGGATACCTACTCACTTAGGTGGGGGTTAGCTTCCAAGGTTGGTTGTGAGGATGGCGTTGTCTGCTTAATGAGGCTGCAGGTGCTCAGGTGCTCATGTGCTCAGGCGAGAAGCAAGTACATACCTCCTTAGAGTATGCAGGGTTCTCGTCGTTGACGATATGCCAAGTATTTACCTAGATAAAATATGTAAAGTAAGGTATACCTACCTCTGTATCTACTTTGGTGTCCATGAAAGCAATGTAATCCCTACCTAGGTACTAAATAGGTAAGTAAGGCTTTCGTTGTTCGCCCTTTTCGCGCCATCGCCTTTCCGCAATTTGCGGTTCGGAAAACTACCCGTGCTTGGTGGAAGAGTGCCTGAGTGGAAGGCTCTACGAAGTACCGTTGCGTTTATTATCATTATTATTATTATTAGTCTGCAGGGCCCCATACTTAACCTTCCCCTACAAGGCCCTTGAGTGGTTGGCTTAGCTACAGAAGGTATCCAGCTATGCTCTTCCCCGGCTGACTCGGTGCATCCCCCCCCAGACTAAACTGCCCCATTACGGTACTGCTACCACATCGCATTTTTACTTTTTTGGATCTCCTACTACTATTGTACGCATTAGTCTAGTCTACATAGTCGTCTCTTCCCGACCATTATTTTTCTATGTTTCCCTCCTCACCACCATCCCACCTTCGATCCGCTCCACCCCCTCTCCTCTTCTCCGCCGGCGTTGCATCCACTCCGATATGTTATGGATTCCTTGGACTGCGATTCTGCCGATACTCACCCTTGTTTTCTTGTTTATTGCCTGGCTAATCGAGCGTAAGGGCGCCTACGTCCACATCACCGTCGGCCTCTGCTGCATCTTCATTTACGCCGCCGCCTACGTTGACATACCCGACCTTACGCCGAACAACCTCTATATGACTGCCATCTCCCACGTCGACCTCGATCATCTGGACAGGTTCACCGGAGAGAATGCCACCATGGTTCTTTTCAGCTTCGCAGCAATTTGGTACGCTGCCACCCGCACTCCGGACACCTGACATTCAACCTCCGACACGAGCTCACCACCCTGCTTGGTCGCTTGAATGCACTTTTCTTGTTACTGACCCACGTTCTTTGCAGGCTGCTACGCAGGGCTGTCCAGACCTTGTGGAAGCCCGTGCCCGAACTAATCAACATCCTCGGCGTCGACGTTCCAGATGCCCCCGATGTCATGCTCGCGTACATTGGCATTGACAAGGCTACGGTGAACTGGGCAAGGCCACATCCTAGCAAGCCAGTGCAGAAGTTCCTCATAAGGGTCAACGGCGTAGTCGGTAAGCAGCACCTCACCAGGAGAGGATGGACACTTCCAGCACGATATATGATATGCGGTCAGACTCTAACAATTGTGTCGCGGATAAAGTGGGCGAGTCTCCAGCAAATCAAGAAACGGCCATAACCGTGACTGGACTGAAGCCAAGCCACTTCTACAACATCAGCGTGATAGCTGTCGGATCCAACAGCTTCCAAGCTGGCAGCAAGAACATTCGCATACGAACCCATGACCCACACGGTCGACCACAGCTGGGGAACTCCCGCCTGCCTCCGAACTTCGAGCCCGAGGAGCAGCCCTCCTACACGCAAGGCGAACATGGCGACGAGAACGGAGCACCGCGTAGCCCTGTCCCAGGGATCGAAACCGCGACCATACCGGACGGAGGCCCAGCGCTGACGAGAGAGCCTAGCACGGCGGGCTCGATTTCAAGACGGAATACTATCGGGAGGAGACACTCACCATCTATGGGCAGCATGGATCAAAAGTCGATGCGCAAAGACAGCACTTCCGAAGCCGAGGTGAGGGAACTCGGCGAGAGGTTCCAAGGTATCAAGCAAGAAATCGAGGATACTGTGGCGCTCATCATGAAGGAGGAGGAGGACAACAAAAGATTGGTGGACGAGTTGGAGCACGAGAAACAGCAGAAGAAGGCAGAACAGAAGAAGAAAGAGGAGCAGACGGAGAAGCTCAAGAAGGAGATGGGTACGACAGAAAGGGCAATGCGATCAACTGTCCAGCGCAGAGGACAGCTGGAGAAAGAACTGAAAGCAAAACAGGCCGAGCGCTCTCGCTACCAGGAGAACGTCAACAAGATGGAGCGACAGATCCAGGAGTGGCGCAAGGAGAAGGAGAGCTTCGAAGAACAGAAGAAGACCATTGAAGAGGATGGCAAGGCGAAGATGGCAACCTTGCGGGAGAGCAACGAAAAGCTGCAAGTGGAATGCTCGCAGTTGGAAACGGACCTCAAGTCGAAGAGAGAGCAGGTGAAGGTGCTGGAGGATGAGAGGAAGAAACTGCCTGGCGGCGAGGACGACGAGGAGTGGCGACAGAACAACCTCGAGAAGAGACGCGAATGGCAACGCAGGGAGCGTGAGTGGAATATGAAGCTCTACAACGAGTCGAAACGGGGCAAGGAACTCGATGATAGTCTCAATTCGATCCACGCTCAGCTCCAGCAGATCCCACAGGCCGCCTTTGCCCTCTACAACCAGACTCAGGCAAATGCCACAGGTGCGGAATTTGATCCTTCATCGCAAGATCAGGTTAAGCGCCGAAGCCATCACAGCAATTCGCTCTCAAACGTGGTCATGTCGCCGACTCCTCAATACGCTGCTTTGGAGCCGCCTCCACAGCACCTTGGGTTCAGCGCCACTCGACCACCCCCGGGATTCGCCCCTGGACCATTCCTCGACTTTTCTATGGAGGATGAGGATATGGACGACGATGAGCTTAGGGCGCTGATGGCCGGTGCACCACTGAGTCCCTCAGCGGCGGCTCTTCTTCCCAGCAACATCTTCACGGACGACGAACACGAGGACGACGATGAGGATGAACCCAGTAGTCCTGTGTCTCGCCCTGCGGCGACCAGTCCTTTCCCGCCCATGCAGACCGCGTCCCCTGCACAAGAACCTCAGTCACCCACGTCGGCCCGCTCAGGTAGCCTCTTCTCGAGCCCTCAGGGGTCGCAGCAGCACCTGCCATTTCCTCCGTTCCCGAGCAACGACGAAAGCGAGAGGCGGTCAGTCAACTCTGGGTATTTTTCGTCTCCTGCCCCGGCGCATGGACAGCCTGCAACCCAGAAGCTGGCCAACCTGTTCTCCTTCCAAAGGGGTAAGCCCCAAAATGGTCTGGATGAGCCCCCTCAGCTGGGTAGCTTGAAGCATGGACAGAGCCAATCATTCCCGCGCCAAGACGAGCTCGATGGAGTGCAGAATAAACGGCGGATCAGTCTTTCGAACTGGAACGTCTTCAATCGGAACTCTGTGGGTCCGGATAGCATGGATACTTATTCCTCTCCAAGTGGAACGAGAGGGTTTTCGGCTAGGAGCCTCTTGCCATTCGGCGGTTCTCGGGCGCTCACTGGAGTCTTCGATCGCGAACAAGGCAGCTCGCGACCAGCGTCTATTGCCTCGGCAGAGATCCCGCGGCCCTCAACCGACAGCGGATCCCATCTTTGGCCACCTCATTCCGAGCAGCAAAGCTTTTCGAGGTCAAGACTTGTCTGGTCCCCAGAGAACAACACGTGGTCTAGAGCTCCCTCTCGACGACCCTCCGTTGGCGGATCCCCTTCGGCTCTTCAGACGACTCTGGCATCTGCGGATGATGAGATTCTTGATGAGGAGGATCTTATGAACCCGCAGGTCTCACCATCACAGGTGGGAGTGATTGGGAGCCGGCCTATGAAGAAGAATCTGCCCAAGCTCAATCCTGCCGCGCCGTCTTTCATGGCGATGTTCGGCGGCAAAGACAAGGCCAAGAGTAGGGAAAAGGGCGCGAAGGACGAAGGACCGCCAGCCTCGTCGGGTAACGACTCCGCCGCCGACCCGTCCGATTCCCGCCTATCATTGTCTATTCGAAGCCGAGCGTCCATCAGCGAGTCCCATGATTCCCTCTCTCTAGACCAATCCTTCTCGAACACACCTTCCGAACCAGCCTACAGCACCCTCAAGGAGCTCTCGGCCAGTGCCAGCCCGGACAACGTGGTCCGAAAGATCCTCCGCCAGAGCAGCAAGTTCAGCCTGTCATCACGGCTCGGCGGCTCCAAGAAGGCCACCGGACCGGGCTCCACCACGGGCTCTGAGCGGGAGCACCGCCCCAGCTTCGGCGGCAGTGATGTCGCCGACAACATGGGCGGGGAGGAACTGCTTGGCAAGAGCTTTGAATCCGTCAACTCCAGCCCGTCCACGTCCATCGGGCCGAGCAAGTCCAAGGATGGCAGGATGAGTGGTACGGCGGCCAGGTGGTTCTCGATGGGGAAGAAGAGGGAGAAGGCGAGCCTGGAGCTTGAGAGGGAGAGGAGCGCCGAGACCGAGACGCCTCATGAGGAGCAGTCGTCCTCGCGGACTGAGACCTAAGTTGGTCGGTCGGCTTGTGGCTCTGCTGAGGGTTAGCAGCGATGTAGACAGCATACAATATCAAAAATGGAGGCCAGCCAGCGTTGCGAAGCTATTCAGATATTCTAGTTCCCGCAGGACTATATTATTGCATGTGACGACTATGTGTTTAGATGGTGAAATGTCAATCCGTCCGATACTGAGTGACAAGCTGTGATATGCAAGTGGAACATATCTAGTACCTCGGTACTCGAGTAAATACCACTTGGTACCTAGGTAGGTAAATATCATATCTGAATCCCTGAAGCCCCTGAAGTTGGATTGTAGCCCAACCTGGCAAAAGCGGTGAAAGCTCAGGTGGTGTCGAGCTCGAGAAGTCCGGGCGGCAGAATTCGATTTCGGAGGGCCGCCCCCAGTCAGTTCATCAGTTCATCTCGAGCTTAGCTAACACCATTCAAACATCCACCTTCTCGAACGACAAGAGACAACTCCCTTTTTTCCGCAAAACACTACCAAAGACTTTTCCACCAGCTCCCCCCCCCGAACGAGACACCAGCTCTCCCTGCCCAGGTGCTGAAGAGCCGACCAAGTATCTACGCGCCCACATACACACCAGTCAATGGCAACGACAATGGCCACCCAATCATCACCAACACCGGGCGCCGGCTCGAGCAGCAACAGCAGCAGCAGCAGCAACAGCACCGACAACACCACCACCAGCTCCGCAGAGCGCCTCCCCATGCCCTCGCGCAACCCACTGCCCCTGTCCGCGTCGCAAGAGGCCCAAGTACGAGAGATATTCTACGAGAGGGTGCGGAGTTACTGTGGGCCTGAGATAAAAGGTACATACCTACCCTCCCCTTCTTCCCAGTTCCAAAGACACACAACCCCATGTTGTACCTTTGCCTTATTCTGACTAACGGTCCTGCTTGAACGTGGTGTAGCATTCGCCGAGTGCGCCCTAGGCCGGACATTCTCGGTCCCCTTCGTGTGCCGGGCGCCGCACCGGGTGATGAACGCGTGCATGAAGGCGCACGCGACGCCGGCCGAGGAGGACGCGGCGCGGGAGGAGTGGTTCTCCAAGAGGCAGGAGCGGGCCAAGGCCAAGATGGACAAGGAGAGGAGGAAGGCGGAGCAGCAGAAGTTCCTGCGGGAGTGGTGGGGGCTCGAGGAGTCGGAGAGGGAGGAGAGGATGCGGAGGGAGACGGAGCTGAAGATGAAGCGCGGGGAGCGCATCGGCGGGTTCGCTAGCCGGGACCGGAAACGGTTCCCCTCTGGGGAGGAGGCCGGGGGGGTTGGTTGTGTTGGTGAGCAGGGTAAGGGGCGGTGATGATTGGGGGGAAGAGAGAATCGAGAGTTGTTGTTGTTGTTGTTATGGTCATGCATTTACTGGCGTTAGGGCAGAAGAGGGAAGGGGAAGGGGAATTGGGGCATATCCAAAGCGATCTGGCGATCGGGACCAAGATACGCTGTGTCTTACGGGGGCTCATCAGGTGTGAAAGGGTGTCCAATATATTGTATATAGATATGTACGATATGATGACTTACAAAAATGAAGAGGTGACATCAAGGAAGGGCTCAGACCCGTCATGAGCAGATCACCTTCATTCATCATTATCATATCCGGGCCTTCGTCAATCCTGCCTCGGCGACGAGGCTAGCCACGGTCTCAGCAACACCCCACGACAGCTCATAGCCCCTTCCACCAAGCCCATACGCGTGGACGACCGTCTTCCCCGGTGCGACTTCCTCCCTCTCCAGCCTCGCCCCGCCGTGACGGGCCGGCCTGCGTCCCACGACGTCTTTCAGGACAGTTACCGAGCCGGACTCGTCAGCAATGCTGGGGTACGTGGCCACGAAGTTCCGGCACAGCCTCTCGCGGACCTCTAGGGATGGCTCCGAGTCCCAGTTGTCCGGCTCCTTGGTCCCTCCTATGATGGTGCCGCCTTCGAAATTCCGAGGCACACTGAATGTCCAAGTGCCATCTGCGTATTGGCGGGTTACTGTTGCGTCGCAGAGGTTGGCGACCAGGCAGGTTTGTCCTGTATTGAAGAACTTCAGATTAGCTCACTCATGCTCCATGTTGAGTTCGTCCCCTATCATGAGATTCAGAGACGAAAGACCGTACCTCTAATGATGAACGACTTGGGATCACCAAAGCCCGTGCCAGAAGCATTAATCACCATCTTCACCGGGCCCCCCAGGTCCCTCATCTCAAACACCTCCTTCGGATCCCGTATCTCCCTCCTAAGAATCCTCCCACCCCGAAACACAAACCGGTTCAACAAGAACGAGCAATAGACCATCGGGTTGACACACCAAGTATCATACTCAAACCCAAGCCTCACCCCATCATCAGGCAGCTCGTCCCCACCCAACACCCTAAACCCCTCGATCCCCAGCTCCCCCGCCGAGCCCTCCCCCCCACCACCGTCACCACCACCACCACCGCCCCCGACAAGGGCCTCGTACTCGGGCCCGGGCGCCTCGAGGTACTCGACCCCCCTCACGAAGGTGACCCCGCTCTCCGGGTTGGACGCCCGGAGGTCCCGCATGCGGCGGAACGTGGCCAGGGCGAGCCGGTGGTCGCGCGCCTCGTGCGCCGCCTCCCCCGTCGGGGGAACCCACCTGTTGTGGGCGCCGCCCCAGGGCGAGGTGTAGTTGATCTGCGTCTTGGGGTCGATCAGGGCGAAGGGCGTGGGGAAGTCCCTGGCGAGGATGGTGATGTCGACGTTGCTGTCCTTGTCGTTGTGCCCGGCGGATTGTTGGAGTTCTAGTGCGCAGGAGAGGCCGATCACGCCTGCGCCTATGACTATTATTTGGGATCGGGGCATTGTATGGCCCTTTTGAGGTGGGACGAGACTTCGCGTTGTATGGAGATGTTCAGGTTGGTTGGGTGAGTGAGGCTCGAGTCAAGACGGTGGCGAGCGAGTGAGTGGGTGGATGGGCGGGCAGACCGTGTCGTATTCCCGGGTATAAGATAAGGGTTCAAGACAGTGAGAACGGGTACTTTTAGACTGAAATAAAGTAAATCTATTGACTTCCTGTGTAATATATCATCACATCCTGTATCTGAGAAACCAGGCTTCATGTCATTCGATTTGTGAGCTCCGAAGTCGCCGACTCAGCCGGCAGCCGGGGTGGATACTGACCGGGGCCGGTATGCCGGAGATGACCGGATCTGGTCAGGCTGGTTCGGGATAGAGCAGTATTGAAATATCTCCACCAGTCAAAAGGTCGGTTGCCATTTGCTGATTCTGTGGTCGACAGGCATTGGGTTAACAACCAAATAATATCTCTGATGCCCTGAGGAGCCGAAGGTAAAGGGAAGTGCGTCGATATGTCCGTGATAGAACAGTCCCAGCATGGCGGAGGAGAGGAGCGTATGTCACTGATGGTACCGTACAATATCCCCCATAGTCACATATTTTCTATGAGTTTCGACGGAACTCATAAGCCTTGTAATATCTCTGTATGTTTTTGTTTTTACCTGTCATGTGGTTCAGTCCACATGTCAGCACCACCAGGGGTCTTCGCTTGCGCTGTGGTATAGTGAAAATTACCACATAGGCCATTGAAGCCGTCCAGTCCTTGGGCCTGCTCCTCTTCTTCTAAGGCAGTATCTTTCCTCTTCACTGTACACAACCGCCGCAATGCCAATATCATTGCTTGAACCTCCTTCATGGCATGGCCCAAGGACATTGCTGTGCCTACCCTCGCAGTAGTGTATGTGCTTGCGTGTGTTAGTCAATGCGAATGTAAAAAAGTCATAATTACGGTGCGCAATGTCCTCAGGCTGTGCTACACTACCAGCCCACGAGAAATACTTACTCCATAGCCCCCCCTTGGATATCTTTCGTCTGCCGAGTTCGATGGTGTCCGTCCGTTGACACCGATCGGGCTTGAGATTGTGCAAGGGTCTGGCATTGAAGGAGCCTGGGGGCTTTCAAGATCTGGTTGCTCTGTCCAAGCAGTGACTCGATCGTCTCTTCGTCAGGGCCGTGAGACGGCGCTTCTGGCCGTTGAAGAGGCATGGGGATGGTGAGAATATAACAAAGAATTGTTGAGACAAACATGTATATGTGAATAGAAATGGGGAGAGTAGAGAAGGTCCATTTTGAACCTTGAGATTGGGAATGGGATCAGATAACCTTGAACGACACCTACCTCAATGGCAGCAGGTTGGAGCCAATGGGTACAAGTGATGTTCTGTTTGACTCTTCAGCTTTGGGCCATAGAAACAGCGTCTGCAATACTTCACACCTGAAGTTTTTCTGGAGGACTCATAGACGTTTGGAAACATAATATGGAAGCCAATTGGGTTGATAGAATGAGGAAACAGTCCTCAGAGAGTAAGCACCTCCAGGGTTGCCCACGTCCTTTCAACAAAACCGGCCAAGTAGATTCCCCTGAGAGGCCCAGGCATGAAATTGAGCATCGTTGGGCCAAAATCGACATTGATCAAAGGAAAGAAGGAAAACAACCGTTGAATATGGCAACGTGCAGAGTTAGAACGGCAGTACGAGTGTACTCATCTGGGATATCCTCTGAGGGCCCAAGTCAAGTCGGCATGCAAATTGATGTCACAATGTGTCCCAGCAAATTGTCCAAGAAATCCGAATTGGGAAGATGGGTTGTTCTTCCCGCTTCCCGAACTTGCAAAAGACTTATGAAGTTATTGGGTGGCCTGCTCCAAGCGACGCGTCCATCCGCTGAGATGAAGCAATACTGCAGTATCCAGGCACGAACATGACAGAAGAGGAAGGATATACAAATGAAGTGTGGGTTGAAAAGTGAGCCAGGATATGATGTCTCTTTTGGAAGGGAGACAATGTATGGACAAGAAGAAAGTATGTACTGGGCAAAGTTTACCCACCAAGGCAAGTATTCAGCAAAGACAGGGAACCGTGAGGATATTCGAGGACCGACTCAACCTCAACAGGAGACTTCTCAAGGGTCCAGCTAGATTTTCATACGATGCGCTGGAATATTGTAGAGATAAAAAGGACACAAATGAGCAAGCTCGTGTCCATGAATATTATTAGGCATACTTGCTCCAAAGTAACATCCGGCCAGGATATCCCATATGTGGTGGTGGTGGTTGTTTTTAACCCTGGTCTCTTTTTAAACTCTGGTTTCTTTTTAAACTCGGTCTCTTTTTAAACCCTGGTTCTTTTATAAACCCTGGTTTCTGGTTACTAACATCGGCCATGATGGATGGATGCTCAATGTCGGTAAATAACCAACAGACAACCAACACAAATGCTTGGCTTTCAAGACCCAGGCCGTCGGTAACGCAATTAAATCATTTACTGTACATCTACATTGGTAAGTAATTAGTAATTACTCACATTCGAAAAAAAGAAAGCCGAGGACCAACAGCAACGACGACAGCAACAGCGACAACGGCACCAAGCAACCGCCCGTGTTGTCGATCGGTATAAAAAGCTGTAGTAGGTAGTATATGCTGTGCTGTGGTACGTACCGCCGAAGCGGGTTGGCGCGATGCAACGATACGACGAGACCAACATGAGCGGCCGCGCCAACAACTAACTCTTTTCTTTTCAAGTTTGATCGCCGCAGACCGCTAAATTCAACGCAACTCAAATGAATCCAATTGCATGGGGGAAAATAAAGGAAGAAAAAAAAAAGGATCCAATCAAGGTTTCGCAAGGGATCGGTAAAGCCGCAGTTGACTTCCCCGCGCGAAAAAGAAAAAGAAGAAGAAGAAGAGAATTCTCCCGTTCTCATGGCCGGGCGTCTAAATGCAGCGTGACGAGGCGGTTGATTGGACAGGAACCCATGTCATGGCACCTTGAACTTACATGCCCCCCATGTTTGTCGTCTTGGGTTGCCTTGAGTTGCCTTGGGTTGCCTTGAGTTGTCTTGGATTTATCTTCAATGTTGGGTTGCCTTTTACCTTTTCCCCTGCCAATTGTGTCTCTTTTCCCCTGTCAAATTGCTATTTTAGATCACAACAACATCAAACCCCCGCGTCCAGATGTCCACCCCCATCAAATATACTCTCTCTCTCACTGTCTCTCTCTCTATCTACTGTGTGGTATTCACTTGCTCATCGTACCTGTGCATTCAAGGATCTCGCAGTACCACAATGGGAATCTTCCGAAGAGCCGCCCAGTAGCATGTCCCCATTATGGGGTCTTGTCCTTTCAATGTTGTCTTAGACCCCTTCCGGACAGGGTAAAAGGGGACCCACCCAATATCGACAGCGCTTAAAAATAACCCCATTACATGCTTGGTCCAGATGATATGCTGCGGGTGAGCGGGTGCGGACGCCCATGGACTTCTCGAATGACCATTGCAGAATCAAGTAAAAGGGACCAGGGGTCTATGGATCTGTGGCGTGTCTTTCCATGTATGTGTGTGTATGTGTGTGTGTGTGTGTGTCTAATCAATCAATCAAGAGGGCCTGCTCATTAGGCTCTGAAGAAACGAAACGGGCGGCTGGATATAACTAAAGTCCGTACATCCATCCATCCTCCACCCATCCATAGCTTTGATATAGTCTGCATTTCCCTAATTGCCGACCACAGCAGGCCACTGTGCTTCTTTTTTCCCCTTCCTAACCCAATTTGAGTGTGCTGCTTCCTGGTCTCTGGTCCCGAGTTGTTCGAACCCATCCAAAACAGTTGCCTCTCTCATTTCAACAAGCGATCATGTGCCGGTAGTAACGTGTACCACCGACTAAACCCTGTCCCTCTCTCTACTTACCACCATATCAACGGACTCAGGAGTCTAGGTAACTCATCCTAGTGTAGGAGGAAGAAGGAAGGAACGTGCAGAGTCCTGCTCGAAGCAGGGCAGGAAGTTCGCCAACAGGATGTCGGCCGGACCATCACAGCAAGGGGGGTCATTCTCTCTATTCCCCAAGGAGAGACCACCATCCAGGACCCAGAACAACACACCAGGCCGGCCATCGATAGACTCAGTGTCTCGAGACTCACCGCCGAGAGGTGGACGGCGTACCCCATTAGAACGAAAGCTATCCACCAGGGATGGCAAGAGGCCAGCACCGGCAGCCGGCTCATCATCAATGGCGTCCCCCGTAACCACAACCGACGCGGATGAGAGAAGACTCGGCGGTTGGCATCCAGACAGGTGGCACCACGACATACCAACAATACAGCGGCCCGCCCCTGTGGTGACGGCAGACCCCGTCCACCGGACGGGCACGGCCTTCTCCGAGGCACAGACGCTCGTGCGGACCAACAGCAACCGGTCCCGGAGCTCGATAGCCAAGCCGCCGCTGGAGAACGAGGTGACAACGACGGGGGGAGGGGGCGGTGGCGGCGGCGAGGGGGGCGCGTCTTCCGGGGGAGGAGGAGCAGGAGGGGGAGGAGGAGGACCGCTCAAGTCCATCTTCCCGGAATACGACCCCAACCTCCCGCTCTCGCAGCAGAATTATTACCCTCCCCAGTCGAGCCCGACTCACCCGGCCAATATTCCCGCCGGCGCCATCAGTCGCCACCTGTACTCCCCCACAACCACCGAGGCGCCAGCAGCAGCAGCAGACGCCAACAGGCCCGCCAGCCCCCTAAGGAGCCCCATGAGCGTCCACAGCCCATCCGGCACAACGCAGCAATTCCAACACCACTACCAACAACAACAACAACAACAACAACAACAACAGCACCAACACCAACACCACCACCAACAAACCACAACACGTGTGTGGCCGCCGCCCCGCGTCAACGTGCAGCCGACGACTCCCGAGACGAGCACGACGGAGCAGCTCCGCGACCTCTGGAAGGTGGCCAACGGGTGGAAGGCGCCGACGTCCGAGGGCCGGGTGTACACGCTCCGGATCGCGGCGGAGCGGGACGCCCCCGTCTACACGCTCTCGTCCAGGACCCAGCAGCCCTTCTACCGGCTCCGGCTCGACCCCACCTCGGCGTCGGCCTACGTCTCGCTGTCGCGGTTCGACCCGGCCAGGCCGTACAAGCCGCCCGTGCCGGCCAAGGATGGTGGCGGCAGCGGCGGCGGCGGTGGCGGGTCTGGGGGAAGCGGGGGCGGCGAGAATAGTCCGGTCGGGGTGATTGGTGTGGAACAGTCCACCAAGGGCTGGCAGGAAGTCATCTCGACCACCCTAGAGGAAACCACCCGGCACCACGCGCCCGAGGACGGGCTCGTAGCCCTCCTCTACCCCTCAGCAGCGGCAAGACTAGCCATAGACAGCCGGTTCGCCACGAGCGCGGCCACGCGCGCCGCCGCGGAGCGCGAGTGCGCGCGGCTGGTCTGGGACGACGACTCGGGCAGCCACTTCCTGGTACACCCGGCGCTGGCGATGCCGTTCTGCGTGACGGTGGAGCGGAACCCGGCGTGGAGCCGGACCGAGTACACGCTGGAGCACATCGAGTCCCCGCAGCACCTGGCGCGGCTGACGAGGGACGGGACGGGGATGGGGTGGCTCGAGGTCGACACGGGCATCGCGGCCAAGATCGACGCCGTCTACCTGGCCGACGTGGCGGTGGCGGCGCTCATGCTGGTGGCGCACGCCGATGGGGAGTTCCGCCGGGTCGAGGTGTTTGAGCCACCGCCGTCGGCGGCGTCGGTCCGGGGTGAGGGTGGTGGTGGTAACGGTAACGGTAATAGGCTGGAGGACAGGGCTGGTGGCCGGCTCAGCCTCAGCCGGTTGAGCGGGAGGGTGGGGACGGGGGATAGGAAGGAGAAGAAGGCGGCGGGGAGGACCCGGATGGAGGAGTTTGAGCTGGACCTGGAGAGCCAGGCGAGTGATCTGAAGAAACACCCGAGGAAGAAGGACAAGGATGGCGATAAGATGCCTGGGTGCGCGAGGGCCATCATCTCGCTGATCAGTGTCACTTTCAAGTGCATCATATGGTGTGTGACGATCTTGTTCAAGGCACTGACGGGATGTATTGGATTGTTGGCAAAGTGCGTGACTTCTGAGAAGTTGTGATGATGATAGCGAGCGAGATTACCGCACAGGAAGCATGATGTAAATGAGAACAATGATGATATGGAGAGACAGACAGACCACTGGTAATGGTTTTCAAAGCGATTCGGAGGATATGGGGTGCGGGCTCGGAATTCCTCTTGTATTTTTTCTTCTTCTTCTTCATGATACCTCCATTCCGT
>LKEA01000007.1:502278-553828 GCA_003795315.1 Cytospora schulzeri | reverse complement strand
AGACAAACAAACAGACAGACAGACAGGGTATCTCGGTAGCCATTTTGCGACTGAATATGAAATATGTCTTCTTGTTGTCCCCGAAACAGCTTGCAAAAACATAATAATAATAACCACCACGGCTCTATCTCTTGCGCTCGCGCACCTTGAACGTCTTCCCTTTCTTGGTGACTCCACCGACTGTTGGCGTCTTCGCCATTCGTGACCGCTGCATCTCCAGCTCAGTCTCGGCATCCGTCAGGGTCTTGAGCTTCTTCTTCGCGTGTTTCAGCTTCCGCCGTAGCCGCTCCGCGTTCTGTGCCCTCTTCTTCTCCTCTGGTGATTTCTCGTCGTCGAAGTTCTCAAAGTCAGAGTCCATGTCCTCGTCCTCATCGTCATCCTCCGGTTCGGGTAGCTTCTCCTCCAACTCCTCGGCCGACTCGGCAAACACGATCTTTTTCGACTTTGGTTGTGATTTTGCCTTTCGTGGGGCCTCGTCCTCCTCGCTGTCAAAGCCGCCCAGCTCCTCGTCGTCCTCGTCCGCATCGGCACCGGCAAATGCTGCTGCTATCGCGACCTTCTGCTCCAATTCGGTGACCTCCTTGGCTACGACGTTCCTCATCGTCCGCAGGTATCCCAGATCTTGCGTCTTGAGGAGCCTCACTGTGTCGATGTCCAACGCCTTGTTTCCTCGGTCGCCGGCTACCGTGCCTGTCCATTTCTTGCCTCCTGCGAACTTGCCCGAGGAGAAGCCCCTGGACATCATGCCGAAGTAGAACTCATCTTCGTTTCGTTCGGAAGCCTTCTGCTTCAGGGATTTGAGGACGGTCTGTTTCTTTTTGTGGTCTTTTGCTCGAAGTTTGTAGTCCTGGTTTTTAGATTTGTCAGCTGGGCCAACTGGGAGATGATCATGATTATGATCATGATGTGTGCATCTTGTGTGCAGGTGCAAGTCGTACCTTGTTCTTCTCGAGGAGGCCGAACTTCTCACGCTCCTTGAGCTGGCCTCTCTCGCGATGCGAGCGGCGCTGTATTGCGTTTCTCATAGACGACATGATTGCGTTTGTCTGCTGTATGAGACTGGGGGTGGATGGGAGGATGGGAGGATGTGACTTTCCGAGTGGAAGTTTGACGTGACGACCTTCTTAGAAGATTCACTTGTTGCGAACTGGGAAATTTTAGAGTCGCGACTGATAAGATGAACGCGATAAGAAACTTTAAGCGCCGGAGCAGGTGACCCACAAATCCCGAGTCCGGATCCGGAGTGACCGGCCGGCCGGGTGTCCCGACTCGTGCCCATCAACCTCTATCAATTTTCATCAACGTCTCACTCAGGAAAGAAATCATTACATATTTCCATGAGCAAATATTATTATGGAGGCTCAAGTTGAATGACTTGATGTAGGTCAAGTCCAGAAACTTTTGAACAGGCTCGTCTTGTATTTTGGTTCTTATTATTATCCTGACATGTGATATCCACATGTGTTTGATGGACTCTGTACCAAAGCGCATCTTCCGCAAGCCCGTATCATGGGAACTACATGCCCAATAGCCCCCATAATTCAGAGCAAAACTTGGACAAATCAAGAGTAGGGCCATGGCAACAGGGTACAGGTCATTCCGGCGGCTTATCTGTTGGTGGGGATGGAGAGGACGCTACTTTCAACGGCACCCTCCGTGATGACCATCTCCCACAGATATATCTCGATATGCGCACTCATACTCTCTAAATATTTAGGATATTTCGACATATGCAAATTCAAATGTGGCAGACAACCGTGTCGACTTGAATAGTTTAGGGTATAATGGGTCACCGAATCATCATCACAAATGCTACTATCCTCACATTGGACGCCAGAGACACTTTCTTGTACCCCGGCGTGCTGGAGATACGAGATGACAGGATCCACGACATCCGGGAGGGTGCTACAGCCGGCGAGGACGACTACGATGGAGAGACCGAGGTGATCGACGGCACAGACAAGCTCATCATGCCCGGGCTGGTAGATCTGCACTTCCACACCAGTATCGCAAAGGTAGGCAGGCTATGCCCCTCTGTCCCAAGCCACCCGCCCCCCCCCCCTTTCCCACCCACTCATGAGTAATAAAATATCTTAACCAGCTTTCCAGGGCTACGGTGACGACGCTCCCCTCTGGGAATACCTAGACCAGATCTGGTACCCATCCATCCGCACCCTCACCCCCTCCACAGCCCGCCTCGCAGCGCTCTACTCGTACACCACGGCCCTCAAGTCCGGGACCACCACCGTCAACGACATGTACCGGCACCTCGACGCCCTGGCCTCGGCAGCCGAGCAGGTCGGCATCCGCGCCGTGCTGTCCAACGACATCGCCCTGCCGGAGCACCATCTCGACTCGGTAGCGGACAACGTCGCCGCCTTCCGGGCCAACCACGGGCGTGCATCCGGGCGGGTCAGCGTGTGGATGGGCCTCGAGTGGCTCCCGCTGGCGGACGAGGCGCTGCTGGCGGACGTGGGCAGGGCCATGAGGGAGCTGGACACGGGGCTGCACATCCACCTGTGCGAGAGCCGGACCGAGGTGGACAACTCGCGGGACCGGTTCGGCGGGCTGGGGCCCGTCGAGGTGGCGCACAGGGCCGGGCTCCTGGGGCCGCGGACCGTGGCGGCGCATTGTGTGCACCTGTCGGACGGGGAGATTGCGCTGTTGGCCGGGACGGGCACGAGTGTGTCGGTCAATAGCGGGAGTAACGCGAAGCTGGGGAACGGCGTGGCGAGGGTGCAGGATCTGGTTGCGGCTGGAGTTAACCTGGGGATGGGGGTGGACGCGTGCGAGTGTCATAATAGCGTGGATATGTTTGAGGAGATGAAGATCACGAGTTATGTGCAGAGGGCTCTGCATCAGGACCCGGCGTTGGGGCAGCCGGGACAGATGTTGCGCATGGCGACGGTGAATGGGGCCAGGGCGCTGGGTATTGATGCTGGGACTATAGAGGTGGGCAGGAAGGCGGATGTGATTGTGATTGATCTCAAGAAGGACATGATGTTCACGCCTTTGTTAAAGAGTCCACTGAAGGAGAGGCGCAGGCAGTTGGAGAGTCACCTGGTGTTTGGATGCAATGGCACGGGGGTTGAGACGGTGATTGTGGATGGAAGGATTGTAGTACGGGATCGAAAGGTGTTGGGTATAGACGAGGAAGCTATTCGGAAAGAGATGGATGATGTGTTTGCTGATATGGTGGACGAGATGGAACGGAAGAAACAGATACGAATAAATGATAGATAGGGTATATAAAAGACTATATAAAAGAGTATATCATAGAGTAGAGCACGCAACCTCCTCTTTTCCTGATACTGTTCTCACCCTGGCAGTTATTCGGAGAGTGATTACTCGATACAGAATGAATAACAATAAGGAGGCAGAAAAGGACCGACTTACATACATGTACACACATCCATCCATCCATCCATCCTAATTAGAAGGTGACGTCGAAAGATAAACCTGGCCGTCGAAATTAAATTAAGATTTCCGTAGCTGCCGCCCTCGCTTGTGTTTTGTTTGGACCCTTTTCCCGTTCTCCTTCTTTTAGACCCGCCTTTCCACCTTGCGACACTGGGATATCAATATTGAATCTGGATCTCCAGATGTCCCCCGGTAGCCCCTATTCTAGACTTCTATTTTTGTATTTTCGGGGACTCAAGGTGCCCAGGTGCTCTGTGCCCATACCAAAAAACACCTATTCCCCTTGACTCCGGACTTATCCCCCGGATTTCTCTCGATACGAGATCTCAATTGAGCATGATGTCATGTTTGCCCGGTTTCAATCCCTTCCTGAACTCATTTCCACACACACTACATAAGTCCATACTTTAGCACCGCAGAATACGGTTTCCTGCAGTAAAGCTACAAAGCTTCTATCCTCTCAAAGTTTCATATGGAAAGCCATGTGGATCATCCAACGGACTGTGCATAGGGGGGAAGCCTGCGACGACCTTGTCGATCATCTCAGCTCGTCAGTGGACCGGACAATTCAAGAGGCTCAATCAACATCCAGGAACCTTGAATCACTTGATTGACCTTCCAAGGATACAAGCTATCCCTGTTCAGCCTTTCAAGGGGATGAGGACGGCGTATCAGACAGCCAGGCGCCAGCTCAAACTGTCTTGTACGGAGTATTGCACCGTCTGATCTGTTGTCCGATCTGTTGTCTGACGTGACTAGAATCCCTGTGATGTGGTGCTATAGGTTTGTTTTGTTTTCGTTGTGTTGATCACTTGCTTTTCGAATCTCTTCTGTTTTGTATTATTCTGTACACTCATCAAGTGTTCTTCTCTCCATCGAGTATATTCACGTCTCTCTTTTTGACCCTCGTTGTTGTTGTTTACATGATTCCTCCTCCTCGGAGTCCCAATGCTTAGACAATGTCTATCATGAGCACCCCACGTAAGCCGCTACGGCTGGCCGTATTTGTGGCATTCGTCCTCCTTATTTCCTTCTTCACCCTCTCCGATCGCTTCGAGCTCGAGGCTCCCCTTGCCGCCTACGTAGACCAGCCATACGCCTACGTCCGCAGCAGTTTCGACTGGGCCCGGAGGAAACAGAAGTACCCCGTGTCTTCCTACGAGAAACTCCCCAAGGAGCCCCCTCACCGGTTGCCCAGGATACAATACGACTTCAAGAAGGGTGAAGGCGTACAGGAGTCCCGCAGGAGCGAGGTCAAGAAGACCTTCCAGAAGTGCTGGCGGAGCTACCGGAAACACGCGTGGGGCGCCGACGAGCTCACGCCCATCTCCCTCCGGGCGGCCGACACCTTTGGCGGGTGGGGCGCCACCATGGTCGACGCCCTCGACGCGCTCTGGGTCATGGACATGCATGCCGAGTTCCGGGAGGCGGTGCACCACGTCGTGGGCATCGACTGGGACGTGCACCCGGACCACGAGGTGTGCAGCCTCTTCGAGACCAACATCCGGTACCTGGGCGGGCTCCTGGCCGCCTACGACCTCAGCGGCGAGGCGGTGCTGCTGCGCAAGGCCACCGAGCTGGGCAACATGCTCTTCAGCGCCTTCGACACGCCCAACCGCCTGCCCGCCAACTCGTTCAACTTCGAGCGCGCCAAGGAGAGCACCCTCATGCCGTCCACGCGCGAGATCTCGGCCAACGTCGGGAGCCTGTCCATGGAGTTCACGCGCCTGTCGCAGCTCACGGGCGACCCCAAGTTCTTCGACGCCATCAGCAGGGTCAAGAAGCAGCTGCAGAGGTCGCAGGGCGGCACCAAGCTGCCGGGCATGTGGCCCACCTTCGTCGACGTGCAGAACGGCATGCTGACGCCCGACAACTCCTTCACGCTCGGGTCCATGGCCGACTCGCTGTACGAGTACCTCCCCAAGATGTACGCCCTGCTGGGCGGCCTGGACGGCTCGTACCGCGACATGTACGTCAGGGCCATGGACACGGCCAAGGCCTTCCTCCTGTTCCGCCCCATGGTGCCGGACGGCGACGCCGACATGCTCTTCTCCGGCACCGTCTTCTCCAACGGCAAGGACATCGTGGACCTCATGCCCAAGGGCCAGCACCTCACGTGCTACGTGGGCGGCATGTTCGCCCTCGGCGGGAAGCTCTTCGGCATCGACGAGGACCTGGACATCGGCGCCAGGCTGGCGCGCGGCTGCGCCTGGGCCTACGAGGTGATGCCCACTGGGGTAATGCCCGAGGAGTTCACGCTGGTGCCGTGCAAGGAGGCCAACATGGCGAGGTGCGAGTGGGACGAGGACAGGTGGCTCAAGGAGGGCAGGCCGAGCCTCCCGCGGGGGTTCTCGAGCATCCAGGCAAAGGGGTACATGTTGAGGCCCGAGGCCATCGAGAGCGTCTTCTACCTGTACCGCATCACGGGCGACCCGGCCTGGCAGGACGTGGCGTGGGGCATGTTCCGGTCCATCAAGAGGGCCACCGAGACCAAGCACGCGCACTCGGCCATCGAGGACGTCACGAGGGGGGGCGGCAGCGCGCCCAAGAAGCTGGACTCGATGGAGAGCTTCTGGCTCGCCGAGACGCTCAAGTACTTCTACCTCATCTTCTCGGAGCCGGACCTCATGAGCCTGGATGACTTTGTGCTCAACACCGAGGCGCACCCGTTGCGGATCCCGAAGCCATCATAAAGGGGGGGGGGGCGCGACGGGGCAGCAGAAACATCGGCGCTGAAACGAGAACGAAGTTTTTCAATTTTATATCAGCATTTGTCTTCTTCAGGATCATCAAGACACGGGGTGTTTGTAGTTGAACAGGGATTTTGGTGGCCAAGGTACCAATGGAGTATCTGAGCGGATTGTACTTATTCTTCGGCTTCTTGACGATTATTAGTTGGCCATAGAGCCTCAATTGGTGCGATGTGAAGGGCGCATGGCATTTGGAGGGAACACTTCGGCGTGGTCAGAGACAATGGGAATATCCTGGCGTTTTTAAAGGAAATGGATTTGTTTTTAAGTACGTCTTGTAATGCGAGACTCAATACAGTAAACCTTTCGCATATACAGATAATTGACTTGTATCTCTGTATCCCTACGAATGAAACTGCGAAAGATATGAGTAAACCACCAGGGCTATGTGAGAGAGGCCTCGAAGGGGAGACAAGATGGCTGATTGTAGCGTACGGGGAGCTTAAATAGAGGTAAATGAGAAGAAGACCTGGCTGGAAATAGTGTATTTATAGATGTAGATAGATCTGCCCGAGGCGACTCGGTGCCTATTGAGCACATGTCCTACTTGACGCCCTCTTTCCCGAGCTTCTTCGCTGGTCTTTCCATTACTCGTCACGCGCACATGGGTCGCTCTCGACATCGGCCACTGGTTCTCTTGGACGAGCCATGGATGAGTCTTCTCTGACTGGACCAAGCCGTATTGCAAATTCTTCAGCTGAACCCTCTCCCATTGGACAATCTCCTCGTGATTTGCCTCCAAGCAGGTGTTGTCCTACTTTGTACTCTGATGATTCGGGAGCCTCGAAATTGTCAACCTCCTAGCTGAGGGTCGACTACTAGGCGTTGAATCAGCCCAGTACACTCCTTCGGCAAGTGTGGTACGCCGTATTTCTCGGCATCTCTCTCTCTCGCCATTTTGGTCGCACCACTTTGCGATAAGTAGGCTTGCAATGAACGGTGTCTCGTGCTACTCATACAACGGCTTGCTATGAGCTCTCACGACCCACTGCCATTCCCGCTGCCACTGCGTTGCTGCAGATGTTCGAGGTTGACCTTGTTCAGGTCAAGACGAAGTGGCCTGAGCACCCCTGTTAGCTGTCTGCGATGCTACCCTAAGGATCACGACTGACGTGACGGGGGGTGATAAGGAAACCGTGACTCACTCTTTCATCTCATCCGAGACCACGCCACCCCGCGCTTCGATCTGCTCAACGAGCTGGCGCCGCTCCTCGATCTTCTCCAGGATGAACTGGACCGTGACGTTCAAGACGTGGCCCTCGGAACGGCCCTGGCCCTCAAGACCGGGAACGAGGGAAGCCACCTTGTCGAAGCCATCGCGAATCGCTTGTCGGCGTTTCTGCTCTGTTGGCTTCATTCAGCATCTGAACCGCAGTGTGGGCTGGACTTTGGACCTTGCAGGGTCTCAGACACATACCTGAGGAAATGTGGTTCTGCCGCTTCTGCTCCTCGGTCAACCGGGGCTTATCGTCTTGAGGGTTGTCGTTGTTTGAGGCACCATGTGGAGGCTCAGATTGTTCTGGGGAGGACATTATAGATGCTATTGTTGGTTGGCAGCAAGCAAATCGTATTCTTCAGTGGGATTTGAGAGGATAAGGGCCGGATCTCTGGTTATTGAACTTGTAAGGTTCTGTACTCCCGGCTCTTGGACTCGCCGAGGTCAAGCAGAACTTTTCACCGGCCTCCATCAACAAAAGCTTAGCTGTAGTGTTGTGAGTTGTCGCACACTAGTTGGCTTTGTTGGCTCCAGAGGATCCGTGATGATGATGATGGGGGAAAGCTCATATGTAAGCATGTGATTGCAGAATGTAGGTGATGATTAGAAGTCTAGAGATAGAATTGCTTCTGAAGGTGGAAGAGATCAAACAAACACGTAACGATGGACAAGGGTCGGTTTTTTGTATAATTATTCAGTTGGGAACTTCCACAGAAGATTGTGACGATGTTGAAGGTCAATGGGTATGTGATGGTGGAGGATATTGTGTATAGTGGTGTATGGTGGTGTATGGAAGAGACCCGTGAAATTCACCATGATGGCTTGGCTTGGCTTTGCTTGGCTACAAAACAAGAGACATGTGACAGACCACCCACTGATGCAGTACTGTACATACTAAGCATGTTAGGTAGTAAAGAACATTTGCACCAGATCCCTGTAATCAGCTGCAGCCTGCAGGTGCTTTGTGGGGTAATATTCACCCCCAGGGCGTGTTTATACTACCCACCTACTACCTAGGTACTATGTAGATATGTATGCACTCACCGTAAGCTGCCAGGGCTGCGTAAGCCAAACTTCAGCCCCTGAAGTTTTGGTGGGGGCTTTACCGCGTCCCTGGACGTCACATCCCTGACTGACTCGATTGATTGACGGGCTGGCCTTACACAACCATCTAAGTAGCTCCAGGTTGATTTCTAAGGCTCAAGCCTCAAGTCTCTTCTTTCCAGCATTTGATTGTTGTTTCTCACTTCAGTCTATCCTTTCGAGATCTCACAGTCGCAATAATGGCATATTCATCAGTACCATCCGACCCGGCACCAGATTACATCCAGGCCGCCCGCGAACATGGCATCCGTCTGAGGCAAAGTGCCCCTATCCGCAAGGGGCCGCCGTCCTTTGAGCTGCCCATCATCACCCACCTCAAGGACAAGAGGGTCATTCTAGCCTCAGCCTCACCCAGGAGGAAAGCCCTTCTGGCACAAGCATGTGTTTTTGTCTCATTCAAGCAGCAAAAGAATCAGAGAGAGCAACACATGTGCTAACATACCCCCCCCCCAGGTCGGCCTCAACAAGCTCGAGATCCAGCCCTCGACCAAACCCGAGAACCTCCACAAGGATGCCTACACACCCTACGAGTACGTCTCAGCCACGGCGCGGCAAAAGGGCATGGACGTGTACGAGACGGCCGTCGCGGCCCAGGCCAAGGCCGTCGAGGCCAAGGACCCCAACCCCCCGGCCGAGCCGGACCTCGTCATCGCCGCCGACACCATCATCGTCACGCGCGACGGGCGCATCCTCGAGAAGCCCAAGAGCGAGCAGGAGCACGTCCGCATGCTCAAGCACCTGCGCGACACGAGGGTGCACAAGGTCCTGACGGCCGTCGTGTGCCTGGCCCCCAAGGCGGACGCGAGCCACCCGGGCTACGAGATCGCCGCCCACACGGAGGAGACCAAGGTCTTCTTCGCCCAGGAGAGTGATGGCCTGCCGGATGATGTCATTGAGAAGTATGTCAAGACGAGGGAGGGCGCGGATAAGGCGGGTGGGTATGCGGTGCAGGGGATCGCTGGGTTGTTCCTGGTGGAGAAGTTGGAGGGTTGTGTGGATAATGTGGTTGGGTTGCCGGTGCGCAAGACTTTGGCGCTGGCGGAGAAGGTCATCTTCCAGCAGGGAGAGGAGGAGGTTCAGTGGAGTGATGAAGAGGAGGAGTGAAGGGTGACTCGCGGTTTGGGGGTGGTATAAGAAATCTAATGTCGGCAGAAGCTGCTTATATGTGCTTCAAGAAGGGCGCCGATTGCACGGTCAAATTGCATGCTCCAGAAAGGGCTTGTAGGTTGGTGAATGAGCTCTTCCCACTCTGGGTTTTTTCATCCCATCCTGTCCCGTTCCAACACTACACAACACGGACCAGGTCTCTTTCGCTACCTGTCCTTATAGACCACGTCAAGTCCATCCCTTCGAGAGGGTTTGGCGGGGTTCAAAGGAAGCCTGTCGCGCCATCGCAGGATACCGGCCCGACTCCTGGCCCTTTGGAGCGCCGGGAGGGGGAGTGGGAGTCGAAGTGTCAGTTACTGGTGGTACATGAGATCAAACTGAGCGATACACATTGAAGCAGCTGTCTCACTGCGAACTGTACTTGAAGCAAAAATAAACGCATGTAGTGGAGGGGGGTATCACAACTTTTGATTCTATTGATATGTGTCTACTTGCTGTTTCAGGAACTGGAGCAGCTCCGTCGCTGTCATGGGTATGTCGTTTTTCTGGTCCTTCTTCGAAGGGATGCCAGACACGTTCACACTGACAGTCCCACTCTGCACGTTCTTGGGGCCTATCACGACAATGGCACCGTACCCCTTGGACTTGGCCTCGCGGACCTTCAGGCCCACGCTGCGGGGGCTGTCGTCCAGATCGACAGCTAGCTGCGACGGGTGGCTCACCATCACCGGGGCTGCCTCGCCGTCCGCCAGTGGCTCCTGGCGGCATTTTGCCGTACCCAAGACAATGTCCATGGTATCCCTCGCCATCTTCAACACAGGCTCCGTGTCGTTGACGGTGATGATGGCCACCTGGCGGGGGTTCAACCAGAACGGCCACCTGCCGTTGTAATGCTCTATCAAGAGCGCCATCAACCTCTCCACCGAGCCCAGAATGGCCCTGTGGATCATGACCGGCCGTACCCGGCCCGCAACGGCCTGCTGTGCCGGGTCGGTGGTGGCCACGCCCTTCTGTTCGAGCTCTGGGGCCGGCGCCTCGTACTCGAGCTCGAACCTCTTGGGGAGCTGGAAGTCCAGCTGTATCGTGGCCGTCTGGTGTTCCTTGCCATCGGAGTCCTTCAGGATGATATCAATCTTGGGACCGTAGAAGGCACCATCCCCCTCATTCAAGGTCCACGCCTGCCCCGCGCGGTTCAGCGCGCTCTTGAGTGCGCCCTCGGCCTGGTCCCACTCCCCCAGCGTGCCGATGTAGTGCTCCTCGGGCCGCGTGGACAGGACCAATCTGTACTGCCCCAGCCCGAACGTCTCGTACGCCTCCCTCACGAACTCGAGCGTCCGTCTGATCTCCTCCTCGATCTGCGACGGCCGGCAGAATATGTGCCCGTCGTCCTGGTGGAACCTCCGCACGCGGGTGAGACCGCTCAGCGCGCCCGAGACCTCGTTCCTGTGCAGCGGCGAGAAGTCGGCATACCGGATGGGCAGGTCGCGGTACGAGTGCCGGCGCGCGGCGAAGATGAGGCAGTGGCCGGGACAGTTCATCGGCTTGAGGCCGTACTCGTCCTCCTCACCCCCCTCGTTTTCCGCAGCAGCGTCGTCGCGCCGCGAGGGGCTCGAGCTCGTCACGGTGAACATGTCGTCGGCGTAGTTCTCGAGGTGGCCCGATTTGGCCCATAGTGCCTTCTTGTAGATGGTCGGGGTGATGACTTCCTGGAAGCCATAGCGGACGTACTGCCGGCGGAGGTACTCGACCAGGCGGTTGAAGATGCGGGCGCCGGCGGGGAGGAAGATGGGGCTTCCGGGGCTGTAGATGGAGGTTGTGAAGAGCTCCTGCTGGACGCCGAGGTCGCGGTGGTCAGCGGGTGGTTTGGGGAGGGGTTCTTTCGGAGGAGGGCAGTTCGCGCAATGACGGAGCTGGAGCTGGCATGTTGGCGATGCCGTTGCTGTTGGCAGTCGTAGCAGAACTTTTCTGAAGAGTGGTGTTCTCGTATAGGTTTGCCTTAAAGACCGTGAGGAGGCTCTCACGATCCTTGTGCCCAACATGGCGGTGATGCGCAACTCTTTTCTAGATAGACATGGTCCCTGTGTCTGGGCGCGCGTTCAAGAAGTTCACAGCTTGAACATTATGTATGCACAGTAGCCCTGGTATGATAGCTCCGATCCCGTTTCGGCGTGTGGGTGTTGCGGGTCTCAGCAGATCAAATACCCAGTAACAAACCACCGCTATACCAGTTGACCACCCTCCCCTGATCCTTGTCGAGTTACGGTACAGTACTATGGTACATACTACCTAGGTATACCAGTACACTACTACCGTTCGGGCCTCTGCAGGGACCACCACATGACTTTTGGCAGTGCTTCGGAACACGGAACAGAGGGGGGGGGGTAATGACGCCTGGACGCCCGCCAAACTCCGACGTCATCCGCCGTGACGGGGAACATTTACGAAACGGTCCAAGTCTCCGTCGCTCTCCGCAGGCAGCGATAACAATCCACCTTACCTACACAAGGTACATACATACTTCACACACCACACACACAGCACGAAAGTACATCAATAAACGACCTGGTTCGAACGCGTCCGAAATAATATTATCGTTGATTCTGGCCTTCACATCTCTTCACCAGCGTAACAAGGCAGTGTTGCTCAAAACACGGTGACTCACTCCAACACAGGCAGTGGTTCCAAAGTCTTGTTTATCCTCAGTTTCTGCTCCACGTCCACTTAGAAGCGTCTTTGCGATACCAGGCAACATATCAAATCGTGTTTCGCCACGTCGCTTGTCACGCTTTCTTGCCAGTTTCGAACTCTCGCCCTCCCTGAATAGGTACTCTAGGGTTCTGCTGCCGTCTGCCGTCTACCTGTCTCAGTCGCGTTCTGATATAAAGAGGGCGTCAACTGTCATCCGAAACTGTATCTAAGGAACGAAACTTAATCAGCTACTCGAACGAGATTGCACTTGGGGAGCAGACAGGTCGAGAAACGATGAGCCGCCAAGGAACCAGGAGGCAGGCGCCTCCGGTTGAAAGCTCATGGCGCATGGTGGAAGGAGAGAACGACAGCTTCGACGCATCCATAGTGGCGGACGACTACCTGGACGATGAGGTGCCATTATCAAGCGGGCCTTCACAGCTCTCGAATCTTTCTCAGCTCTCACAACTGTCACAACTCTCAACACAATCGCAAGGAAACTGGAACATAGGAGGGTCCCAGGACGACAGCACCATTCACGATTTTATCAGCCGGGCCGACGATGAGCGCGTCATCATGAGGTCGCCTTTCCAACCATCAGTACCCGGGGCCGCCCGGAGGTCACCAAAGAACAACAATGGAGATCTCTCACCGGACCCAGAGTTCTACATGCCTAGGGTCGAAATCGACAACTCCCGCCGTGGATCGTCCACCGGTTCATCCAGGACCATCAGACCAGGCGATGCACAGAGACTCCGTCAACGCCAGGCTGCTAACGACGGGCGACGAAACGGACCACCGAAGTCAATCTTTGCTAAGCCGGAACGCCAGCCAACTGTAGGCGAGAGAATGTCTTCATCACTTCCGCACGCGCTGTACGATATCTTGGCCTGGGCCTTTGGCGTGGTCGGCATGGCCTTCAAGCTCGCGCAGAAGCCACTAGCCATCGCACTCGCCATCTACTTTACCTTCGGCGGCCTCATCGTCGCCCAGAACATGCTCACCAAGTCCATCTATTCCTCCCTCTCACCCATATGCCGCATACCCGGAGTGTCATACCTCGATCTCCCGTTCTGCCCGCAGGGGCCGGACGTTCAACAGCCAACAGGCACCAAGCAGGCGGTGGAGTTTGACGGCCTGATGGACGTCCAGGAGCGCTTTGAGGAGGTCCTGGAGAAGAGCGCAAACGGCGTCTCCCTGCCGATGGAGATGAAGCGCTCCGAAGCGTCGATTCGCGACCTGCGGACCATGGTTCGATACAGCGACCTGCAGGGAAGGGAAGAGCTGGTCCTCGAGTTTGACGGGTTCATCGACACGGCGCGATTCGCCTCCAACGACCTGCAGAGGTTCAACACCCACGTGGGCTCCGCTGTCGACTCCGTCATCAGCATCAACAGGTGGACGAGCCGCTATCTCGACGGGCTGGTGGCCGCGGAGCAGGAGAGCAAGGGGTTGCTGGGCAGCCTCACCAACTGGGTGTTCTCGCCCTTCCAGCCGGCCACCTTCTCGGAGCGGAACCTCCTGGACAAGTACGTGGAGCACACGGCCCTGGTGAGCGACAAGATCGGCGACCTCATCATCGAGGCGCAGGCGGTCCTGCGGAGCCTCTCGCAGGCCGAGGACCACCTCGGCAGCATCTTCGACTTCGTGGCGCGCACGCAGAAGACGGTGCAGTCCCGCAAGGAGGAGGTGCTCTGGACCATCTGGACGCTGGTGGGCGCCAACATACGCAAGATCCACAACTTCAACAGCCAGCTGTCGCTGCTCAAGCACGTCGACGCGCAGAGGAGCGACGCGGTCAGGCAGGTGTCGGAGCTGATCCTGGAGCTGGAGAAGATCCAGGCCGGGCTGGACGACCTGCGGGACAGGGTGGCCGAGCCCGAGATCGCCATGGCCAAGCTGGGCGGGAGGATGCCGCTGAGCGTGCACATCGAGACCATCAACCGCGGCGTGGAGAGGCTGGAGGACGCGAGGAGCCGCATCAGGGCGCTGGAGAACGACAAGATCAGGGAGGTGCTGGCCAGGGGCAAGGGCGAGGAGAGGTTGATTGGGTCTTCCTGAGCTGCTAAACAGCCGGGCGGGAGGGTAAATACTTCTCTTCTCTTGGAAAACGGGGCTGTATTGATACCGGGGAACTTTAGATTAGCAAATACGGGAAGGTACTGGGTACTTGGTCACTTGGTTGGAAAGGGAGGCGTTTGGGTCCAAGTGAAGGATGGGAACAATAATGTTTGGCTACCTTACATACATGTACGTACTCACATAGCCGGTCATTTTCATTTGCGCTTTCTTTCGTTTGCTCGGAGATTGCTAGCGGAGACAAACATGATACCCACAAAGTTTGCTTCAATTTGCACCCTTGACTACGCCCTATGTTCCCGTATTGTTTGTTGTTTGTGTTCCACTGCGCAATCATTCGGACTTATCAACAATCTTTACCAAACATCAGCAAACATCAGTGATCTCTTCCCTCACCGTCATGATGGATGGGGAAGCATTGCTTACTTGATGGGCAACATGTATGACACAAAGCATAGCTATCAAACAAGTATATATATCCCATGGCCATTCTTGATTGTTCTGGTGTCCTCACCTGTCCTGTTTGTTCGTCAACTATATATATTTCAAAATGTTACAATCAGTCACCTAAATACCCAGGGGACTCTCACGGATCATCGATCCCACCAAAACCTCGGATAGAGCGCTACCCGCACTGTGAGTATACAGAACCAATATCCCCCTTCTGGCTCAGATAGCACAAACAAAAGTACCACAAGGGGGTTACCAGAAGCCGAGAGCCCACCGCCGCACCCGAAAGTAGAGGTCAAGAAGCTCTCTTACACCAACCCGCGCCCCGCATCGTCAACGAGATGCCCATCCATGGGGACGGACATTCTTGTGAAGAACGAGCTTTCGGGAAAACTTCCACGAGCTTCCCTTCCGTCACGGCCAACGGTTCCGTTTTCCCACACCTAACAGCCCTCGACTTCCTCACTGGGTGGAATGTCCTCTTCCCATCACCACCTTGTGGAGCATCCCCCCGAAGCCTTTCGTGCCCTTCGCTCGTCGCCAGGAGACCCTGTGCTACCACACAAGGGCCAATATGGCAGTTACGATGGGTTATTTGAACTAGGCCAAGGGACCGACGTGGTCTATCCCGGACCTTGCGATCTGCGGATGTTGGGCCAAGGACATCTCGAGATGACAGGATGCCCCGGAGCCGACGCCTTGCCTCATTGCGATGGCTTACTACAGCGGTAAACAAGCTGGCAGTAGTTCGACCTCTGCTGGGGTTCGCCGACGGGTCTTGTACTGTTCGGCACGAGGCGTGGGCAGCAATGGCTACTGAGCACCTCGAGATGATCCTCGAAACCATCTCGACCGGGAAGAATCGGCTGGTCGAGGAGGAGCTCACAGAGGCCGGAGGGATAAGACGCCCCTCATCAGGCTGGCAATACCCAAAACCAGCTCAGTTCATGACGTGTCAGACGAGGATGTGGCTCAGACCACGAAGAACTGTCTCGCTGTTTTCCAAAGCCACGGCCTCAGCGAGACCGAGTTCAAGGCCCACATGCTCCTCGACGGCGCTGTATGTCCCTTCCACGTCACCAGCCACGATCAGGCCCTTCCGACCCGTCGAAGAGGCTATTCGAAATAAACGATCCCAGAGCTGCGCTGGAAGACTGTCGACCCGCGCATCCCCATGGGACGAGGCCTGGGATATGCAATGGCGAGGGCAAGAGAGCAAGACGAGCAAAATAGTTGTCTATGTACATACAGATAAACAGCAATTAGCATATCTCAAATGTCGGTTGACAAAGAGGGCACACACACGTGGCCGCGTTTCAGGAGACTCATATATCACCACTGCTGTGATGATCCATCCGTAAAGCATTTCAATAACTCGCCGAAAAATAGCATCATGAGATTCTCACCCATGAATTTGATGTACAGATAGATTTTTTTATTTTGCTTGAAGTAAATGACAATTTTCCAGTGACATGTGCTTTTTCCCCCAAGCAACCAATTTTCAACCCAATATCCGACAAAATATTACCACCTTCATCCACCCCTCCACCATCCACTCCCCACTCATCCTATCTAATACACAAAATAAGCCTGCCCGAGCGGCAGCTCCGACGCCGGCTCCGCGGTACACACCTGGCCGTCGGCCTCGACGGTGTAGCTCTCCGGGTCGACCCTCATGCGGGGCATGGCGTCGTTGTAGCGCATGTCCTTCTTGCCCACGCCGCGGCAGTTCTTGACGGGCTCGACGCGCTTGCGCAGCCCGTACGCCTGCACCACGCCGTGCTCGATCGAGGCCTGGCTGACGAAGAGGACCGACGTGGACGGCACGCGCGGCGCGAACATGGGGCGGGCGATGATGGGCTGGACTGTTGGGATGGAGGCGTTGGGGTCGCCCTGTTGATTGTCATTGTTTGTTAGTTTTTTTTGTGTCAGTCGCCAAAGTGGTTGGTGAGATGGGAGAAAGGAGGTGGAGGAAACAATGGTGAATAATCAATGACGAAGGAAGGAGGAAAGGAAGAGGGAGAAGTAAACATACCATCTGCGCCCAGGCAATCAGCCCACTCTTGACCACAAGGCTAGGCTTGGTACCAAACCAAGCCGGATCCCAGACCAACAGATCCGCCAGCTTGCCCACCTCGACGCTCCCCACGAGGTGTCCCATACCCTGCGCGAGCGCCGGGTTGATGGTGTACTTGCTCACATACCTCTTGACCCGGAAGTTATCCGCGCCCGTGCCCTCGTCCTCGGGGAGGCGGCCCCTCTGGACCTTGTTCTTGTGCGCCGTGTTCCACGTGCGCATGATGACCTCGCCGCACCGCCCCATGGCCTGGCTGTCGCTGCTCATCATGGAGATGGCGCCCAGGTCGTGCAGCACGTCCTCGGCGGCGATGGTCTCGGCGCGGATCCGGCTCTCGGCGAAGGCCACGTCCTCGGGTATGTTCTTGGACAGGTGGTGGCACACCATGAGCATGTCCAGGTGCTCGTCGAGCGTGTTGCGCGTGTAGGGCCTCGTCGGGTTGGTGCTGCTCGGCAGCACGTTGGGGTGCTCCACCACGCTGATGATGTCGGGCGCGTGCCCGCCCCCCGCGCCCTCGGTGTGGTACGTGTGGATCGTCCGGCCCTTGATGGCCGCCAGCGTGCTCTCGACGAACCCGGACTCGTTGAGCGTGTCCGTGTGGATCAGGCACTGCACGTCCAGCTCGTCGCACACCGTCAGGCACGCGTCGATGGCCGCCGGGGTGCTGCCCCAGTCCTCGTGGAGCTTGAGGCCGCACGCCCCCGCGATCACCTGCTCGCGGAGCGCCTTGGGGTCGCTGTCGTTTCCTTTGGCCGTGATGCCGATGTTGACGGGGAGCGTGTCGCATGCTTGGAGCATCTGGCGCATGTAGTTGGCGCCGGGTGTGCAGGTAGTAGCGGAGGTTCCGGCGCTGTTTGGGTCATGTTAGTATATGATTGAAAACAGAAGGAAGACTGAATGAATGTGTGCGTGTGTATATGTGAAAGTGAGTGGGAAGCAGAGGGAGTGAGAGAGAAGAAAAGGGCAAAAAAACATATAGTAACTGACTGACCTTGGACCAGTACCACCTCCCAGCATAGTCGTAATCCCGCTCGCAATAGCCTCTTCCACCTGCTGTGGACAGATGAAATGGATATGCGTATCGATGCCACCAGTCGTGATGATCTTGCCCTCTCCCGCAATGACATCCGTACAGCTACCCACCACCATGCCGGGCGTGACGCCCTCCATGACATCCGGGTTGCCAGCCTTGCCGATGCCCACAATCAGCCCATCCTTGACCCCAATGTCCGCCTTGTATATCCCCGTCCAGTCCACCACCAGCGCGTTCGTGACCACCAGGTCCAACGTCCTCGCGTCCGGCCGCCCGGTGGCCTGCCCCATGCCCTCGCGCAGCGTCTTGCCCCCGCCAAACTTGCACTCGTCGCCATACACCGTAAAGTCCCTCTCCACCTTGACCCACAGGTCCGTCAGGCCCAACCTCACCACGTCCCCCGTCGTCGGCCCAAACATGGCCGCATACGCCGCCCGGTCCATCCGGAACGCCTCCACCACGAGACCCGCATCGGCCTCGGGCTCCGGCGCGTGCGCGAACCCGGCCTGCTGCAGCTTGGCCAGGATCTCGTCCCCGCGGCTGGCGCTGACCACACCCCTGGCGATGCCGTTGCCGCCCTGGATGATCCTGTTGCCCGCGATGTCGACCAGCGTGACCGTCCTTGTGTCGCCCGGCTCGAACCGCACCGACGTGCCGGCCGCGATGTCGAGGCGGTACCCGTAAGCCCGCACGCGGTCGAACTCGAGCTGCGGGTTCGCCTCGACGAAGTGGTAGTGGCTCCCGACCTGGATGGGCCGGTCCCCCCTGCTCGTCACGCGGACGCGCACGCGCCTGCGGCCGCGGTTGAGCTCCACGGTGCCCTTGACGGGGACCACGGCGCCGGGCTGGCGGGCGGGCTCGTAGGAGGCGGCGGAGGGGAGGGGGAACAGGTCCTGCGGGGGCACGGGGAGGAAGGACCCGTACAGGGCCCGGGGCAGGTCCCCGTCGTCGCTGGACACGGGGTTGTGCACCGTGACCAGGTACGTGCCCGTGGGGAAGGTGCCCTCGACCTGGATCTCGTGCAGGGTGCTCAGCACGCTGGGCTGGACGTGCCGCCTGCCGAGCATGGTGGCGCCGAGGGCCATCAGGTCGGCCACGGTGTGGTTGCCATCGCGGATCAGCTCCTGTAGGTTGCTGGCGATGAGGGCCTGGGGTGGTGGTGCTTGTCAGCATGGCACTAGTTCCATGGCGGGTGAGGAGGAGGAGGAGGAGGAGGATCATGTAAAGCACTGGTGGGTGAGTGAGAAGGGAATGGGGAGCTTACAGTAGCCTCGGAGTGGTTTAGCTTGACGCCTCTGGCCAGACGCCGTTGGGCGAGGAAGCCCAGCTGTGAGATGGCGAGCTTATCAAGCTGATGATGTTGATCATGGCGTTAGCATTCTAGATTGTGGTTCTGAGAGGCCTAGACCTAAGTGAGAGAAGAAGGGGAGGGGGGAGCTTTGTGTGTCAGTCACACAGGTAGATAGATGGGCTTTCCACGTACCTCTTTTGGGACAAGATGCATCTTATGGTCGTCTTGTCAATTTTCTACTTTCCTCTGTCTTTACCGTCCGTCGTCTTACCGTCGTCGATAGCAGCAATAACAATGGTCATGAAACTCTTATGAGAGATCAACCGAGAAAGAATGAAAGGGAGATCTTCCGGACTCGCTAGAGAGGAGTGAAGCGCAACCGGAACAGGAAAACCGACGATGGGCTGCTGCTACTGCTGATGTTGCTGTTGCTGTTGCTGTTGCTATTGCTGGGCATAAGCAACGATCTATGGATCGGATCATTCATCAATTCAATGGGTGGTGCCAGGATACATACGGGGATCACCAGTACGGAATAGTCTATCTATCTGTCTATCTATCTGGGTAGCTATCTATCATCAGAGAGACTCCTCCCGTATTTCCCATTGCTCTATTCGTAATTCATTCCAAGCCTACCTAGGCTAGATACTTGAGTAGGAAGATAAAGCTGTCAGCCCACAGACACACAGACACACACACACACACACACAAACAAACACACACCGAATCGCTCAACAGAGACAATTGGCCCACCCACCATACATACATACAACCACAAAACACGAGGCCTAGACCTGCTAGACCTTCCATCCGAGCTCTTTTCTTCCAGGGGTCCATCCTACCCAAGGGCCCAAAGGAGAGACCCCAAATAAAAAAACAAAATACCCCGCAATGCGCAATCACAGGGGCACCGGGGAACGGGGAAAACCAGCCCTGGAGGCCAAGCCAACTGATAAGCTGCTGTTGAGCCAATGGCGGGGGCCGGAGTGATCCCCTGGCCTTGGCTGGTCAACTAACTAACTACTTAAGTAACTAACTGGTGCTTGTGGGAAACCCCCCGTGCAGCAGGCCGCATCACCAAAAAAGCAACAACCAAAACACACCTACTTCCTATCTATGCTTCTTTAGCTGGGGCAACATACGGTGTTATGGATTTATGAGCTGACCATTTTTGATCCTCAATTCTTCGGTTGGTGCATGCATATAATAATGAGTTAGTTGTGTCTACGTCTGCAGGCGAGATCATGACCGATCGTTCGGTCCGTCAGGACTTGTATGGCTGGCTGGCTGGCTCACTCACTACGTAGACACAAAATGGACTCCCAAAGCGTTGACATATTGTTGTCATGAGGTTCTCATTGATTTGCCTGCCATCCTTATCCATGTGCTAACCTTGCCCCCAATAATAGGGGAGCAAGTGAAAAGTTATAGTTACAACACTCAACGCTATCTACAACACTCATAAACCCTGAACAAGGCCCCAGTCCTGCTCTGTACCATGGTACGCCATTCCGCCAAACTCCCCGAGCAAAGACTCGTTCGGCTGTCCATTCATCCATCGAAAGAAGCAGCAGCGGCAGAGCATCCTTTCTTTTCAAACGTCCGTCCCGCTATGGTTCGGATCCGTGACGGTCCTTCTCCCCTCTTCTCTTCATCATCATGTAACACATGCAAGGCAGGCAAACTAAACAGACAACATATAACCTCCCCACAAGGGCACAGGCATACTTCCCTCATATTCCATCTAGCGTGGACATCATAAGTCGAACCCACGTAACGTGGTTCAGTAAAGATGGGATGATTGCTTGAGTGCTCGCAACGGGAACGAGGTCGCGTCGACATCGCTTTCTGATTTCCGTCCATCCGGAAAGCCGAGGGTCAGGTGAGGTCGGCCGTCGTCGACAAGAATTTTTTCGGTCATTCTCTTCATCTTAATCTTGGTCTTGAACAAGAAAGACGGGACCAAAGGGATGGACGATTGTGTTGGTCGAGTAAAAAGAAGGTGGGAAAAATAGAGGACGAGAGCCGCACCGAAACAGAAGAGGTATCATCGTCGCATCTGGAAGAGAGCCGGATCGATAGCATGTTGATCAAGGAATGGGTCCGCCTAACCGCTCTTAGCCTTCTTGCGTCCCGTTTTCTTGGGTTCATCCTTCTCGGGCTGCTCTACCGGCTTAGTAGATGTCCTCTTGCGCTTCTTGTCGGGGCTGGGCGCCGGTGCCGCCGGGGCGACGACAGGCTGGACCGGTTCAGCATCACCCTTGCGCTTGCGGGACGCCTTCGGCTTGGAGGCCTTGGTGGTGGGCTCCTCGACGGGCTCCGGGATGGGGACACTCTCCTGCAGCTGCTCGGCAATGGCATCCTGGTCATTGGCAAGTTCGGAGTCGACACCACCGACGTGAGGCATGGGGATGCTGAACTCCTCGCAGTACCTGACAGCTTCCTCGTCGCTCATGTTCTTAGCGTTCGGGTTGCCAGCCTTGTAGGAGTGAACCCGAGCGTTGTACAGGCGGAGGTTGTACTGGTAAGCCTGGTTCCAGCCCTGGAGTGCAGTATTAGCGACGGTTCAAGATGGGAGGTTGGGCGAGTAGGGGTGACTTGGTAAGAATGGAATACTGACCAGCTTCTCCTGGGCAGACATGGAGGCCCAACGACGCTGGCCCTCATCCTGCACGGCACGCTTGGGAACACTGTCGCCAAGGTCGGCTGCGATGATGGGGCGAGCAGTCTGCATGTAGAGGAAGTAGGGAGTCAAGGGACGCTTGGGGGCGTCGGGGTCGTGCTGACGCTTCTTGCGCTCCTTCTTCTCCTCAACAGGGGGCAGGGGGATGCCGGGGACCTGGGGCATGGGCTGGAAGTTGAACATGTCGCCCAGCTGGGCAATACCGACATCAGCGCCATCCTCGAGGAGGGTGGGCTCTCCAATCAGCAGGTTGGTCTGACGGAGGTAGTCTGCGCTGAAGGACCTGATAAGATCCTGGATCGTAGCCAGGCGCTGGTAGACCTGTGGTGGTTGTAAGTATCTGGGGTCATAATGGTATTGCCGTTCAAGTTCGACGAAAACGGAGAGGAAGCCCTCGAGTTATTGAGGGTGCTGGGTTTCATGATCTGGTGTTGATGCATTGACGCGTTCGTCGAAACGCGACGTAACGTGACTCGACCCAACACAATGTAAACAAGGCCATGGTGATCGAAAGGTGAGATGCAGGTAGTTGAAGATTGGGTATAATCACGTGAGGCAGGCAGACAAACAGACAAACAAAGACAAGGGGAATTGGGCAGAGCAGGACGGAAATATGTAAAGGTGGTACAAATGCGAGAAGGAACTAGAGTGTGTGTCTTGTCCCCATTCAAATGCAATGCTGTACTGTCTCTTGTGTGTGATGTTGTTTGTGTGATGTGTGTTGGTGCGGGGAGTTTTGGGGGTAAAACTGATGGGAAAGCACACGGGCACCACCCTGCCTCAGCTGTGATTTGAAAGAAGGTGTTGATATCCAGGCCCTTTGACCAGGTGCTGAGGTGAGGGCCTTGGCTGGTGTTGGTGTTGGTGCTGGTGCCAGGTGGTTCTGACTGCTGGGTGTGAAGCAGTTGGGTTTTTGGGGGGGTGTTGGCGGTGGTTTAGAAGGGAGGGGGTTTTAATGAAATGGTACATACACTGTCCCGGACTCGAATGAAGTTGTCAACATCAATAACCTTGTTCTGGTGGTTGACCATGGCCATGTTGGCCATGTTGGGCATGCTGGGAGGGGCAGGAGGGGCAGCAGGTGCCAGCTGCTTCTGCTCATCTGCCTTCTTGGGGCGGGCCATTGTTGTTGTGCAGGTGATTTGGGTGCTGTGTGTTTTTTTGTTGCTGTTGCGGGTGGTTGAGTGCAGTGGATACCTGGGTACACTGTCTGTCTTGGTGGTGGTGGTGGCTTCAGGTGGTCTTTGGCGTGAAGCTCTAGTGATGGATGATAGTGATGATTGCTTTAGTATGGTGTTGGGGTGAAAGGGCCTAGGAAGGGGTGCTGGAGGTCGGGAGGTTTAGAGGTTGAAAGAGAGAAGAGTGGGAAGGGACAGGGCAGAGGTGGGCGGGGTGGGTGGTGGCGGGTTTATTGGAAATTTGGGGGGGCCCGGAGCTGCTGGCTGATTTGGGATTTCGGGGGTTGCACCTGGGCACCGGGCACCTGGGCACCTGGGAATTTGGGTCACCCTTTTTTTGGTGCCTTTTTTGGTGGCAGGTGGCTTTTTTGGTGAGGGGCCTCTGTGGAAACTGCCCAAGCTGCCCAGCTGACTTTTGCTGGTAATTGGGCCAAACTTCAATCAGTCAGCACCACAAGCCTTCCAAAGTCCACTTCACCTCTAAAATTCCAAGGTGCCCAGGTGTCCCAGGTGCCAGGTGGTTGTACTTGTTTTCCGCCATCCACGATGCCTGAAATTAATCCCTACAAGAAAGAAGGCCACTTGGTCCCAGAAGCACACCTAGACTCATTCATTACCCCCAGCACTCCGCCTGTGTTCCTCTGAAGGCTGCCAGTAGCCAGATGATTGCTGTGCATATTTCTTCCCCTCCGACCTCGGGCTTAACCAGCATCAGTATCAACTAAACCCAGTGCTGACTTCCCATCGAACTGCTATTTACACCTTCCTGAGCAGCACTGAAAGAAATGGCATGATTGACCTGATTGACACGATGCAGTCATCTCTGTTCATCAACATCACCATCAAAGCATTATATTACATCAATGCACTTGTATATAGTATATTCTATAAAGCACTTGATGGGTACAGCTACAACAACTTCTTCATCTACTTGCGATGGTAATAGTAACTCCGAAACACTGCTTCTTCAGCGTGCAACAGCCAAGTAGAGATTCTGAAAATGAGGGGCTGGGGATTCACAAGCAACTTGGGCCAATTAGGTGGCTTAGCTGTGTTTTGCAGGGTTGCAGTGCACAGTGAGCGCTAATTCGCCAGTGTGCCGAGGGTGAGAGCTCCCCCAAATTGTGGCGAGCCACAGCACACATGCAAGTTCAATCTAAAGATCTTGACTCTGCTGAGCTCCCTGGCTCCCCCAGCATCAGTTCTGAGAAGGGCATGCTGGCGCGCTAAGAGGATCAAGAGGCCCAGCCCAGTAGGCACATAGCAATTTCAATACTCAGCATACCTTAGGTAGCTCCCCTGACAATGCTTGCCAGCTGAAGCCCTTGAAACTACCAGTGCCTCTAGATCAGCCCAGATCCATTTGGCATTTACTGCAAGTCCACCAAGTATCATAAAAGACTTTGGCCTCTAAGGCTGCACTGCAACACTGCGCTCTGACAATAGAATTCATGCTACTCCAATGCATTGAGTTAAGAGACTCGAGCACCTCGGGCGACATCTTCATGCCAAGGATACCGTAAGGAAATGGAATGCGCGCAATCTATCAGTGATATTTGAAGCCATGTAGAAAGATAGACATTTGAAGTTGAGGGGGCGGATGTACAAGCAAACGCACCGTTTACGTTGAGGGTCGCAGCGCACCTCGTCTCTTGTTGGTTGAGCAAAGACAATCTTGGAAGTCTGGTCTCAGAGATACAACACCACCCACCCCTCAGGATCCCTTGCCACGCAGGCCACGTGAAGTGCACGCGGGCTAAAGTGCTGTCTGCCCTGTCTGCCCTGTCCTGTCTGCAATACGACTTGATTGCTTCTGATGGACAGATGCTACATAGTCATAGTTACGGTGTCTGAGTCGGCCTCTGTCTGATCTACGGACTACTGTACTGACAGATACATCAATCAGCTGCTAATCAGTACTGCCAACCCGAAGCTGCCGAGCGACGTGTCCTGGAACTAGAACCGGATTGCTACACTTGTTTTTCCCCGCCGCTCAACCAACCTCCGTTCACTGTGGAAAACAGCCGAGAATCGTGCCGTCCGTCAAAATCCTAACCTTCGACATGTTGATCTCGCCAGGGACGTTGAGTTGCGGCAGCGACTGCGGCAGTGGCAGCGGTTCGCTGTTACGCTGTTACGGTTGTGATCCAGGGACCTTGCACCCACCCACAACAACGCCAGCCATGTGGGATGTCGGGCTGGTCCGCCTAACGGCCCGGCGGCGGCAGCAGCTCTTAGAAGGGGTTTTGACACAATGCCACCTCCCGTCTGGGCTTCCCGCCAGATCTCAATTCATAATGCCTATTGTACTGAGATAGGGGCCCACCAGGCTTGGTCGGTAATCCTGTACATAGGTAGAGGTGCTGTCAATAGGCCACATACCCCCAATGAAATGGCAGCAGGTTATCCTTTGCTACGGGATAGCACCATGTCTATAGGTGATGATCTTGGGACGCGTGTGCCATGATCTTTAGTTACCCAAGTTCTCGGGCAATGAATATTTCATCGATGTCTAACACACCTAAACGGGACATCCCATGACAATATAGCAATAGAAAACATTCTTCATATCGTGAGATTGGTCGGCACATATACATATCTATCCCATACATATAAACCAGGCAACGGTCTCATATTTCCGCATGAAGACTCAAGCTGCCCATGGATCAGTTAATCATGAATCCAGGCCATCATCCCTCGAGCTGCCGACTCATAACCAGAGCAGTAGCAACAAGTCTAAGAGAACCAGCCGCCGCCGCCACCTTCGCGGCTACCACGGCTGCCGCGACGACCGCCTCCACGTCTCTCACCACCCCAGCCACCCTCTTCTTCTTCTTGACGACCGCCGCCGTAGCCACCTCCGTAGCCATCATCGCGGCGCTCCTCACGACCACCTCCGTAACCACCTCCGTAGCTCTCCTCACGACGCTCCTCGCGTCCACCACCGTAGCCGCCACCATAGCTTTCCTCACGGCGCTCTTCGCGGCCACCACCGTAGCCGCCTCCATAGCTCTCCTCACGACGCTCCTCACGTCCACCTCCATAGCCACCACCGTAGCTCTCCTCACGGCGCTCCTCGCGGCCTCCGCCGTAGCCACCGCCATATCCGCCCTCATTCTCCTCGCGGCCGTGGTGTCTCCTCTCACCGCCACCCTCCCAGCTACGCTCCTCTGTGTGCTGGCGTCCGCCATACGTCTCTTGGCGCCGCTCGTAGCCGTAGCTCTGCTCCTGACCGCGACCCTCATCCCGCTGCTCGTAGCGTCGGTAGTCCTCCTGCTCCCGGCCGTTGTCATAGCGCGTCTCCGTGTACTCGGCCTGCTCGTAGTTCCTACCGCTGGAGCTCCGACCGTACTCGGTGCGGCTCTGGCTAACACCGCCACCGCCCTCCGAGGTGCGGTGCGGCTGGTCCTCGAAGGACTCGGAGCGCTTCTGGAAAGCACCCTCCAATAGAGAACTGACGTTGCCGAGGAGGCCGCCACCCTTGGTGGGCTCTTCAGAGGTCGGGAGGTTGACCTTACCGCCGGTCGAGTTGCTGATGATGTCAGACAGACCACCAGTCACACCACCGATGATGGCACCAGCTGCAGCACCAGCAATCTTGTCCTCCATGGTATCATCCTCACCATCGCCAAACTGCTTGTGCATGTGAAGCTTACCACCACAGCCGTGGCCGTGGCCTGTGTCCTGGACACCCTCCTTGTGGTTCTCGCCGCGCTTGACGCCGCTTCTCGACAACTTGCGCCTGTACTCATCCTTGGCGTCGTCAGACATGTCGCTCCACCATTCCTCGACGGAGCGGAACATGAGCGAGCGGCATTCCTCAGCGCCGTCCTCACCCATCTCGCGCTGGGCGGGGTGGTGCAAGACGCCACCGATGATGCGGCTGCAGACATGCTTGATAACGACATCATCGTCGTCCCAGGCACTCATGATCTGGGGAACGACCCAGGCGACGACGTTGGAGGCGGTCTTGCCGGCGACTTCGTTGAGGATGTTGGAGAAGTGGTCCTTGGCCAGCATAGAGTGGGTGGGATCCGTGCTCTCGTCATCGTTGAAAACAACGAACTGCTCGTCCTCAGAGCTCGCGATAATCTCGTCGGAGCCAGTGCGCAGTTCGTTCTTGATCTGGTTGATCAAGGGCACGACGAAAGGTGCGATGACAGAGAACACAAAGACCGAGAGCTGTTCCTCGAGCTGCTCGACGATCTTGGGCAGAACGGGGATCTTCTCGATAGCCTCGGTAACGTTCTGGAGGATCTCGTCATGGAACTCGATCGCGGGCATAATCTGATCGAAAACGTTCTTGACGTAGATGGTGAACTCCTCGGGGTCGCGGGGCGAGACCTGCATCTGATCCATCTGAGCAGCATTAGCGTTCTGCTGGATGTTTTCCAGCTTTTCCTTCTTGTCATCACCACCGAAAAGGTTATCGGGGATCATGTCGAGCAGGTTGCGCAGGATGCTGGTATCGGTGTTCTGGCTCTCTTGCAGGGTGCCCTCGAGCTCCTCGATCTCGTTCTGGGTAATCTTGTCGGACACCTCGCCGGTAACGGAGTGGAGGAAGTCCACGCCGCCGAAGGTGCCAGTGATGCAAGGGTAGACTCTGTGGCGGGCACCCTCAATTTGCATCTTGGTGTTGCGGCCCACGTGGGGAAAGACGTCGTGCTCGCCGAGCTCGATGAGGGCAAGTTCGCAGTAGTTGCTATGCGCCAAGAAGTCTGTAACTAACAGTTAGTACTACTCGTATGTTCAAGGTAGATGAAAATGACTTGCCCTCCAGACAGTGAAGACCGGTTCCCATAAGACGAAGAGCCTCGTACAGGTCATCCTTGTTCTCTTCGCGGCGGTAACGTCGACCAAGCGAGATACACTTTGTGAAGAGCTTGCGAACGTGAGCGGCGCTCGTCATGATATCGAGGTTCTCGTTCGCGATGTAGTTCTTCATGCCGGTCTCCTCGTCGACAGCCAGTTCGACGCTCTCGTCGACAGGTCCTCTCAATCGCTCGTCATATTGACGGGCATCGACGTTGTCAGCGTAGTTCTTGGGGTTGTCAATGTGATCTGGCATCATTTGTTAGTATTTGGGGCGTGGCGTAGAGTGGGAGTGGGTTGTAGTACCTTCAGGCCGGTAGCAGCCCAGGCGATCAGCAGTGACCTCGAACTCCTTGGAGCCGTAGCCAAATGTCAGGAAGCCAAGAATGCAGAGCAGAAGGCGGATGGCCTCGGCAGAGACAGCCTTGACAGTTCCAACATCGATAGCCTGGGAGTAGTCGCGGAGCCAGTTGCCGAAGTAGGTGCGGGAGACCATAAGCTTGTCGAACTTCTTTCCACCGACGGCCCGGGCCATCAAGATCTTGAGGAGGGTGTCTTCAATGTCACCATGGCGCCCTACGAAATGATGTGGTTAGTATGGAGTGTTGACGGCCGTGTGGGAGGCAAAAGGTCTGTTGACTTACAGTTCTGGCCCTCGACCTTAGAGATACTGGCGATGTTGCCAGCTCCGAAGGCATGGGCATGTCCGGCAAAGAGGAAGAGGACAGCCAGCCCCATAAGAAGGGGAGACATCTTGAAGGATGACATGGCGATCTATTTGCTGATGTTCCAGATGAGGGTCAGCTCAGCTTGAACCTAGCAGGAGGAAAGAGGTATCGGCTTTCCGAGAGAAGACGACATACCTTATTGACCGCCTCGTTTGCCAAGGGTAAGCAGTGGTCGGTTGGGAAGCTTCGTGACGCTCCAATGTTTGTAATGGCGGGGGTACAGTGTAGTTGTGCCGTTTGTTTCTTGAGGCTACGAATTCAGAGAGCCTCGATCACGATTGGTTTCTTGGTAGAATTGAGGAAGGGGAGGAAAGAAAGAACCAAGAAGAGTATGGGAATTCGAAGAGCAGAAAAGACAACGGGTCGTGGAGGAAGGGCCCGGCTCAGGTGCAGCACAGGTTGGTTAGGGGAGGAGTTACAGTGGTACTGTGGATTGTGGTGGTCAAACGCGCCAAGACTCCATTCAGAGCTCGACTTTCTGAGCTCGTGTGGAGCGAGGGGCACTTTTGCGTGGATGGAGGGGTAATTTTGCAGGCACTATGTCAGGCATGCACTGGCATGCTCAATGGGCCAAGGCCAAAGAACTGTCGTCAGCCAAGAAAAAGGGGCCACGGAAACTACAGGGATCTGAAGGGAAAGAGACCCATTTTCTCCAATGAGTTCCGTACTGATTACTTCGTATATAATGCTTAATACAACACTTTGCTAAGTATCTAGTACTTCCAACTAACTATCTGGGTTCAAATGCTCAGCCGCACCGAGGGCCATTCGACACGAAGGTGACTCTAGACATATTGATTTACTATGTATAGATATTCCATGTTCCTTAGCACGTACAGTGTTCTGTCAGACTGCCCAATTCTGAACGCTGAGAGGCGCAGCAATCCAAAGTGATGTTTCAGCTGCTCCATTGCCAACTGATCCTGCGAGCCAATGGAGCAGACTCCACGAGTCCATGATCGACGGCATCAACTCAAGGGCCATCGAGGGGCAGAGGTCATATGTATGTATCCATAAGATCAATGCTGCCGAATCCCCCACGTCAATAATGTTTCAGAAGCCGCCGGGCCGTTGCGCGCGGGAACCCTTGACTCCACCCATCTCTTACCTCTACTGCGTCGTTGCCACCGATGGCGCTGGTGGGATATCAGCATGTTCCATGACGAAAGAAGGGGAAAAAGACGTTGAGAGACGTTGAGTCAGTCCACCGTTCCACAACGCCATCGACGTAACAGCCTCGGGATGTTTTGGTACTTAAGTATCCAACGCCCTTCCCTGAGTCTTCAATATCTCGGAGTTGGCCCCGCGGCAGCTTTGCAGATGAGGCCAGGTACCTGATCCGTCCATTATCCCAGAAGTGTACTGATGATACTAGTCCTGGTCAGAGCTGTAAACTCGAGCACAGCTTGATCAGATTGGTCTCGATGGCATTATTCTTACTGGCAGTATCCGGGTAAGTGCACGTGACCAAGGTCCTCGATCTCCTGGGCCAATATTCGGATTTCCCTTCTCTCACCTACCTTTTCTGGCCAGCTCATCAAGCCACTGCCACTGTTGGCCGCCTGCAATATGGCCAAGGTCGTTCTAATTGCCAGCCCAGTTAGTCTGGCGAGCGGACAATGTGTCCCATTGGATGGATGGACTGCTGCATACCAATGTAGGATCCAGAATACCGGATCGAAGGCCACGGCGGGCACGTCACTCATATGCATGTGCCCGATTCTCTGGTCCCCTCTGGAAATTCCGGTGTGCACATGGTAACTGATATGCAGATTCTCTATGAAGCCTGTGGTATTCTCAAGATATTGGCTGGGGTTGTTCGGGTCGATGCCCTCGATTGGGAGCCCACTGGTCGAAAAGTCGAGGAAATTGCTGTACCTTCCTTGCGTGACCGTAAACAGACCATCGCTCGTGGGCGCCTCTCATCCCCGGTGGTCTTGTTCGACGCGCATTATTGACAGCGAGCATCTTTGGATCGCTGTCGCCTCAGAACATACACCGGCCTATCTACGGCCAGCTTGGCAATATAGCCTGCTCGTGAAGCACAGCCATTTCGCCGGTCATGTGGTTACGGATGGGACTGGTTCAAGCTGGTTACACTATGAATCGGGTCCTAATATCCTACCAGATGGAGGAAGCAGAATGTGAATGCAGCAAGAGAGATACAAAGGGGAAGTGGTATGTTCTTACATCAATGAACCAGCGCTCCCCACTCTTCCTCGGTCACATCACCCAGGTATAATCTAATGGAGATATGAGTTGGGAAGAGCCTGGCCGTGAAGTCGGGGGAAGTTGAGCAGCCAAGTCATGCGGTAGTCCTACGGTGTGTGTTCATTGTTGTATGGCTAGCCCGGCGGCGGCGGCGGTTCTCATCCCAGCCTTCAACCTACCTCACGACAACACGTGCCCAGGTTCATTTCACCAGCAGCCAGTCCTTCCCTCTTGTACGAGACATCTCCCTGGCTCATCACCGGGTGATGGTATAGTGGCCAGGGGTGTGGATTCACCACTATCGCCCTGTGTGCCTGCGTTTGATGCCCCCAGGGACCAGAAGTTATTTACCATCCGCATTAAGGTGATGCCGCCCCTCCCTACATAGTAGGTGGTGTTTGAAGAAGAGAGATGTAGGCCGCTTGCGGCCAAGCTTTTTTGCCTTCTCTTTTGACTTTCTGTCGGGGTCGTTACCATCGTCTGTTATTCTGACTCGCCTTCCTGCTCGGAGCTCCGGAGGTCACCGAACGATATTCACTCATAGTGTCGTGATCCTGAAGAGCACTCACAAAATGGTGTGGCCCTTTCATTCTGACTCTTTGATAGGAGGAAGACTGATGTTGTTTGTGAGCCTGAAATATTCCGTCAAGTTCAGGGGTGCTCTCTCCCCTGGGCTCGTTCAGGTCAAAGTGAATGAGGTGGAAGGGGGCTGAAGGAGCCGAGGAACGTGTTGAGGTACTCGAGATACCGAAATGGGGAGGGAGGTCGTCGATTCGAAGACAAACCTGGCACCCCACCCCCTTCTGCTCCTCACGCTACCTCAAGAGTTCCGAGATGGTCATTGACAAAATGGACTCCAGTCCATGTGTGTTAGACATGATATTTGAGGAAGATATATGACGAACGACTTCTTGTAAATCATGCTAGACAAAAGAACGAAAGTAAGTTTCTGTTCGTGCTCCATCACTCGACTCCTAGGTGGTGCCGAGCAGCCCGAGGTGTTTTTCCCAACGCAGGGGCCGCAAGACACTTTCCAGGACAATTCCGTGCAGGAAACGCCACGGCACATGCTCTCAAGTCCTCGTATTCCGGTGAAGCGAGAATATCGCGACTCCACCCGTCATGGATGCGGTAGACCCCCTGTATTGCAGCAAAAAAAGTGGTCTTCGGGGCCGATCATGGGAGGCACAGGATGTCAAATCTCAGTGCTAAGTGAGACAGTGGCGGCCGTTGTCGTGGCCCAAGGCCAACGTTGAGGTTGCCCCAGACTCATGGTAGTGAATCATCGAGTGGAAGGCTGCTTATGTGCAGACCTGGCAGTGCGGAGGGAGTGGGTGTCAGCAGCACACCCTTTCCAGATGTCGACTTGCTGGCGAGCTTGAGACATGCCCCTTGACGGGCTCATTCAGGAATCCGTGCAGACCGGCCCACCGGCACAGGATCTACTGGGGAATGACAGCTCTGGGGACCCGAGACATCTTCTTTTCTTGTTCTTAGTACGAGTGGCGGCAATGGTGTATGAAATAGTCAATTTCGGGTAATTTGGACAAGTCGACGATGTTTCAGCCTCTCGAAGCCACGGCGTTGGGTTTTCGTAGGCGTAGAAAAAGGCAATATATGCTGAACTCGGTCACGTCAACTAGATCCAAATGCCCGAGGAGAGGGGGGGGGGGAAGCGGAAGTAACAAGCTCTATGTAGACGAGAGTGGTAGGTATGGCTTGGAGCATCTCGGAGGAGGCTTTACCTCGCCATCGTTCTCTCGGGAGAGGCTTCTGTGGCGGCGGAGTACTGCTGGCTGTTCAAGACCACAGACGCGTGATCAGGCTGTCCTGTCATGGTCCCCTGCCAAGGAAAATACCATACGTATCTAGCTTTTTAGTGGCCATCGTGGACGAGGCGGAAGTTTGCGACGAGCTAGAGCATAATGGGGAACAGCTTCGCATTAGACTATTGCCTTGCAACAAATGATCGACATCTCGCAATACGCCATGCAGAGACGAGTCCGAGGACACGCATTCCACCCGTGGAAACCTTATACGTAAAAGTTTGAGCGTGGGTACTGCCTTTGGATGGTACATGGTATATTGCGCAGAAGCCCTGATTATTGGATTGTCGTATATTGCTTTGCTGCGTATCCTCATATACCTTACGTGCGCAAGTGCACTTGGTTCCGAGGCAGCATGATGTACGAGGAGAGCAAGGATTCCGGCCGTCTGGACCCGAAACATACCGAATGAAACTGAGAATATCCTCGCTTTGAGCACTCGGCCATGGGATCACCCACAGCTTGCTACGGAGCACACTGCTCGGGCACGTAACGTTGTATGCCCACTCACTATCGTCACTTGCAGCCCTTGATCACCGCGGGCGAGCAGTCTTCCCTCGTGTTAGACTTCATACCACCTCTTTCCTCAATGCCGTTTACCGGTCAAACGACAGGGGGAATGATCGACCCCTTCTCCTGCTATAGAGTCCCAACACGGACGGATCTTAGTCTGCTGTCGGGGAGGAGTGCAGCATACCATTGCCTGGCATCGCCAACAACTCCCCCGAGCGACCTCGAGCTGGCCAGGACTACCTGGCTGTTATCTATTCTCCTGTACATTGAGTAGATGCCAACAGAACCGAATACTAAAATTCCACAGGGGTAACGGCCGCGGTCGTCCCGGCAAGGGGCGTTGTCAACGTGGAGCTTGCAAAGCATGACGACGTGCACTGGTGCCGTATTCCGCAGCCAACACACAGTGGGGTTTTCCTTGATTGTACTTAATCTTGATTAGCATTGCGGAAGGCTAGACTGCCAGGACTGAATCAGTGTGCCAAATGTCCATAGAGACAGCAATTTGCCCAGCTGGTCCATGTTGGAAACCGGAACAGATATCGTGCGCCGGGCGTCCTGCCGAGCTTTGCAGAGCTGCAGCACTCGTTGACGTTGACAGGGTCTTGGAGTTATCACGTCAAGAAAGGGAGAAAAGGTACGGAAAAGCTGAACCTTATCCGGCACTGAACGATGGGGGGATGTCCAGGTGGGCGTCCGGGGAAAGGCAAGACATCGCTTGTCAGGTGTCTTGGCAAGGAACCCTGCAGGTATCTATCGATCTTTAATGTTCACATATATCATTGAGCAGTATGGCATTAATAGTTGTCATATGTACCGTTGACATCGGAAGGAGAGACAGCTACCGGGCATTGCAGGCATGAAGCGTAAATAGTATTCAATGTTATTGATGGGACAAAAGTCTCAGTTGCCAGTGTCAGGTTTTCGTGGTGGTCAAACCTTCGACATTTGACCAACATTTGGCGGGGGAGCGGAGCGGCTGTGAGGTGCACCTGCAGTGCAGTAAACCTTGGAATGCAAAGCTACATGATAAGTCACACGGCTAACTATTAGTAACTACCTTAGTAAGAGCTAAGCTTCCGAGCTAAGCTTCGACGCCAAGCCCTGACCTCGTGGATCCAAGTTACCAAACGTTGGACCTGGCGGGATCAACGATGACCGTTGGAATAGTTTGGGGAAGAAGTGTCGTTGAAGAAGAAGCTTTGGAAAAGTACCGAGTCAGGATCAACGATGTCGTCGGTCGCATACGCGTATTTGTGCAGAGAGCTTTTTGTCATTTCGCTTAACAACACAGCCTTAACATACGGTATTGTATGTACCTACATATCTGGGTAGTATATATGTATGTATGTAGTATGTATGCAGGGTTTTTTGTTTTTTGTTTTTGCAACATATGTAGGATTGATGTGAAGATGCATCATCACTCTTTCCCCGACTTGGAAGTACCATACATGCATACACACATACGTCCGTAGACATACATACGTATAAGCTGTGCACCACACCACCACCACCGACGTCAGAATAAAAGAAGGGTCCAGACCAACGCCTCTGGCCCAAATGTGCAAGTTCCAAGGTTTCCCCGCGGCAGAGGAGGAAAGGGGGCTGATGGGCAGGCTGACCGGACCAGGATGGAAAAGAAGCTTTGCGCTAAGGTGATCCCCGTTCTTGGCAATGTGGGCGGGAAAAGAGCATTTACTGCTTCACTTCGACGGTTGCCCACATGTGCTCCGAAACTTAAACTTTATAGCTGTGCAGGTGATTCGATTCATTCAACAAACCAACCTAGGGCTGCCTAGATTGGTACCATCAAATGAGTCTCGAGAGGTCACAGCTTACTTAGATTTGACAAGAAAATCCCGCTCGATCCCTCCCAAGGTTCGTCAGATCGTAAGTGTCTAGGTAAGTAGCTCTGCATCGCATATAACCACCCACGAGGGTACCTACCTACTAGGTAGTCGGGTCTCAGGGCACAGGATGGAAAGAGACATCCTGTCAGTCTGACCACCCGGGCCTAAAACCCATGGTTACACAAATGCACCTCCCAATGCCTACAGCGAATAATTCGGCTAGACGGGATTGATCTTCAAGGAAGGCGTACTGGCGTTCGGTCATGAGTGCCGATTGATGGAGTCTAAGAGGCGTCAACTAGACCCACTTGGCCCCCTCTCAATACCTAAGTACCACCAGTATCGGTTGATGTCAGGTAGGTATTATCCATGTACTCATGTACCCTATATTGTCTACCTGGATCTACCTGGGTCTGCTAGGTACGGACGTACTGTCCAGGTGTGTAGTGTACTGTAAAAAAGGGCAGGAATTAGAACCTTGTCTTGGCAAGGTTTCGCATCACAAGTTTCGCAGTTTCGCACTTCCGGAGGGAAGGAACTCCTCTTCAAGGCACAGAGTGTGTCGCAATCTCATACCTCTCTATCCGTATTGATCCATCTACCATCAGCCATCCTCTTTCCCTCTCTCTCTCTCCCCCCTGTCGCACCTGCCTCTTCCTAACTCTAACTTGCAGAGGCTCCAGTAGTCCGGTCATGGTTAGGTCGTCTTGATCAACTTAGCACGCACCACTGCAGTGTGCCCCAGGTGGCTTCCGGGCCGTCGGCCAACTCACCTCCAGTCAAACGTTAGTTGATGGGCGGAACCCCAGTTCGCTCCCCTTTTTCCCTCTTCTTCACTTTTTTGCTGCGGCGGATGACGCCAATTCATCCTTTTCCTCAACAACAAACAAACCAGCCTTGGGGAGCTGACCCTACTACTTTTAATAATCAGAAACCCACGAACACGACCTTCCTTCCTGTTCATCCAGACTCTTGCGTCTAGATGCATTCTCGCCTCGAGCCTTGGGTTTTACAGCCCACACAATGATCGCCGACAATGATGGGCAACAGTAAGCACGGACTCCTCGATTTATCACCAATCCAATCCATCGACTGCAATCTGGGGCCTTCCAAGACCTTGGTTCCTTTTTTCCTTGCCGTCTTGGAGTTACGCCTGACAGGTCGTCAAAACTCTTGGGACTTCTTGGGGCCTCTTGGGACTCCTGGGCATCGCTTCCCCAGCCTTGGCAGCCGCCTTGGCACATGAGGCAACCGCAGATTTACCCCAGCCCAAAAGCAAACCATCATCAATGCCTACGGCTACTGACTTCCAATCTGTTCCACAGTCTATGTCGACGGTATCTCAAATGCAGTGTATGTCTCGAGCCTTGTCTCTCCAGTTGATATTGTAATCTTCTCACCATCCCATCCTGTGCCACCTTATCCCCGTGGAACGGTGGTGTTGGTGGTGCTTGGTGGTGGTAATGTTACCATCTCATCAGCGCCATCACCATCGTCATTGTCATCGCCATCATCATCGACGTTGAGACTGCTATCCCACATGGTTATGCCAAGCAGTCTCCTTGTGGCCAGGCCCCTCTCCACATGCATTCTCCCGTCACCAACATCATGGATCAATTCCCATTATTAATAGCCCCTCGTCTTGGCATATCGACTGGGGTCCGGTCGTTCTCCATGTCCTACGTTTAAAGATGAAATGGGTTATCTTTGTTCACATTTTCGAAAATGATATCCTTGCTTTCGGACTTGCTATTTACTGACACGCGTCTTCAAGTCTCCTGTTCAGCAACCCAGTATGGTCCGGTTCCGATAGCATTCCTTCGACCGTCATCAGGAACATTACTGCGCTCTCCGTGAGTGGTCCCGTGCCCGACGCGTCTGCTTCTCGTTCTAGGGTCTCTTCCCGTCGCCGTCGTCGTGGACACCCCGTTAATGTCGTACAGAGTGACATTGCCTACTCTGCCGAACTGAATGACAACATTACCATCTTGTCGTCCAAGTACTCCCCGACCAATAATGGCGTCATTCAAGGTTTAATGTATGTCCCCGATCTCGACGACAGCGATCCGTGCAAGGAGTTGGAGTCTGCATACATACCCTCTACGGCCGTACGACAATCGGACCTGCCGCCGTCTGACTACAATCTGATCGCACTGGTGCCTTGGTACAATGCCAGCTGTACAAGGTCCTACCTGTCAGCCGCTACTCTCGATCCTATCCGAGCGTACATCACATACAGACCGGATAACAGATCCGAGAAGCCCCCGGGTGTCGACGACAAACAATGGAACCTGTATGACTCTGGCGCTTGGAAGAAGAACAGCAAATTTCCCGTTTATGCTGTGCCTGGAATAATGGGCTCTGCCATGATGGAGGCATTGAGCCAATACTCTGGGAACGTCAGCTCGGTGCCCTACGGCGAGAATATTACCGCCATGTATAGCCCGGATGCCGACGACTATGTCCGGATATGGTCCCAGATTCACTTGGCAACCTCCGATACGTTACCAACCTTGTGGGTTTTCATTCTCGTGTGCATTGCTGTGCTCTTGCTGGTCGTGGCCGCCATTTCTTGTCTTATACATTACATTCAACGCAAACGCCGCACCTCGCTACGAAGTCGTGTTGCCAGTGGTGAGGTGAATCTGGAAGCAATGAACATCAAACGCGTCACAGTTCCGATCGAGCACATCGAGAAGTTCCCTCTCTTCACATACAGCTACGAACCAAACTCGAACGTTTCCCTGCCATCGCCGACCTCACAACAAAGACCAGCACCAGGCCACATGCGGCACAACAGCGTGGGCATGAGAGAAATGACACTGAGTAATTCAGCGCCCACTGTCTCGGAAAAGGCTCCGACTAGCCCAGCTGTGAGATCCTCGATTGCGGGACCCACAGGTGCCAGCAAAGCAACGGATCGTCAACCGACTTGCACAATATGCTCAGAAGATTTCCAGAATCGTGTCACCATCATCCGCGAGCTACCGTGTGGTCACATATATCACCCGGAATGCATCGACGAATTCCTTAGCGAGCAAAGTTCGCTATGTCCACAATGCAAGGCACTGGTACTTCCGAAAGGCTACTGCCCAAAGATCACGAATGCGATGGTTCGACGTGAAAGGGCTATTCGCCGACTACGAGGTCGGATCATTGTCGAAGATGCGGATATGGAGAGTGGTGCGGTTGGAACCAACAATTAAAAGATGAACGCAGGAAAGCTATTGAGCTACTGCAACAGGACAACCAAAACCGTGCAGCAAGTGCTGAATGCTCAGCTTCACGGGCCTACAGCTGAGACGCATTTGACAGCGCGTGACTTACCCGCGCCGACGAGGACGCTGGGAAAGCTGGGAGGGGGAGCCGAAACAGCGACTGAACGACATTTTCGGGATCCCGCCAAAATCTTCACTTATTTCTATATTTCTTTTGGACCTTGGTCCCATGATACCCCGAAGCAATTTTTCCATTTGGTTTGGCGAGGCATCAACGGCGTTTTTGGGCACGAGCGGTTCTGGCAAGGCATCAGGGGATATATGTTTCAGGCACAACCCTGGGAGGCTATTTGAGGATCATTTGCATGGATCCATGGGAGCATAAAGGCACGTCCAGCCTGGGGAAAGAGGTTGGAATAGAATTGCCTCATAGTGGGAGGGATAACCCAGCGCCCTGAGGTGCTAAAAGCCATGGAGCACTGTAAGATCTGGGCTCGTGTCAAGTAGACAGCACGAAGTCCACAAATGAAAGAAGAGCCATTTACTAAGATTTCACCAAATTTGTCAATACTGATAACATCTGGCTGCGGGCAGAGTAGTACATGAACCTGATGGTACACGGCCACTATACAGCCCGACTGTACATGTATCGTCCCTGGTACATCTGGGCCACCAGGGATAACTTTTAGGATGATTACAGATCTATCAACAATCCGGATGTCGGCATATTATGACCTCCAACCACATGTATCAAGTGCAGCTCATATTCTGCATTTGATACTGATATCAAGGTGGGCTAGTTCAACAACGCCCATCAGCCCTCGCATCATGTGGAGTGACGAACCCCCATCGCTCTGTCCGGAAATCGTACCTTGCAAATCTGAGTTATGATCGCTTACCAGTTCTCATCAGGTTCCTCCAATGGAAGCCAGCGACGCATGCGCGCGGAAACCGGTTTGCTGCGTGAACACTGTGATTCCCGCTCATTCGAGTCCAACCGCGCGTGTGACCCCCACGCCCCGGCCGAGCCTGAGCGGAGCGCCCACCAGGTATCGGACTGTACTTGAGAGGCTTCCCCTAGTCCTAGGTATAAGCCATTGAGAACTGATGGAGAACGGGCTGACAGCCTGCAGGGCAGTGCTCCCCCGTCAACCTGAATAGGTATGTGATTAGTGATTCAGTGCCGGGGCTAATTAGTTCATGACGAGGCTCGCGGTTCATGTGGTGAACTTTTTGAGACCTGCGGGCTTTCTTCAACTGAGACATGCATAATCGATGCCGAATGTGGTATCCTTGATTACAGAATCCCCACCGGATATAAGAATTATCGTCTTGAAGTCGTTGAGGGAGGGTAACATGGCTGGAGCCCTGTATCCCACACGAGAGCCAGATGGGTATCTCATGACGGTCCGCCTGGAGGTGATCATCGGTCCCGGTGTAGCTATCGACCCTCCTCGGATAACTCGAGGCTGGGGGCACCTTCTTTGCTGTCTTATCAAAGTCACATTGTCCGTCTTTTCCGGGGCACCACAAAGATCTACATGTATTCATCCCCTCCCTTTTCGAAAGAAACCCGGAACAAGGCGGATTGTAACTCGACTGATGGCTTGGTCGCTCTGGAAGCCAGCCTTGTTGATGATCCTTGAAATAGCCATGGTCTGGATACATGTACCTAGGTAGTCACTTTTCATATGCATCATCTCGTGGCTAATATCGGATCGACAATGTAAGCAAGACGTTTTGCAATATTAAACTGGAGCCTCGGGACGGGGAAGGGCTGGCTGGAGGGAACGTTGCTATTCATGCCTATCTGGGTAGGTATAAGGGGGTACACGAACTAAGGTAGCTGCGTACGTATCTACCGGCAGAACGAGAGATCTAGAAAGAGAGATCTCCCTGTCTGACATCAACTATACTGTTGTATCTCCTCGTATAGACCGATGATCATATACGAATGGAGCCAAAGGTAGTGCGTCAATACAGGATGCCCAACACAGGATACCCAACCAATTAGCTATTCAAGTAGTCTTGCCGGAATGATTGTGAAACAAGATCTTGTGGCTTTTATTTATAGCTGATTAATTATGACAAACACCCGTGTTGCTAGAGTTCACAAACACCTACCCTTCCAAGACTGATCAAAGGGATTGCCCTCGACATAGAATCACTACATACCTAGGTATGTACTTCTCCACTCGTGATTATGAAATATACGACTGTACATCAGCTTGCCTATGAACATTGGCATCCATATTTATATGCTTCTTCGTCATTATGGAGCTGCATCACATAGATGCATCACCCCCCCAATGACACTACCTCGGTAGGTAATCTGATCTATGGACCTAGAATCAGTCAAGTGGCAAACCCTACTTTGGAAGATTCGCCGAGAATCGGTTCATTATTGCTCCGGTACTTGAGACTCCGTCCGTCTTCTTCTCGGATGCTTCAGAAGATGGTCGATTGATCGCTCAAGTATGCCATGTGAAGTATCGCAAGGCCTGAATGTTGCCACTGATATTTGAAAGTGGTGATGGAGTCGTTATTGAGGTTGACAAAAAGCTTGCTAGGATGCCTGTGGAAAGTCCCAGAAGGTGTCTTGAAACTGCTTAGTAGCTTGAGGTGCGAGAGATTGTGTCTGGAGATCAGCTGGTGAGGACAACTACTTGGGGCTTTTACAAACAGCCCGTCTCGTGTACGAAGCCTATCTCGACCACCATGATACCATCCAGATTCTATTCTGAGATATTCTCGGGTCCGGACTTGGAGGAACTGTCGCATTCAGCCATTCACGGTGACAGCGGTGCCCTATAAAGTTGGCCGTTTTGCTGTTCTCCTTTCTTGTCCTCCAGGTAGGAGGAAGCTGGGCTATTCGCTGGCTCTGGTGGCTTCCAGATGTCGGTGATACAAAGTCACAATCCTCGAATAAAACTGTGTAGCTACATACATATGTGGTGCGACTACCTGATTCCCCAAACCGATGGACCGACCACTCTTGACGAGGACCTGGGTTGCAATACCATACCATCGGTATCCAACCGGTCAACTAGAGCGGTTTCTCTAGGTACCGCTCCATTGGGTCGGGCTGAATCTCGACGAAATGCATGGGTTGTCCCTGGTAGGCTAGTTTGTCCCATATGATAGATAGTTTTTGCGCAACTAGTCTATGAGCGCGATCCGGCTTATTTAATATTCCGTTTGTGCTATCAAGGTTGGAGGGTTTCGAGGTTGTTCAATATGTCACATCTAGGTACTAGACTAGGTCACGAGGACTATTCTCTTGGTTGGACAAAGGACCGCCCCTTGAGGTAGCACTTGAAAGACACTCAAAATGGGAACGAACGTCTAAATATTGGGGCAAGTGGCAAATAAACATGTATGCTTATCTAGAGTTCAAAAGGTTCTGACATTCCAACTAGGCTGTGACCCCGTAATAGTAGACTTGCAGGTTCCAAGGTTTTCATTGCGATTTCTCAAGACAACTACGCAGGTAGGCAGCAAATAGCAGTTCCTCATCTTAAATCCAAAGTGAGAGGGGGTGGGTGGACTACTATATACGCCACGGGCTCGAATTGCATACTTATATTAGTGCAATTCACAGACTACCGCTGAACCCTATAGCAGGATGGATGTTGGGAGATAAAGGGTTGAGGCGTGCGTTCAAACGCCAGCGTTGTGTGCACGACAAACGAAAAGGCGACTAGGAGGTCACAGAATCTTGCCTCGCGCCTTGATTGTGCAGACGATCTCTGCCAACGTGGTGTGGTGGTGACTCCTCCTAAGCTATTCGGGCAAGAAAAGAACAAGTACGAAACAAGAATGTCAATGGGTGTGCGGAGGCAGGCTGCTTCATGAAAGCGCCGCCCCCTTGCAGGCCTCCTCACATATGAGAGTGGTCAAAGTGGTTTGCAGCACCCCAAACCGGATGACTTTGTGTCCTACACCCCACTGCTCTTGCTGCTTAGTTAACGCGAGGACGTCATGGCGTGAGAAACATTTGCCGGTCCTAGCCCGCCGTCATCCTCCTCGAACTTCGCCCAGGCTCTCGACAACATGGTCGATATTACTGCCCCCAAGAAGAAAGAAGAGGAAAAGGACAATACACGGTGCGCCTGGAGTGCGCCTGCCGTACCTATCCAATGTATGTAATCCAAAGTTGTTAAGATTAAGTATAAGCGGTTACTGAATTCCGACGGTGTTACCTGGTATAAGAGAAAACATAATTCCTACAACGCCATAAGAGGGCCCTCGCTCGCGCCGACCCGTTACCATTTTGACCTCCATTTGAGACCAAACCAAACCTCCCAAAGACACACAACTCCTTTTCCGACCAGCGCCAATTACACGATCACATCTTCCAGATCAACCTCGAGTAGTCTTTGTCCCACACCATAATGCGTCCTCCGGACCTCAGAACCCGCCGGCAGCGGCTAGCTGCTGCTGCTGTCGATCCTGCTCCTTTAATCCGGCGATATGATGTAGGTGATTCGTCTGCTGTAGTCATGCCAGATGATGTAGCAGGGCTAGACTCCGGAGAAGACACGGGCGAAGAATCCGCACGGCGGCGCTTTACCGTAGGGCCACACGAAGGACGAGGAGATGTGGGCCTCTACTCGTCATCATCCTCATCCCACCTCTGCGTCTCCTTCTTGACGAGCTCCGTCATCTCCGCCTGCTTGAAGATCGAGCTATCCGGCTCGTTCGCCCTCGGCACCTTGCCGAGGTTCTCCCCATCAAACACCGTGCCGATGCTCTCGATCCATCGCCTCCGTCGTTCCATGAGCGTCTTGGTGAGATCACCAATACCGGGCCTCGCCACACCCGTAGCAGCCGGCACAGCCGCGCCTGGGCGGGCCTTCTTCTTGGTCTTGCCCATGGTCCGCGTCCTCTTAAGGTACGCCGCCTGCACCTGGCTGTCGAGATCCTCGAGAATAGTCTGGTACTCTTGGAACGCCATGCGCTCGCGAACCAGCTCGGATAGTTTCTCTTTGCGTGCGCCATTTACTAGCATTTGTTCACGAAGGCGACTCTGGAGAAGGCGCAGCCGCGCGGCGACCTCGTCGTCGTAGGCACCATCGTAGTCGGCACGGGCGTCTTCGGCCTGGGGCTGTTCGGAGTCGTCCGCTGGCGTGGGGAGGAAACCGATGTGTCGGAGCTCTTGCTTAATGCGCTCGTCTACTTGGTTGTAGTCGAGTTTCGGATGGGTTGCCTTTTTCCAGGCCTCGGAGTTTGATTCGGGCATGTGTGCTGCGGGTGAGAGCTCGCGCTCCGAGGGCTGTCCATTGGATTGTGTGGCAGGAGGGGCCGCGCCGTCGAGGCCATCGACGCCGTTCATGGACACATCCATGCTGTTTCCATTCGTCTCGCCGTTGGTTATAGGTCGGCCGTCTTCGCTGGCGACGGCGCGCCGTTCGGGCCTCATGGCTTGCATTAGACGTGAGAGCAGGGGCCCAACTGACAGCTTGTCCGTCTCGGCAATATCATCGGTCATGTGCTCGATGCTGCCGCGGGGTGCGTTTGGTTGTGGCTTTTCCAGTACATCAACGGCCATCTGGTTATCCTCCTCAGCCCAAATCTGGTTGTAGGACTTTTTGTTCCTCTTAGGTATAGCAAAAGGCGTAACGCGCTCGCCACGCTCACGCAGGAAGGCGAGGTCTTCCTCGGTAAATGGTCGAAAATATGGCTCGACGTAGGTGGAGAAGGTCGAGAAGGATATTTGGTTTGTTGGTTTCGCACTGCTGAAGTCCCTGTCTGGCGGGATTCCGGCGATCAGGTCGGCCAGATCGCTCTTTGGGTATGTCGCGACCGAGGTTGCTTCTTTTATTTGTTCATCTGTCATAATTTTTCGGTCCACCTTCATAACCTCGTAGACTGTAGGATCTGGAAATGTGGACGGGTCATCTCCAAATGTGTTTGCCTGTGGTACGCGGCGCTGGGGAGGGGCGCCATCATCAGAACTGGAGTCGGAAGAATCGTCGTCGTTTGCAGCCTTGGCCTTGGCCTTGGCTTTCTCATCGAGCTCCATGGCCGTGGCGCCTGGTGTAGCAGGCGCGACTGGCGAGAGAGAGGACGAGACGGAGTCGTTGTCGCGAGATAATTTTCGAGGTTTGTTGGAATCGCGCAGTGGGGATGACCTTTCTGTGTGGGTGGTTAGCGACGGTTTTGCTAGCTCGAGCTTAAGCGCAGCACAGTTCAAAGGGACCACGGAAACAACACTTCGATAAGACACACAAGGCGAAAGCAGCAAACAGGGAAACATTGTACAAAAAATACACAGCTCTTTCCACGGCAGTAATGTGATAATTGGAATAGCACAAAGCGCAGAACTGACCGATATTGTTGTCATTGGGTGCCAGGGTATCGGCTGCCTTCCTCTTCTTTTTGTTCGCCTTATTAGCCTTCCTAGCACGTTCGTCGTCATCTGCAGCTTCTTTACGCAGTCGCTCTTCCTCTCTGGATCTCTCCTCGTCCATTCTAATCCTAAGAATCGGCACCATCAACCTCATTCCATGATCGCAAAAGGTATGACGTCGTTCGAGGGTCTCTGACAGGCGCTGCAGTCGGGTCATGATGCCGTCGATATTCCTAGTATCGGGCATGCCGGAACTGGTGCCATTTTGATCGACAATGTCCTCAAAGGTAATATTGCGGAAGGATTCATAGCTTTGCTCCAGATACTCGGTCTGCTTGGTCTCGATGGGCGGCAGAGAGGCCGGTGGGGGGACCGAGCTGGGTGTGGTGTTCCGGCTCCGCTGGCGGGCGATGGCACCGGCCCCTTTCTTGCCGGTGCCCTTCTGACTCGATGCAGGAGGCATGTTGGTATTGACTGCGACTGTATCGGCTGTATCGAATGTATATGTTCGTCTTGGTCCGGGGCCATAGACGATGGGCAATGGATGGGAGCCTGGATTAGCGTCGTTATCGATGGTATGCAATGTTGATGATGGTATGGTCTATGCAGACGACAGACACCGCGCCAAGTAGTGCGGTTGAACAGCCGCCACGGGTCATTGGACTGGAACTTCCGCGTCTGAGGCTGAAGCTTGACGCATGGCCAGTTCGCGGGGAATCTCGCAGTCTGGAGCCGGCGTAACACGGCTCAGGGGGCAGGCATCATCCACATGCACGTGCCACAATTCGCTCTGTCCGGATCAGACATACATAAGGTTATGTGGCTGTGTTAGTGTAGGTGTGGCTTCAATGTTACATAATTCACGACATTGGACCTCGACGACCCAAACGCATTTGAGTATACCTAGGCATTTAGACCATGAATTAGCTTAAACAGAAGACAAAAGATAACCTTGGAAGTCTGAAATCTTTGATATTCCATGATTCCACTCAGACCAGTCTGCAAATCAGCCACTATTTCACAGATCACAGGCAAGTGTCCCAGGTGCCCGGATGCCCAGTGCGGCCAACACCTAATCACGTCTGATAGCTATATGATATTTTATATTGTTTCACTCTGTCTCTGGTTACTCCTGTGCATATAGACAATATATTCCGGTAGCATGTTCTTTTCTTCCCCGGCATTTTGCTGCATTATTACTTAGCATATACTCGAGTGTCTATAGGACAGTACTATTCGGTTTTCTTTCTAGCATATTCGGATGATCTGAAGACTGAATATAAATCGAGGAATGTGCAGGTGGTAAGTTGTTCAAAGCGGTTGCACACTTGGCTGATCCATCTATTACAGGAGATACCCGGACCGTGGGAGCAGGATTCTACCTACATACTTAGTAAATAAAGTTCAGTTGTCCGCTGGCTGACCACTCTGGCACTCGCTACTTGTGTTTCCTGATATCTTGTTACAAAGCTGCGAAAGCACTTCCCAGAGCTGACCCGGACCTCGGGAGGTTTGAACGGGATCTGACTTCTAGACCAGGTATAACGAACAGACGTAAAATAATGAGCAAGAAGTCACTTACACCACTAACTGTGTACGGCATTCCCTCCACTTGTGTTGGCCCCGGGGTCTTGAATAAAACCCAAACACTTTAATGCAACCGGTGTCACATCTTGTAAACTTCAAGGAGGTTGTTCGGATTGCGATGATGGAGAAGAACCCTACGTATGTTTTAGTAAACTAACATTTCGAAACTCAAGTTAATCACATGTGCGTTGTGCGAGCCTTTAAGGTTCGTGCGTGCAACTAGGTATGTGTTATATTCAAGTTTTGGGAAGTCAGATTTACAGGGAAACCAAAACAAATTGGCCTAATCAGAATAGTTCTCAATTTTCCATCCGGGAAGAAGTCTAATTTGACGCCGTGCTGTCGCTAAGATAGTATCATGAGCAGTTAGACACAAGCGCGCATTTAACTAAGTTGTATCTTGCTCTATTATACTTTTCGATAATCAGTCCCGACTCTATGACCTCCTGCTGGTGGGAACATTTCTGTATAAATATACAGTCTCTCGACCTGTCTGGACCTCGAAAAGCTTCCAGCCTTGTACTGTACTACCGACACCAGTCGATATTCACGCACAATTTGCGAATCTACAGAGAAAGTCGCTTCTACATCAACAACAATATCAATTACTTCTCAAGAATACCCACGCAACAGCATATTTCTACCTTCCAGATCACAATGGCACCACTCGTGGGGACCCCTCTTGGAAAGACCCTTGGCATGTCTCCTTCTTCGTCCATCTGCCACCTCCGCGAACGCCCCAGGACTGAAAACACCACTGCACTCTTGGCCGAAGACCCTTTTGATGACTGCTATCGTGTCAGAGAGGGCTCCTTCTTCTACAGCAGCAGCATCTCTGAAGACGACGCCAAATCGCTCACACCTTCCCAAGTCAACCGAATTTGCGACAACGTCGACACAGCCTTGACCATACCAACCTTCCCTCGCGGCACCCGGGTAGGCCCGGCGCCAGCGCCAGCGCCAGCACCAGTACAAGCCACCCCAAACTCTATTCAGGTCGACCTCTCCTGCCTGTCCGTGGTCATACTATTTCTGCATGCGGATGGCTCGCCCAAGGGCCTCAGCTTCACATCCGACGACGGCCGCGTGCGAAGAGTCGGCGACTGCAGGGCCGAGCCCGGCTGTGTTCGGGTCTGGCACACCCCGGATCTGAAGTTTCTGGCCTACAGTGCTTCCGACCCAGCATATGACACGCGCCCTCCTGGCCCGGGGTATCTCCGTGTGTGGGACATCTGGTTCTTGGATGAAGTGGACCCCGATCAGACGGCATTCCCCATGACTGGCACGATGACGTTCCGGTTCCCCAGCACCGGCTTGGGAATTGATCTTCACCCTGCTCATATGTCTACTGAGCAGGATATTCGCGTCTCATACCCTTTGGCTGACAACCCTCTCTATCGTTACGAGAAAGTCACGCCCGACGAGCCTGAGAACATCGGGGACTATACCAACAGAAAGAAGGGTAGCATGTGCAAGAGATTTGTCCGGCGATTTGCCAAGGAGCGCAGAAGGCAGAAGAGTAACGTGAGGCGTGCTGGATCCATGGTGAGGCGAAAGATCAAGCAATCGTTTAAAGTCGACTGATTCAAGATCTTCACCGATAGGAAATTTGGGAAACTGGGAAGGGATTGATGGAAAGTCGCGAACATCATGCACAAAGGATTTGCAAGTTGTTCATTGTTCAAGAATTATTATACCCGTGGGCGGTGCAATGGCGTCAACGTTTCTTTTTGTTCCTTCAGGGGAACTTTCCAGTAATGGGCTTGAGCAAAATTAGAGGCTTTTGGACAAATATTTACTTATCTGAGTTAAACAAATCATTTGATTACACAAATGACCACTTCATCCATGGATACACTCCTCGTGGCTCTGCATGTGCGATTTCCTGGCCTTGGGGAATGCTATCAGAGACTATGTTCGAAAAACCATGTATATTGTCGCGTAGCATGCCGCCGTGAGTATCTGAAGTCTAGCATGGCCAATGTTACACACTAATAAAAGCCCCTGGGAGCCTGTCAAATACCACAGTCAGGTCCAGAGCATACCTGACACGCCCTCATGCTAAAAGATTAGGCTGTTTTCTTCTTCTTCTTCTTTTCTTGATTAATACTTAATTCCAATTATACACCTTAATGATGGGGTTTCCGGCAGGACTAGAGCAATTCGGCAGTGCTAAACTCAGCATGTGTTGGAGGATGGTGCCCTGATTGGCACCTTGAAATACCCGAAAGCTAATACCAAGGCCCACAACTTGAGGGATCGAGAATGGAATGCGTCATACTATACGTGGGCACGGAGACGGTAATCATTCTAGATCATTGTTTGGCAGAATTTAGGTCACCAGTCCCGATCCTAGTTGATCTTTGGGACTTGAAATGGTCTCAGAAGAGGTCGTTCAACCACGTGCCACTCAAATGCAAGCAAGACACTGCATGAACTGTACCATCTTTGACCCCGTACTCATCCACACACCCATGGCTGGAACACATGTCTCGAATAGATCAGGCTGATTGGTTGTGAAAAAACCACTCTATCCTGGAGCTTGACCTTCAATGTTGACCTGAAGTGATACCAAAGGCGGGGATGTACAGAGGTCATGATCCTCGTAATCACCCGAATATGGTTCAATATGTGGCAGGTAAGTCTTTCAGGCAGGTTCTATTTAACCCTTTACAAGACGATTCTCTTTATGTCGTTCTTTGTGGCTCTCCTTGACTCAACACCATCATCTGCTCCTTTGGTGCCCTCCAGTCTCATGAACCTACAATGAGAAAATACCATGGATTCTCTTGGTGGTAATATGTTACCCACAGAGTTGAATTTCAACAATTTCCTAGCTGGCCTAGCCGGCGTGTCTTGCTTTGCCCTTGGGCTCTCACACGTTTTTGCATGCATATACTCTGAAACCGCAAACGACGAGGCACCGGGCCTTACCAAGTCACTGATCCTCTTCGCATATTCTTGCTTTTTGAAGCCTCATGGCGGGCGTGGCAAGGGTACCCAGCAGGATTCCTTGGAGTCGTTTTACAAAACTCAGGCGGGCGTGTATGATAGCACGAGGGGGACTCTTCTCAAAGGCCGAGAGGACATGCTGGCGCTCGTAGCTGCGCAGCTCGAAGCGAAAGCTAAGAAGACTGGAGGCAATATTGATGAGAGGATCTGGGTTGATGTGGGACGATCCGTTGATGTTCCTTGAAATGAACAATGCTAATTATGCTTAGGTGGGCGGAGGGACAGGTTGGAACATCGAGGCCATGTCCCACTTCGTCAACGTACCCGAGTTCTTCTCCATGATCTATCTGGTCGACTTCTCTCCCTCATTGTGCGAAGTTGCTCGCCAGCGCTTTGCTAGGCTTGGTTGGAACAATGTCAAGGTTGTCTGTGAGGACGCGAGACAGTTCAAACTCGAGGACTACGAGACTGGCTTTCAAGGACGTCGTAATGTCACCAGTACTTCGAGTGTTGATCTGATCACAATGTCGTACAGTCTCTCTATGATAGTAGGTGATATCAAAAGGTCGCAGTTGCAAGACGTGTATCTGACCCTCGTTATAGCCCGACTATTACTCTGTCATTGACTCCCTGACCTCGCTCCTTGCGCCAAACGGAGTTATGGGAGTAGTTGACTTCTACGTTCAATCAAAGGTCGATTTCAGCTTCCGAAACTATACCGGTGGCCTTATTGGCAGACACGTCCATTTCATCGGACGTACGTTCTGGCGTGCCTGGTTCGACATCGACAGAGTCTCTCTCGAACCCGGTCGGCGTGACTACCTCGAGTATCGCTTTGGCACTATTCTCAACGTGAATTCCCGGAACAATATACTTGGTGCGATACCCTACTACATATGGCTGGGATGTCACAAGAAGCCGTTCGCCTCTTCGAGCTTCCCCCATGATGTCGTCGAGTATGTGGATTCTCTCATCACGGAGTCGCCTTACCTCCTGCCGGCCGACGCTCCCAACGCCCTCACCCGAGCCTCTCAAAAAGCAGAGCCAGGAATGAGATCTAAGGCGTTCGACATTGCGGCCGTCAATGTTGCTTCCAACCTGCCTCTGCCTGCCTTCTTCTACCAGAACCACCCCTGGCGCATCTACTACGATGAGCAGCTGGAGAAGCACACACAGTTCAATGGCGAGTATATCTACGCCTTCACCTGGGAAGACTCTCGCGTCGACGCCCGTATTCTCAACCTCAGTTCCGACGACGTTGTTCTCGCAATCTGCTCCGCCGGTGACAACATCCTGTCGTACGTCAGCCAGACTCCCGCCCGGGTCCACGCCGTCGACATGAACCCGACGCAATGCCACCTCCTCGAGCTTAAGGTGGCAAGCTACGTGGCGCTGCCCTATGCGGATTTCTGGAAAATATTTGGCGAGGGAAAGCACCCGGACTTCCGACAGCTTCTGATCCGCAAGTTGTCCCCTCACCTGTCCAGCGGCGCGCTCCAGTACTGGCTTGCCAACAAGCACATATTTGCGAGCAGGCGTGGCCGCGGGCTATACGACACCGGCGGGTCGAAGCATGCCCTCCGCTTGGTGCGGTGGATGGCACGGGTCTTCGGTCTCCATCGCTTCGTTAAGGCCATCCTGGAAGCGAAGACGCTCAACGAGCAGCGCGAGATCTGGCACAGCAGCATCCGGCCCGTCCTGCTTTCCACTCTGGCAAACCGCCTGGTCGTCAGCCAAGAGAAGTTTCTCTGGAGCGCTTTGGGTGTGCCTAAGAACCAACTTGCCATGATCGAGGCAGATCACACCGCATTCTGCGGCGGCGACAAGTCCAAGGCAACTCGATCCCAGGCTGTGTGGAATTATATGGCCAACACCCTGGACCCGATGGTCGAGAACACCCATATAGCGACCGACAATCCATACTACCACGTCTGTCTAGCCGGCCGATTCTCCCACAAATGCCATCCGGACTACCTCAGCCCACAAGCGCATGCCCGTCTGTCCCGCCCCGGCGCGTTTGACGGTCTGAGGATCCACACCGATGACATCGAGGAGGTCATCACGCGGATCACGCCTGGCACGTTGACGGTTGCGGTGATTATGGACAGTATGGACTGGTTCGACCCTGGATCGAACGCCGCTGCAGGCCAGATCCGCAAGCTCAATCGCGCGCTCAAGATGGGTGGTAGAGTTTTGCTGCGGAGCGCGGCACTGACACCGTGGTATATTAAGGAGTTTGAACGTTGGGGGTTTACGCTCAAACCCCATGGGCAGAGGACGCCAGGGATGTGTATCGACAGGGTGAATATGTATGCTAGCTGCTGGGTTCTGATCAAGACCGGGAATATACCGCCGCCGACGCCGGATATGGAGGGATGTGTTGGGCCTGAGATGGAGACTTTGGATATTTGAAAAGGCTGTTATT
>LKEA01000007.1:441787-502245 GCA_003795315.1 Cytospora schulzeri | reverse complement strand
ATACCGCCATGTGTTGGCTGTTTTCGGGGGTAGAAGGCGATGAGAGAAAGGTTCATGGGAAAACATCAGGACCACCAAGTGCCGGGGAAAACATCATGAAATTGATCTTGAGTTATGCGCCTGTAGGGATGCTCCCGAAAAACCTTAACAGGGCCTTGCCCATCACACAGCATGGTTGGAAGCAGGAAGATGGTAGATGACACTCTGCTCTTGGTATCCGTCGACTGCAATAAACACAATATCAATGGAACAGGCTGAGATGTCGATACCAGATGGCAATGAAGCCATTGCATGGGAAGCAGGTAGATTTCTCACCTGGACAATAACACTTATGTTTTGATGAACATGCTATCATACCTACATCCCTGCAACTCCAGCTGTATATAGCGACATGACGAACGTTTAATGGGACCGGCGTAGAAACCCATAAGAAAACAATGATGCTCCCAGACCCGACGAGTTTGGCCTCATTTGCGATGATTGCTCATATCTCACCCAGAAAGCCGTGGGAAATCATAGGGGTGATACTGCCGTACGTAGTGTCGTCAAGTTCTCATCAGCCTCACCTCAGAAGACTGAGTGGCTTTCGCCTCTGCCAGCATCTGACAAGCATCTCCTGAAGGCGTGCGTCACCGACATATGGCTATTGCAGTAATATTGACAATTATAGAGGGGCTGTCATATAATAGCCCTGGCGCTGACAATGTTCCAACACTTGCAGGGACACCCAGGCATGAAGTGAAACGTAGAGATACAAACGATATACTGCAAACCTCCGCCAAGGAACCAACGATGCGGTTGGCACTTGTCAAGCTGAAACATGCAGGTAATCATCATGTCTAAGCAAGCAACTGCCGTAGATGTCTAATGCCGTCACACTCAGGGCACCGCGACGCAACCACATCTGCGACCTCTTTTATCTCCCATCTGAGATCAAAAGCCCGATCACCCGGCCAAGGCGACGGCCTAATACTACCAACCGCGCTACGGCAGACCCAGTCCCTTGGAGCGGGCATGTTCATTGGACCAATGGCGAGTCTACACATGTAAGTAAGCAGTGCTGCAGTAGCCGAGGTATAAGTGTCATGCATCTCGGAATGTGAAGGCTGCGGCGGAGGGCTCCAACTGCATTGTCCACACCACCTTTTAGGGGTTTAGCCGGTACGCTGTAGTCCGGTTGGCTGGGCCGCAGTCGGATGCCTCCGAGGATGCCCTCTTGTCTTGACCAGTTTGAAGAGATGAAAATAGGAAAATAGCATGGTAGAGTGAGATAAGATGTCCAAAAATCTGGAGACTGATTGGAGCTGTGATTTGGCCAAGAAAAATGGATGTGAGCACGACAGTTATCAAACCAAAATAAAGTGTCCTCATCATGCTGTGCCAGGGATCGTTGTTTTGAGGACCGGCAGACTGGTCGGGGTAGGATGCCGAATTTCGAAGCCTGGAGACCTGGGGTTGCTGATGGAGTAGCTGACGTGAGATTGGGTTGAGGGCGATCTGGTCACCTGTTGGGTGGACTACCCCCAGCCGCATGGATTCAACGCTGAGATCCATATCGAAACGTCCATTTCATATCAGGATTGAAGGTAACCCTACCACAAAAGTAGTGGTCCCGCGTGGCTATGACACAACGTACGTCTCCAGTTGGTTGTCACTTGACATCAAGAGCTGTGCTTCACGTCGCGGCCTTTGCGGGAACCAGCAAGCGCGTTCGTGGCGCTGCACGCGGCTAGGAGGACCAGTGAGGCCCGCTTGATTTGCATGAGCCCCTTAGGGCTAGGATGAACTCGATCCAACGGCCAACATCGGGGGAATCCTTGCTTCGCCCTGTGTCCCGGGCATCTGGGACAACACGCGCTTTTGAGCTTGCGATGTCTCAGCTTCCCTCATCATGCCGTGTACGGTTCAACCACATGCCCTATTAACAGTACAGTAACGCCTACAACCACAGAAGCTGCACGGTGCAGCTTAGGCGTTGCATGCAGGATAATACAAATATTGGCCATGAAGCATGGAGAATACAACTTGCCTCCTGTAGTGTAGCTGTCCGTGAATGTCCCGGGGGGTGCTGAGTGATGCTGGGGGAAAGGCATGACGCGAACCAACATCACATTCGGTATTCAGCGAATCATAACCTCGCCCATGGGGACAAACGCGCTTAGATATCCCCAGCTTCCGGAGTTCTTCCATACGTGGCGTTCCCCGGAAATGGACATCACCCGCCGGGTGACAGTGCTGCGCCAAGAACTGCTTCAGCCCTGCCACAGCAGTCAACAAGGGGCCCCAGCAGACACCTCTAGCGCACTTGCGCCTCAGATCTGGGAACCTCCGGGACTATGGTACATTTACCAAGCATAGGACATGCCGTATGGCCTGAAAATAGTCGGTGGCCTCATTCGTCCAAGATTCCAAGTGTCCTTCAGCACATGGCAAAGTGTATTGTGACAGTTCCGTTCAATGCTTGCGGAAACGAGGACAATGCACACCGCATTTTTAGTGGACTCGCTCGGGCAGGCTGAGCAGCTGTGCCTTTGACGTCTGCATCAGCATGCAAGTCGACCATGTTGGGCGTGATCCATGAGTGTGTCAAGTGCTCCCAGCGAGGGAACAGGGGTAGGACAGCTAGCTAGAGGGTTGCTTATACCCGCCGCTGCTGATGTCGTCCTCGATGTTGCAATGATTGATGATTAAATAGAACCTGACAGCCGTTTTGGAATGATCAAAGTATGGTGTCGTCAACCTCCTACCCTTTGGTCAGTCTGGTCAGTTGTTTCGAGAGCTTGTCCCTACCACGAAGATGCAGAGCTCGAGTTCGAGTTCGCTAAAGCCACCAGTCTCTGATGCCCCATCACCGTCCTCGGATGGGGGCGCAAGATCGTCGAGAGTCTGCCTGAATTGCCGTCGGAAGAAAAAGAAGTGCGATAAGAAACTTCCAAGCTGTGGAAGATGCACATAGTGAGTTAATCCCGAGCCTTGATGGAAGATTAATCTTGATCTGCGCTAATCCTTTCTCCCCAGCTCCCTCGAGTTTTGTCAACATGAAGACGATCCAGTATTCTCCCGATCGACGGAAGTCCCCGCCCAAACGAGCTTCGAGACATTCGCGCATCTAAATGCTCAAGGAGCATTCGCTCTGGACCCATTGTTAGGGAACAGGCTTGGACCTGCGTTGAGCCCGGCCCTTTTCTCGTCTCTGGGAACGACAGAAGATATCCATCATTTCGTTTTTCGGAGCATCACAGAAATGATGGGGGACAAGTTGACTTCTGAAAGCATTGTGCGATACTATTTCGGAACGATTAACACTTGGTTCACCATCGTCGAAAGAGCTGGGTTCGAACAACGTTTCGAGCAAATGTGGTTAGAACCCTCCGCCGAGACTGGGCTGTTGTCATTGTCCATGCTTCTGATAGTTCGGGCACCTGAAGAGAATGCAGAAGTTTCGATGCAGAATAGCCTCTACCATTCCGTCAAGACACTTTGCACTCTCGTCGCCATCAAAGTACCGCTATCGACCTCTGTTCTCCAAGCGAACCTCCTGGTATGCCTGTATGAACTATGCCATTTTATGCCACAGCAAGCATATATGACTTTGGGAACATGCGCCACGATTGTTCGTGCATTTGGTTGGTACAATGAGAGCTTTTGGATGCACGACCAGTGGATTGCCCGGCCAAGAGAGTTGAAAATGTCCTCCATCCTTTGGTGGTCTATGATGTTTTTGGAAAGGTGAGTTCGCCGATGAAGTCCCTTGTACTGCCTACCTCTCCTGTTGCGGGGCTGACTCAAATACAGTGGCCTCCAGGCTGAAGAGCTTGGATATCCACGAAGTCTTCCAAGTCTCGGATTCTCGGTTCCTTTCCCGGAAAGTTTCGATCCATTCTTGCGGCTCCCTCTGGGTGACCAGTACGGAGGAACCCTACAGCCGGGAGTTTTCAGGTTCGCAGACGACGGAGATGATAAAATCGACACGATTGTCTGGCCAGAGGCAAAGTCCACGTCCTTCCTGGCCCAGGTTTTGCAGCAGACGGCCGGAGACTTCGGTACACGAGGACTGTCTCGTGACGAAATGACCGCTGCCATGCTCGAACATGCCCGCAACATCGTGTCGATGCCTTGGAAAGACGGCTCCCGGTATGCTGGCTTGAGTCTCACGTATACGTAAGGGCCTCTGTCGGATTATTGAAGGATGCAGTGCTGAAGAGGCGATAGGGCGATTCTCAAGCTCAACTACCCCAATCTCGGGGTTGGGATAGGCCTGCAGATCTCTTACGACCTTAGAGATACGAGTGCTCTTCAAAGCACACTTCCCGTCATCGAGTCGATTTGCCACAGTGCCAGGCTTATGACCTCGCCAGGTAACTTGACATTCTTGGGCCCACTGGTACCTACGATGGGACACAGCATCTTTCTGGCTGCAATGATCCTGATAGGACTGGGCAGTACAGTTATGCAAGATCCGGCATGGCGACACAAGGTTCAACTGTTGCGAAGTTGTCTCGAAGTCTTCGCCAAAAGGTGGAAAATTGCTGGTAAGTTGTGTTTTCAATCCGGAGATCTGATGCAGCAAGGCTAACCAGGCTTCAGAGCGACATTTGCAAGCCTTGAATGCAGCTTTCCAAGTGCATATCAGCCAGCTGCACTCTCGGTGAACTTGGGTTGTGCCGTGGAAGGGAAGAGGCTCCGCCACGGGTGGCGGTGATGGGTAAGCTTCCCGGGAGCGAGGCCTGATGGTACGCGAGACGGCACAGGCGTATCGAGAAGGGCATTACGAGGCCGCGAAAACATGGTGGATTATGGCAATTGAATTGACAATGGATATGGGCAGTATGATGGTATTGTACACGCGGTCAGGCAGGCCTGGATCGCTCTGTGGTTGCTGGTGAACGTGACGTTGAGCGTCGACAGTCGTCGTGAGCCGTCCGAGAGCATGTAGATCTTGGTCAAGAGGGCCTCATCAAGACGATAGAAGGATACCCGGTGTAGAGTCGAGTAAAAGTCAACGCAATTCATCACAAACGCTGCCGTACGCAAAGATTATTAAAGTGTTGAGCGTTGGATTGACTTGGTCGTGAAGTGTTTGGAAGTCCATCCCAACCTATATTACGTAACCAGACCTGCCAAGTGCAGCTGGCAGGGTTAAACCCTGATCCGTCAATTCTTGTCCAGTTCGTCAAACCACACACTGACAGCGGCCCACTGGAACCGATGAGGCCTAGTAGCCCGGTCTCCTCCCTACTGTCATCGATGTTTGCTGTCTGTCGTGCACAGGACTCACCCCCAAAGGTCCCTCGTCATCGTGCGTAGGGGCCGCATCAAGGTGGAACAGTTTAAACGCAAGGTGACGCCGTTACTCTAGGCATCTACCATTCTGGTGTTGAATTTCGGTTCTTCACCGTCGCCTCGTGTCCCTCTCCTGATGACCATCTGAAGCCGCCATCTCAGCCATCAGCCACGTCAATCGAATCGAAAACCATGCACCCACGTACTTCGCCTCGCAGTCAGTCTTGTCGATGTTCCAAAGATCACAAATGTCCTGCTCGAATCGGCCACAGGGCCTGTCCTCTTGTGGTTGACGCACTTGCTAAGAGGGGAAGCCGGTCTGGTCTGGTGGGAACGGGAACGTCAAATGTAACAACGAATGTACAATAACGACGATCACCGGCGGAGAAGCCTTCGAGAAGCCCAGCAGATATCGGCCCCCTGACTGCTCGGCTGCTCGGGCACTTGGCGAAGATTCCAGCAGGGAAGAGAGCAACTGCTTCGTGTCAAGTCAGTCGGGTGGCATGTTGTGAATGGGCTGGGGTGGTCAGAAACATTCACCGCTTGACCGTCCGTCTCTAGGTGGTGACTTGTGGTTTGATCTTTGGTCTCGACAGCATTCCCATGCTGACCTCGCAGCCAGTTGACACACTGCGGAATCTCCGTGTCAGCAACAGCTCAACAGCTCTAGCCAGTTGCCCAATCCCCCTGCGCGAGGCGCACGTCCTCCCGGCATAATCCCAGATGGGTTGCCAAGTGCTTTCGAGCATCGACTTCTTTCTGTCACGCGCCATCCAGGTCAACACTCAGGCGCAATTTTACCAATCGGGGTTGATTATGTGTCTTCTTAGCGTACCAAGTCTCCGGTATCGACGAGCGAGCTCACCGACTATCGACCTCGGGAGAAATTTGACGTCAAGTCTTCGAGCTCAACACGGCAAGCATAGTGAGGGCCAAGTCGTGGTTTTGTGCTTGCGGAATATTACTGCTTGGTTGTGAACGTCGTCTCGGAATTTCAAAATCTCGCGTCACAATAACTTGTCTCAAGGCAAAGAATTTCGTTGCCATGTCATCGCGGGGACTTGGAGACTTGCGTCGTCTTCTTGTCCGCATATTTCCATGAGCTATGACCTCATGTACATATCGCAAAAGATCATCTGCTTTCCTCCGCTCGAGTGGACCTGAGCACAACCTCAAAGACTGCTAGGGCTGCTCATCAAACATCGCGACGTCGTCTTCAAGTTGGAGCCAGAACCACTCGCCATCGTCCACGCTCAAAGATCTGCGCGTTTACAACTGTCACCTTTGACAACTTTGCAAGTGTAAAGTTCTCGATATCATGATTTGGAAGAGTGTGATATTACTGTGCAAGGAAGAAGGATGAGGCGAGGCGAAGCCCCCCACCGTCTTAGCCCTGACGCTACGTTCGTCCGGTGTCCAAGGCATCCCTACCCAGATAGCCACCATCTTACTCCAAACGACTCCCCACTAAGCGGTTCGCAACGGTTCACTTTTACTCCATGGAGCATGGTGCTTCAGTCAAGCTGGGATGTGAAGCAACGAACCTTCCCATGCTTCCCGACGGCTCATTGAGGAACTGAGGCACTCACAATATCCATCATCTTTGCCTATCCCCTGCTTGAAGCTGCTGTCACTTACAGAGGGTTTCCATTTCTCCAGTAAATAAAGGCTCACGCCTGAGAGCAATTATGTCATGCAGAAGCCTGCATGTGGTCCACAAGGAGGGTCCCAAGTAGCCGCCAGTCTTTACGTCCTCTGGATAACCCGCGTCCTGTCTCCACTGACACCATTGCTCACCGTTTCGACATGCCCTCTCATCCCCTCTTGCATATATTTTCCGAGGCTTCGTTAACGAGTGGGTGATTGACCTGTTTCGCGACCGCACTAGGGGTCTCTTTGCTGCCCGACGCGACCAAATTGCCTGGCAGCACAGCTCAGTCCTTGATGTACTCGATACAAATATTGATCTGCTTGTCCGAATATTCTTTTCAAGTTTCCTGATAAATCGCTTTGCTTCTGCTTTCCCTTAAACTGCGCCGTTGTTTGTTTGTGCTACGACATTTGTACCAGCCAAGGCCAAAACATATGACTGTTCATACAATTGCCTGAAGGATGAATTCGCCAACCTCGTCGCGCACGTCGCGCAAAGCGGTCAGCCTGTCGCAAGTGTTCTACAAGAATGCGGTTTACTTCCCCAACTATAGATTATACAACGGAGACACCCCTGGCGCCCTCAACTTTAGCTGTATCAGCACTGTCTATTATAGTTTTGCCAATGTTGCCTTGGACGGTGGCGTATATGTGAGCGAAATGCCCGCTTCTGGTGATTCAAGGCACGGACTGACCCTCGTGATACAGTTGAGTGATGAATATGCCGATTTGCAAGCCCCATGTGATGGTGTCTCCGGGGGGCTAGGGTCCTTGATGCATCTCAAGCAGAAGCACCCACATCTCCAAGTTATTCTGTCCATCGGTGGAAGTGCATCAAGTCAGGCCTTCTCGACAGTCGCAGCAAGCGCGGTTCTGCGCGACAACTTTGCCCGCTCAGCTCGGGGTTTAGTGGAGGCTTCCGGCTTGGATGGCATAGATAGTAAGTCTCTATTGTCCGCCGTCCATTGTTCCAAGGTATGCCCCTAACAAGGCCTTCTCTGCTACAGTTGTGTGGCAATACCCTACAGATCCCCAGGAAGGTGCAGGCTTCCTTGCCTTGCTCGCAGCAGTCCGCCTCTACCTACCAGAAGAGCATTACCTTCTTACCGCAGCGCTCCCCGCATCATGCCCGATCCTGGCGAACATCGATCTCCGTCGGGCGGCGGACTATCTGGACCTGCTCAACCTGGTGGCATACGACTTCTACGGACCATGGTCTCCCAGATCAGGCCACCACGCCCAACTTTACCCCTCAAGCAAAGACGACGACACATCCGTCTCATCCACGGTGTCGTATCTTCTATCTCAAGGCTTCCCTGCCCAGAAAACCCTGCTGGGCATACCTCTGTTCGGACGCAGCTTTGTCGCGGTCCCAGGACCGGGACATAGATCGAAGGGTAGCGCCCCCGGTTCGAACGGTGACGGAACTTTCGATTACAGCCAACTCCCACGGAGGGGCACCAAGGAACAGCTTGACAAGCGGGCTTGTGCTGCGTTTTGTGTCGGTGGGGATGGAGGCTTCGTCTCGTATGACAACCCAGACACGGTGAAGCAGAAGGCTGCTTTCTGCAGACAGAAGGGACTAGGTGTAGGTTTCCCTTCCCCCATTGTTGAACTCGTAACGCTGTGGACGACATTGTTGGGGACTAACATGTACTTTGCCTCACCAGGGGATGTTCTACTGGACAGGGCCAGCAGACGCGAAGGACAGCAAGAGGAGTCTCATTGCAGCAGGATTTCGAGCCCTACACAGTTCATGATTGGAACTGAAGCGAGTAATCGGATGCATGTCTACGTGCCCAAACTCGACACAGCGAGGAGAACAGGAATTGGGAGGGACAGAACATCATTTTTCAGATTTGTCACGTCTTTGATGGGTAAGCCAAGGTACTGGCTCGGTATGACGGCTTGGAGTTTATGGTTGGAAAAAGTCAAGTGGTTTTGCATCTTTCAGCACCTTTCAGCATCTTTGATTTCGATGGCGCAGGTTACGTCTACGGTATTGGCCGGGAAGCATCAAGGTCGGGCACCATTCTTGAGAGATTATCCAATAGACGAGGAAACGGGGAGATACCCAGATACCCTCCGCATTACAAATTTTCACCCAACAAAATTACAAACCTTGGAAGTTGTCGAGATACGACATCTGGAGTGACTCACCAGTCAGTCCATCCTCACCTGCATTCCCAAACCCAACCGCCAACCCAACTTGGCCTTCGCTCCAATGATGCACTGCCAACGTGGTAGTGTAGTGTTGCTATATAAAAGCAGCCGCATCTGTATGCATATGAATCATGCATGGAAATCCTGACCCTTGCGAGGAACGGCTGACGGAGTTGCACCCCCTTCGTGTTGGATGTTTTCCCCACATATATACTCAAGTAGATGGGGGATCCTCACACCTGCGTATAAGCTAGTTGAGCCATAAGGCAATGGTAGGCAGAGAGAAGTTGATGAAGAAAACATATGGCGTGTTTTTATCCTGGAGGATTTGTATTCTCCCCCACGCTAGATAAACGCCATGCCAACTGTACAGTGTGTGATCTCCAAGGAGTTGTAAGTGTGCGAGCAGCGGACTGAGAAGAAGCTCTCGCTGTTTCTGATCTTTTTCTGAAGCAAGCCTCTGTCGTAATCGGACAGAATCATACGCAATATCGGATCTGCTCCGGGTGCTCTCTAAGGCTTTTGGGAGGGGTCCCCGGGAAGAGGGGTATGCTTGGAAAGTCGTTTCCGCGGCTCACGTTGCATAGATATAACATGTATGACCTTGAATGACTCGAACCATGCATTAATGGCCTCGATGGAGTCGGCGTTGCTCCTCACAGCAGAGGCAAGACCCAAGTCATTCGCCCCCTCTTCACCATCATGGGGAAAAGAGTCATATAGTATCGAGATGTCACGGGAGTTGACCCATTTAGCTGCTGCGGCTACTGCCGAGACCTGGGGAAGCTTAAATGACGCCATTTCATAATCGTGATATGGATCTTAAATATGCCTGCCAGATTTTCAGTCCCTGAAAAACTTCCTGGTTGGGCTGTCGGGATCTTTGTGTTACAGAAGATCAAAAGCAAAAAGGTTGAGACCAGGGGTGTGAAGTAGGGTGGAAAGGGGGTGTGGGAGTTGGCTCTGTACTTCCAGTGTGAAGGGGGGTTTACTTGGTGGGTCCCCCCCCCAGAGTACCTTGGGTACTACAGTAGCGTGAATTGACTGCACCCCTCTCCTTTTCTCCTGGCGTGTGGGATGCCTGTAATTGCATTAGGACAAGAGCCTCTCAACCCAATCAAGAATTTGTGGTTGGTCTTCCAGAGAAAATATATGCAAAAATAAAGAGAATATTCTTCACACTACACAAATTGACAGACTGCTGTAAAGATCTCTGAGAATTGACACCGATAAATCGAGGTTTTGGTAGGGAGGTTTAGATAGCAAACCAGGAGGGTGCATTTTATTACTTGGGTGGTGAAAGTAGCATCCTGCTCCTGTACTGTAAGGCAAGCTGGCCCCTGGAACCTTGCTGGAGCTTGTGCTTGTGTCAGTTCGTTCACATGCAACGCAACGTCGCTGAATCCGAGGACCCAAACTCCAACCTCCAAATCCATCCACCATGAATATCGTGAACGGCAACAACCTGCTCGACCCGTCATCTCTGGATGCTGGTAAGCTCTCCCCACTGGAACTGAGCTCATTACCAAACATGGGAAATGATCAGCATAGTTGCTAACATTCTCTCAAAGTCGACTACGACCCAATCGACCACCTCAACGCCCTATTCTCCCATCCCTCCGCCGCCGTCTCCTCCATCGACCGCGTCTCCACGACCCTCCGATCCCACAAAGATGGCATCTCCTCCTCCATCACGTCCCTCGAGGTCGCCCAGGCCTGGGGCCCCGACTCGAGCCTCGAGCGCATGCAGTCCGCCCAGGCCGAGCTCGCCAGCCTGTTCCAGCGGATAGAGGGCGTGCGCAGCCGCGCCCTGCAGACGGAGCGCGACATCACGACCATGACCGCCGAGATCAAGCGGCTCGACGGCACGAAGCGCAACCTCACCCTCAGCATGACCGCCCTCAAGCGCCTGCAGATGCTGACCACCGCGTACGAGCAGCTGCGCGGCCTGGCGAGGACGAGGCAGTACCGCGAGTGCGCGGGGCTGCTGCTGGCTGTCTTGCAGCTGATGAAGCACTTCAATAGTTACCGGAGCATCGAGCAGATCGCCGTGTTGAGCAGGAACGTGGCGGACATCCAGAGGGAGCTGCTGGAACAGGTCTGCGAGGACTTTGAGATTGCTTTCGCCAAGAGTGAGATCCCCCTGCGGAAAGGCACGTTGATCGAGGCATGCCTGGTGATGGATGCCCTGGGAGAGAACGCCAAGAACCGCCTGATTACCTGGTACCTCAATACGGAACTGAGGGAGTACAGGCAGGTATTCCGTGGCAACGACGAGGCAGGCAGCTTGGACAACATTGGTCGGCGGTATGCCTGGTTCAAGAGGATGCTCAAGACCCACGAGGATGAGCATGCGGCTATTTTCCCACCACATTGGAGGGTGAACGAGATGCTGGCCATGTCTTTCTGCGACGGTACCAGAGAGGATTTCAAGGGCATCCTGGAGAAGAGCATGCGAAGAGTCGATGGCAACAGGATCGACGTCAATTTACTTCTGAACTGCCTGCAAGAGACTATGGATTTCGAACAGGGCCTGGAGAAGCGGTTTTCCAACGAGCTGCCCAGGGCAAGTATCGACACGCTCAGCTCGTCGGACGACCGAACATCGAACTTCAATGGGGCAATTTCGGTGGCTTTCGAGCCATATCTCAGCCTATGGGTAGAATCACAAGACAGGGCACTGGCAAGCATGATACCGAAGTACAAGAACGGACCCATGATGGCCGAGGATGAAGAATTCTCACCGAATGCCGTCATACCGTCCGCCATCGAGCTCTTCCATTTCTACAAGATCACCTTGTCGCAATGTGCAAAGCTATCTACTGGAGAGCGGTTGTTTGAGCTGTCAAAGACGCTGGCCAAGTACTTGGAGGAGTACGCACAGCAAGTTCTGCTCGGGTTCCTGCAAAGAGGCGGGATCCAAGGACCTGCTATCCAGGACATCGTCTTAGTTCTGAACACCGCGGACTTCTGGCACACCAACACCGTCCAGCTGGAGGAGAACATCAAGAAGCGCATCGATGCGGACCTCTACCCGAAAATAGACCTGTCGTCGCAAGCGGACACTTTCTTGGGTGTAGTCAGTGCGGCTGTCCAGGCCCTGGTTCACAAGGTGGAGGTTGATTGTGAAGGAGCCTGGAGGGAGATGAAGAACACAAATTGGAGGGAGATGGAAAGCGTTGGCGACCACAGCTCGTATGTTGGAGAGCTTCTGATGCACGTCAATGCGAGGGCGGAAGAAATCTTGTCCATAGTCGCCAAGCAGCAGTATGCAAGAGCGTTCTGCGACAACCTTGTTGACCGCCTGGCGACGGCATATGTCAACAATATCGTGCAGTGTCGTCCGATATCCGAAGGTGGCGCCGAACAGGTACGGTTATATAAACTCACAAGCAGATTGTTTGACTTTTGCTAATCTTCGCAGATGCTACTTGACAAATACACGCTCGCCAAAGACTTCGAGAGGCTTCTACATTACCACAACCCATCATCCTCTCGAGACTCGTACAACCCTCCAGCAACATACGTCAAGCGGGTCAACCAGGTCATGACTCGCCTCGACCCCTTGCTCAAGACCCTCCAAGTCCGGCCCTCGCCACCAGAAGGCCTCGTCCAGGCATACCTCATCCACATCGGCGACCGCTCCGACACCAACTTCAGAAAGATCCTCGAGCTCAAGGGCGTCCGGAAGCAGGAGCACGCGCACCTCCTCGAGCTCTTCTCCATCCACCGCGACGGCGCGGGGACCGACAAGCAGCTGGTGGACAACTCGCCCCTCCTGGGCCCGCTGCTGAACACCTCGGGGCTCGGGAGCACAGGCCTCGCCAGCATCGGGAACTCGGCGCTGAGCGGGGCCACGGGGCCCGGCGGGCGGTTCGACGCCGCGTCGCTGGGCGAGAAGCTGCTCAGCGCCGCGAGGGACGCGTCGGACCGGATCGGCACGCCGACGGCGGGCGGGGCGGCGGGCCTGCCGGGGGAGAAGGCTACTATCAATGAGAACCTGAAGAACATCGGCAAGTTCTTCAGGAGGGATATCGGTGTGAGGTTCGGCAAGAGGGATATCACTCCTACTGGGGATGATTCTCACAGGGGCTAGGCGGTCGTACACGTGGATCTTGTCTATATCATTATTTAATTTAGCTCACACATGGGCGTCAGGCCATCTGAGAAGCATAATGGAACATATAATTTCGGCTTGCAGTATTCGAGGTTTGTCTTACAACTCGCATCAACTGGCTAGGTGTTGAGGTTCCGCCATCGTATTGTTCGGTAGCAGTTGCGTACGGTTACGGGATGCGAGTGTTTCGCATGTGCATGTACATCGGTGTTTCAAAGGAGTTCACCTCATGCGTATGTGCTGTCAAGTGTGAGATCTACCTATGCCGAGAAGGTGGCTATGGGTCTATAAACTGATGTTTGTACCTTGTTCTTGAAACGCCTTGGAACCACGAAGTAAAGGCGTACACCATCCTAAATCCGAGTGAAGATGATAAAGATGCACTTTCTCCATTGTGTGCAGCGAGGTTAAAGACAAGGGCAGTACTCAGGTAACTATCCCCTTCTTCATACCTTGAGTAGGTACCTACCTAGATACTCAGATATCTACGAAGAAGGGATTAATAGCCTGCCCCTTCTCCTTCCTAAGTGTGATGTTAGGGTAAGCTGGGATATTCTTCTCAGAGGCGAAGTAGAGGATACTAGCCTGCCACTGTATGCACCTTCTTCTTGACCAACCGCGAAGACCATCGATATATGAACAGGTCTAGACCAGATAGTATGGTTTCAGGACGTCGGATTTTGCAACAAATGGCAAATCTAACCCAGATTTGGTGCCATTGTTCATAGGCATTGAAATTGGTCAGTTGTGCAACTATTATGTGCCACAAGATCTCTTCCTTGTAGATCATGACGTTGCTAAGGCTGAATTCATCGGCATGTATGCTCGCTCCATGCGCCAAGTACCTTTGCTGTGTTCATTTCACCTCCGAGTTCCGTGTTCTTTTGTCTTATTTTTCTCCCCACCCCCCCTTACAGTGGAATCGTCTTACGCGTATGGGCCATGCGACGGGCTATCTTCCAATGTTGCAGTCTCTGGCTTGGCACCCTCGTTGCTGATAACGGCGATCGGAGGTTGTGTGTCGCACCTTTGGGTTTCTGTGGTACACTGATTGTGTTGTTGGCTGCAGCCTCGCAGGAAGCGCTTCGGCGCTTAATCGGTTTAACTCTGTTGGTTTGTCAACTGGTGGCAACCATCGCCAAAGTGAACCAGATTCAGACGACTGCGAGATGTAATCTAGCAGCCAACGTCCCGAGCCAATGGCTCTGATGGAGATGGCTGGCCTTATATGCGGCCTCAAGTCACAGAGAGAGGGTCCGTCCGAGTCGACCCAGTCGACCCAGTCAGCCTAGTCTCCTTGTGTATCCATGGATGCACGCATCTGTATGCCTACTACTGCCGGATCAAATACGCGCGAGCCGAAGATCTAACAAACTGCCAGATGGTCGTCTCCTCAGCTGCTGCATCAGTCGGTTCAAGTTTCCGGTGACAAAGGCCCACATTTCCGTCTGCAAGCTTGACGACCTTCCGGGGGGCGGGCGGGTATTAATAGCCACTGAGAGGCGAAAATGATGAAGATCACGGCGTCTAGCAACCCAAGAAGGGCGGAGGGAAGCTGACGGTGGGTGTCGTACCGCGTTAAGCGCCATTTCCTTGCAACACGGCATAACACGCTATTGGCCATCTCTTTCTATCCCACAGTAGTCAATTGGTTCCACTAGGGGACATAATGCATGTGGGGGCCAACTGGGCCGGGCAATGGCACCTGGGACGGATCAATGGAGGGGGCCAGCTGTAATGCGACCCCCAATTAAACTATGTACTGTACTATAGTGCAGGTGCTTGGTCACGCTATTTCCCACAAGGGAGATTTCAATCGATTGATTTCGTTCTCCAAGGTCCACAGGTTCTGCTTCCAACACTGGAACGCTCCGCGGCTACTTGACCTCGTCTAAGTGGAGTCAATCGCGGCTATCACCAACATACCTTTTCCTCATGCCTGACCGCTGGACCTGTGATAGAACTCATCACAAACTGTTGGTCTTTCGAGTTCATGAAAAGAGTCCTAGATCTTGATCACGCGGCAGGACTTCCCGAATGCCCTGTGGTCAGCTTGCCACCAACGCAGCTGCGGCCCTTGCTGCGCCGCAGTCGAGCATCTTGCATCTCCCATGAAGGATTCCGCGATGGCCTAATGGTTCGATCCTGACGTTGGCCAGGCACAGAAATCTGGAGCCTCGCGGCCTCTATGGGGGAGTCGTACTCGGAGAGAGTCGAGTAACGATCCACCGCTTCCGCGCTTCGTATCAACATGACGAGTCCTTTCACTTGTTTCGAAACAAGTCGAGAGGTCCCAACAGGGAGAAGATGGGCTCGTCTTCATGCGGCCGGACGGCTCTTCAGGGACAATCTGGACCTTGGACCTCGGGGACTAGCCACCTAGGTCGTTGGGGTTTGGAAAAAGGGACGAGTCTGCATCTCAGCTGAGTTTCCTTTGGAGTTCCTGAGACGCCACCTTGAGTGTGCATGCATGCTGATTGTTGGGGCGGAAAAGGGAATAGACTGATGCACCCCAGTCAGCTGTCAATATGTACCAAGGTAGGGACGCGGTTTAATTACTTCCACGCCGCATCCTTCCTTCTCAACCCTGTTCGCCTTTTGCCATTTCGTCAGTGAGCCGAGCCTGTTCTCTCTTTTTCCCTCTCAAGGCTGAATTCCAAGTCAAATGTTTGACCACCCAACAAGCATTCTTGCCTTCATAAAGAGGTGAGAGGCCAACAGGCGCATCCCACAACATGTCTAACGCCGGCCCTCTCACGACGACTTTCACGGCCCCATCTAGTTGTGCGACCGCGATCGGTGTCTATCAGATCTGGCCCGAATCGGACAGTTATTATTATGAGCAGGGCCCGCTGCTCAGCCGGACGGAGTGTTATCCCAACGGCTACGATGCCTCACCTTCACAATACTACTCGCCCGGGTTGTGTCCAACCGGCTACACGGCGGCCTGCTCGAGTACGGGTCTGATCTCGCACACGGTGACGGAGACGGCTTATACGTGCTGCCCCACTGCTGCCGATTACACCTGCGCAAATACAGCAGATGCCATCACCCTCTCTCAGTCATATTTCGGCTGCACGACAACGTTTGATCAGGCGTTAGTGCTGGTGGGCGTCACGGCCATATCGGATGGACATACGGATCTCCTTCAGTCTGCGACGGCGGGTGCAGGGACGGGTCTCGGAGCGAACAGTATCGCAGTGAAGTTCCGGTCGGGAGATTTCAGTTCGGTACCGGGGGCAAACGACAACTTCGCAACGGCAGTAGGTCATGAGTTCTGCAAAAGGGGGACTGTTCCGTGCTGACCAAAATCATCTAGACCAGCGTTTTGTCTTATTCTACATCAGGGGCATTAGACACAGCCACATTGGCAATACCAATACCTACATCAACAGCCTCATCAGCACCAAAGCAGAGGCATGTCGGCGTGACCACCACCCAAGCAATCGGGATAGGGGTCGGCTCGGCAGCGGCAGCCCTCATCGCCGCCGGTGTGGCAGGCTTCTGCCTGTGGCTCCGGAGGAAGAAGCAGAAAATAAGAGCACAGATCGAGACACCCATCCCACCACCCGCACCACCACCAAAGGACAGGAAGTACCGGACACCACCGCCCCTCAAACTAGACCGGAGCAATCGACACAGTCAGAGCAGCAGCGGGATCGCGTCCATCGCACGCAGTGTGAACGGCAAGATGATCCGGGGCCCGTTCGAGCTCGGGTCCCACGGAAAGGAGGAGAAGATCCTGTATGGGGTGTACGGGGAACATCGCAACCGGAGCCAGGTCGGCTCGCCCAATTCGGCGGACCCTCTGAGGTCCCCGTCCAACACCGTGACGCCGTCGTTTTGGTCGCCGCCTTCGAGCTATGGGTTTCAGCCTGCCGAGTTGGAGTCGCCGCAGAGGACTTTGGAATCGCCACATCGGGGTATGACCTCCCCGGGCTCAGGGTATAAGAGAAGTCGGGTGGAGCTCGCGTCGCCTTGAAGGGGCCCTGGACTTTTTTATTCTTCTTCTTCTTCTTCTTATTTTTCTTTTTCCCCTCACGCGATGATATGTATTAATGTGTCGTGAGCTTGGACATGGGCAGCACTGGGTGGCGTCTCGGTCTTATTTTCAAGGGGCGTATGTCCGATATAGCGAGGAATACCTACTGCATACATGTACCTTTCCCGTTATCGAGCGATACGGTTACTATATTTAGAGATGCAAAGTTACAAATTCGAAGACTGACTAGCATCATTGCTCATGAGGTCAATTTCTCGGGACCTATGGGCTGAGAGTGTACCCACTCGAGTGATATGGGCAGCTTCGTCGTATGTATTGTCTAGTTCTGGTCTGCACTCGACTCCAGTACTCTAATGGATCCTGATCTTCGCGTCTATCTCCTTGGAAAATGACTTCGTACAAACTTGGGAGGAACCTGGGGAGCCATTGTCTGCCTACATACACATCCAGGGCTCCCCTCCATAACACTCGGAAAGTTCGCAGCCAAGATTGATACCGCACAACGGTTGGGAAGTGAAAATCACCCATCTGTGCCCACCTAAGCTGTTCATTTCTTGCCTATCAATCACAAACTTCGCCACTGAGATGTCTGCTATAGGCAAGTGTGAAAGTGACTTCTGCCCATATGCACCCGCTTTCAGGATTGGCTTGACCTTCAAGATGCCTCTACCGAAATGTCTGTTCTGGGCAAGTACAGAAGTGCATATTGCCACCTCCGGTATTTCCTTTGGTATTGTGAAGTTCTCTAAAGGAAGAAAGAAACCCAAAACCCAGTCATAGTTGCTTGGATGACTCCCAATGAGTAGCAGAAATCAAGGTGTGGTAGTAAATTCGTCAATGCTCAGGTGGATGAATTGAAATTGGGTTTGTACAAAGTGCATGTATGCATGCAATTCAGGTCTAAAAGGAGCTGCAGAAGTTCTGACCCAAAAGTATTCCAGAGCAGCAATCACTTAGCTAAATTTTAAGATAGTCCCGACTTGTCCAAGACCCTAAACTGGAGATTACAGTGTTTCGAGAAGCCAGCGTGATTAGGATACATCTTGTTGGTCTCTAGAACACAAACAGGGGCGCCCGCATCGAAGGTGCAGAATAATGCACACATGGGCATACACAGCCCAGCACTCCACCTGGAACCTTATCTGCTTGGTACTTAGAACTACATACTATTAGTCCATTTCAGTGCTACTTGCTAATAATTTCTTTTTTATAGAACGTTGCCAAATGCATATCAGCACAATCCAGCTACCTGGGTACCTACCCTAGGGACATCACAGCCGTTTTCTCAATACATTCAATGGTGCACAATGGCGACCTTGGATGCTGGCGAATTCAGACGACAGCGAATCCAGATGACAGTGAGTCTATAGGACAGCGAATTCAAGAATTCAGAGTTTGGCAACTATAGATGCTAGAGGTATAAATGGTTGATGGTAAGAATGGCGAATTTAGAGAATGGCAACCAAGAGGATTGTAACTATAGGAGATGGCGACTTTAGATACCGGCGACTTTCCAAGGCTTAGAGGACAGCAAATTTAGTCAAGGAAGACTATAGAGGATTGAAATCTGGAAGGTGGCGAATTTGAAGAAAGGCAAATCTAGAGAGCAGCGAATTCAGAGAATGGGTAAGTATACAAGATGGCAATAAGATCATGGCGACTTTCAAGGATGGCGAATTCAGAGTATGGCGATTATCTCATTATAGAAAGATCACAGTTTGTTTGCCTTTGAAGGTCCTTCACTTCATTGTACCTGCCCTAATAGGGGCTCCTTGAACCGAGGACCGAGAACTAGTTGATCCTAGCTAACCGTATGCCTCCCTCTAGAATTCTTCTCCCACTCAGTTATGTCCCACGCTCGCCAGAAAGGGCTCGGCCTTGGTGAAGGCCTCCTCCCACTCCTGAATGGTCTGGCGAAGGCAAATGACGTGCATGATGAGGGCCTCGTTGTTCATGGTTCCAAGGTCCGGCTTCTGGTGGTCGACCAGGCCACCAGGGACGGTAAGCCCCTCGATGGTGAGACGCTGGGGGAGGTCGGTGGGGAGCTTGGCGAGAAGGTCGGCCTTGCGGACCTCGACGGCGCTGACCTTGGCCCGGTCCTCCTCGGCGAGGTGACGCAGCGTGCTGGCAGTGAGCTTCTTGAGGACCGTGTCCTTGGTGGTGTGGAGGAACTCGTAAGCTCGGGAACATCTGGTGGGTAGCCAGGTGCTCGTCAATGGGAGAGGGTTCGGCGCGATAGAGAACCTTGGTACAGCTAGGAACAGGGCAGAAGAAGGCGAGAGAGGGGTCCTTCTTGTGAACCTCTGTATTGTGACGCTTGAGCTCTGTGAGAATGCGCTGCGGGCACTTAGAACAGCGCTGGGCCAAAACGATGCCTTTCGGCCCGGTGACAGACACCCTGTCTTTGGTTAGACAAGGTAGAAAGATAGAGGGGTGGCGGACTTACTCCTGCATTTGCGCAGGCTCCTGGGCAGGGCCGTGGCAAGCCCTGGCCTCGTTGGCATCGGCTGTTGGGTTGAGGCGAAGGAACTCCTCCATAGCTTCAGAAGTTGTGCCAGCCATCTTCACAGTTGGCAGATCGTGGAAAGAAGAGTTGGGATTGTTGACCGGTGACAGATGACGTTCAAGTGCCCGGTGGAAGGAGAGGGTCAGGCTGTTGGCGGCCGATGAAGGAGCTTCAGTGGTGCCGTCGACAATTGTCGAAAGAAAAGGTTGAGCTGATGAGAGTCGAGGACGAGGTTTCAGTAGTGGTGTCGATGTCGGACGAAAAGGTAGAGCCTGAGCTAGTACCTGTAGACGAGGTAGAAGGTACCAACCGTTTTCCCTTTACTCGTAAACGGAAGTCATATGTGTAGGTGACTCGCCAGGAAATTCGGGGGTAGTGGTCGCCACGGTTGTAAAACTTGCCTATCAGTAAGGCGGGTGCATCCCTCCTGCTGCTCTATAGGGTTGAAAGACCTCCTGAGGAATTCGGGGTTGATAGTTGGCGCGGTTGTATAAGTTCGCCATTATTGAGGCGATTTCATCCCTCTCACAATCTCATAGGGTCCCAGGTAACTCGACGCGAACTTCGAGAGTGGTAGTCATGCCCAATTGTGAAACCTCACCATCAGTAAGGCGGGTACATCCCTCTTATCACCCCATAGAGTACCGGGTGACTCGACGCGGACTTTGCAGGTGGTGGCTATCCCCTTTGCAATAATGCGCCGTCAATAGGGCGGGTGCAATCCAGGTTTCCCTGCAAGGTTTACATTACCTGGATATAATGTGCAACTCCATGGTATTCTAGTTAACTCGACGTGACCTTCGCGACAGGTGGCCAACGCGGCTGCGGAACTTCGCGATCGATGAGGCGGGTGCAATCCAGGTTCCCTTGCAAGGCTGTCATTATGGTGTGCAACTGCATAGTGTTAGAGGTGACCTGACGCGACCTTCGCGACTAGTAGTCGTCGCGGCTGTAAGACTTGCTTTTAGCAAAGGGGTGTATTCCCTCTTGTCTTCATACGCAGCTCTGCAGAGTTCCCAGCTGGTAAGATCTCGCCATCACCGACATAGGTAGGCATATTGACTTTTCATGTTGGATTGTGTGTCCAAGAGAGCGGTCAAGGGAATGCTCATTCTTGGACAAGGAGTTGCATTCCCACCCCATCCATAGACCTTGGCCACATATGCCTCCAGACTTCACACTTGGTGAAGCTTAGCCAGTGGCAAATCATTCACCTCCTTGATGTCTTGACAGAAACTTAGCGTAGTTCTTGTGATCAAATGAAGGTCAAGATACATACAAGTCTTTGGGCTATGAAGTCATATATGACTTGCGAATGATCACTCAATGCGAAGGTTGTAGTTGATCAGAGGCCTTTTCGGTTGGCGAAGAGAAAGGTGCGTGCAAAGTCTTCAGTTGTGAAGTCACAGCTGAATTTAGGGCTCAGAATACAAACACGAGTGTCTTGTCGCGTAGCTTGGTACTTAAAGCTATAGATGGCGCGAACGCGCCACGAATAGTGCTAGAATTGGCCATTCATCACGTGGCTCCCTCTCATCGCCACCACACTGTAAGTCGGTGAATAGTTTGACCGAAGCTTGTTCCTATGGAATGTTAACCGGGTTTCCTTCTTGGTGCGAGTTGCCAGAATGCAGAACGTAATCACCTAGGCTCCAAGGCAGGCCAGGCCTGCATGCTATATAGATGAAACAAAGTGGTGGCTGTGGCAGTTACAACTGCCTCCAGGTGTAGTTCATACAATAGCCCAAGTTCCAGGACGCACAAGAAATCATAGACTGCATCCTCCAACTTGCCTGTTCTGAGTCCTAGATCCTGGGGCAGCTCTATGATAAGGGGCTTATGTGATGAGCTGGACGTCGGGTGTAGGGGATTGGTTAATACATGAGCAAATCATCTTACCTAGTTGCCCAAGATTGTTAGCAATGTTGGAGACATATGGCTTAAGTCTCCGGCGATTTTCCCTCCCAAGTCAGAACTTACTTTCCAGACCCGATAACTAAGTTTGTGCTCAGCCTAAAATCGTCCCAGCGCTACTTTCTGGATTTGCAATATCATAATACCGCAATGGCACCGCGAACTTCGCGTCGACATGTCCAAGAGGAGGAAAATAAGAGAAGGTGGAAGGTGAAGGGAAGGCACAAAATAGGGGAGTGAGGGAAAATAGGGGATTGGGCTTGTAGCAGAACATGGTGGGAAGCTGATGAACGGAAGAAGGCAGAAGGAGCCGGCACAATGCTAGCAGCATCTTGGAAACGAAAGATTTCCGCTATGAATCTTTCCCAATTACCGGAGAGGTGGTGGGTAAGCCGTCGGTTGACGACAAATGGCTGGCGGGTTGGTATACGTATATTGCTCCCATATGCTCTAATCAAACAAGCGCATTCCTCCTCATCCGCCCCAAAATTGCCCCCTGCGACACCCTTAAGCCTTCCAAAGCCTCTTGGTGGCCTCAACAACACCAACATCCGTCGTCTCAAACTCGTACAGTCCTACTGCGGCCAGGATGGTCGCCGCGTTCAACAGCCAGTGGCAGGCCTTGCGGGAGCCGGGGAACCTGTGACTGGGAACGTAATCGATGATGATGGCTTGGACACCCATGTGGGAGTGGATGAGGACCGTTCCGCAGAGGATGGCGTCCATGGCAGGGTTGAGCGAGCCGGCGGCGAAGGGTGCGAGAGAAAGGGGCACCAGGGCTGCGGCCATTCCGCGCTCGAAGGTCCAGTGGTAGTGGCCGTGGGATGGGGATGGTGTAGGGATGGGCGCGGGGTCGTTGACGGTTCCATGGATGATCTCTGCGAAGCACAGTTAGCACACCACGCAGGCGGTGATGGAATTGGTAGTGGGAATACGCACGAGGACCAGGAGGAAGGAGGTTTCTCCTGCTGCTTGCGTGGAAAGCTGTGATCTGCGACTTGGAGAGCAGCGAGGGGCCAGCCCGGGCGGAAGGAGCCATAGATCGGGTGGCTGCAGCAGTCTGCCGCAGCAGAGTTGAACGAAGAGTTGATGCCATCTTGTTTAAAGGATCTCGCAGGGTCAATTGGGTCTAGAGGACGACTGAACAGGTTGCTGTGCTTGATTGAAGGAAGTTCGGCTCGTCGTCATGAACATTAGCCGAGGCGTTGCCGGGACCGTTTTACGCAGTGGAATCGGAAGCACTGCGATTGGTTGAGCTCAAGGTGAGCGTTTTAGTAATGAGAACAGGGATGGCACGGACAGGAAGGTTTCCAAGCTGGCCTGGCTGGCAACCAGGGGTGTGAGGGTTGTCGTCTTGCCTGCCGGAAAGACTGTGCTTGTCGATAAGCCTCGGGATATTTTTTGGGGACGATCGCAAACTTGTGAAGCTTGACAAGTTTATAAGGGTCAGTTAACTGGCTGTCAATCGCGTGTCAAGGCCCATGAAAACCCCAAATTCGAACGTCTGATAATACCTGTGGGCACCAGATTACCCAGCATTTCTGGCTTGCTCGGCCCAAGGCGGCTGAAGCTCAAGATGGCACCGATGACCTCCCTACCGTCGCTGCTCCCAGCACGGGCTGTGGTATGTCGCAGTTGTTTAAAAACATTATTGCCAGGAGGCTCCCAGAAGAGATGGATCGGAACAAAGTATCTGGAGAAGATGAGACTCGCGGAGAAACAATGGACGGAGCAGGCGGCAGACATCAAGGCTGGCAAAAAGAAGAATTTGTTTGATGAGCTCGAGGACAGAGGTCTCATCAAGGACGTTGTAGGGTAGGTAAGCTGTTCAGCCTACAAAATGGAACTTTATCCATCTGACAGTCACAGGACCAAGAACCATATTCGTGAGACCATGAGAATCAAGAGAATTGGCGCATACGCCGGCGTGGATCCTACAGCACCCTCCCTCCACCTCGGCCACTTACTACCATTTATGCCACTATTCTGGATGTACATGCACGGATACAGCGCCCTCACCCTCATCGGAGGCTCGACTGCAAAGATTGGAGACCCGACAGGCCGATCAGAGAGCCGTCCGGATTTGTCGAGGGGTGACTTGGTACAGAACCTGGCCACGATCCATTACCAACTTGTAACAATATGGAAGCACGTCGAGATTGCCAGTCGAAGATTTGGCTTTGAGAAAGACTGGATATGGAGGCGTGGCATCGCCAACAACAATGCTTGGTGGAACAAGTTGCCCATGCTGGATGTGATAAGACAACTGGGTGCCCCAATGCGGATGGGGCCCCTATTGTCACGAGATACTGTCAAAAATCGGCTGGACGACGGTACAGGCATGTCTTTTGCCGAATTCTGCTACCCTCTGATGCAAGCCTGGGATTGGTTCGAGCTTCTTAGGCAGCGAGGCATCCTGATGCAGATTGGAGGCTCTGATCAGTACGGCAATATCCTTACAGGTGCTACCTGCGTAAAGGCTTGTATCGCGAACGAGGCCGACCCAGAAGACAGGCTTCCACAAGGGCCATACGACCAGCCGATTGGGTTCACGGTCCCGCTTCTCACAGATTCGTCAGGCGCAAAGTTTGGCAAGAGCGCCGGCAATGCCCTTTGGCTCGACCCGTTCAAGACAACCCCATACGACCTGTACGGCTATCTGGTAAGACGTGCTGACCACGAAGTTGAGAAGCTCCTGAAGCTATTCACATTCCACCCTCTTGACAAGATTGCCGAGGTCATGAAAGCGCACGAACTGGATCCACCCAAGCGAATCGCTCAACATCTCCTGGCGTACGAGGTCACTTGGCTGGTCCACGGAGAACAAGTCGCGATTGAGACTCAAGAAAAACATCGTATGATCTATGGTGCGCGAGCACAACTGCAAACCGCAACCCCGACTGCAGAACAGGACGCTTCGCAGTATGTGGCAACCGGCCCGCACACCCACGTCTCCAACAGGCCGCGGATAGACATGAAGCTGCCCAGGCGTGTGGTGGAAGGCACACTGCCGCGCATTGTCTACGCCGCTGGTCTGTCGGAAAGCATCGGCGACGCCGACAGGATCATCAAGAACGGAGGCATCTACATCGGCGGCTCCCCGGGACAGAAGTCCAACAAGAACGTGGGCATGAGGCTCGACCAGCTGCAGTTCACGCCCGCTCGGACGTGGAAGATCGCGGACAATGCGAACTTCCTGATCGACGACAAGATCCTGCTCCTGCGCAAGGGAAAGCACAACATCCGCTGCGTTGAGTTCATCAACAACGAGGAGTGGGATAAGAGTGGATTCGAGTACCCTGGACAGCCCTTCACTGGCAAGTTCCGAAAGGCGTTGGAGAAGCTGAAAGAAATGAAGAAGGACAAGAATGGCAACGAAGGAGCGGTATCAGAGGAGACAGTAGAGATCCCTGGCATCGTGATGCCAACTTCGAGGAAACAGCTTGAGATGTCCGATCAGAACCTACGGCGGACTGCCGAGGCCAAGAAGCAGACGCAAGAGAACGGAGAAGGGAAGAAGCCAGGCAACGAGCCGGAGTGGTAGACACGGAATCTACCTGATGAAATGAGTGGTAACCCACCTTCCATCTAAGATGTTGACCGAGGGTTGTGCAGGCAAATGTTCATTTGTAACGGGAGAAGCCCCCGTAACAGGCGGTTGCGCGGCTTGACCTGACAGGGAATGCCTGTTCCTTGCGAGCATCTCTCATCATGTACGATAAATAAAGGTAGACCATAAACTACATAGGCATCAAAATCCAAGATACCCACTCATACCAAATACCGTCTGATTACCTCTACCATTCACCCTCAACGGTATAGCACCGTCAAATCCCCGGTCAAGCCACCAGGGAACTTCTTCAACCGCTCCATGATCTCACCGTCCGTCAAATTCTGCTCCGTAATGATCTGGTCAAAGTTATGACACCCGTCCATATACTTCTGTAACGGGTCCCCCGCGGCCCGCCCGTCCTTGCCTACCGTAGGCCGACTGTGCCCCGTCGCCAGAGACGCGATATACTGTTTGGAAACCACGTACTTATGCACGCGGTACAGCAGGCCCTTGATCACCCCAAACTGCACCAGCCGGCGCACGTCGATGTACCGCAGCACGTCGAAGCCGGCATCCATGTGCAGCCGGAGCCACTCGCCCACGGTGCGGCCGACGCAGAAGCTCGTCATGAGCTTGATGAGCTGGTAATTGGACACGCGCTGGCCCGAGGACATGATGCAGACATAACTGGCGCACTCGTCGACGATGCCGCCGCCGCCGGAGCCCCCTCCGCCTCCACCGGCGACCCCGTGCGCGGCGGCCGTGCCGTCGGCGCCGGAGCCCTCCTTGGCGCCGCCCGAGTCGACGGTCGTGTAGTAGCCGTCGTTGGCGCTGACGTTGGCGACAAAGTCGTGGACGCCGGGCCTGGGCGCGTAGCACGAGCCGAAGAAGAACATGTCGAGGAGCAGCACCGTGTCGTAGTAGAGGAGGTGGCGCAGGGCGAGCTTGGTCAGCTCCAGGGAGACGTCGGCGTTGAAGGCGATGCGCCGCACGTCGCTCACGCCGTCGATGTGCGCGATGACCTTCTGGAGCGTCAGGTCCCAGGTCGGGTCGACGACCTCGCTGAACTTCATCTTGGAGACGGGCACGTGCCACCCTTTTACCTCGGGTGGTGTGCGGTGGTGCGGGAAGAGTTTCATGTTGATAGTGTTTGCGTCGTCTGTGATAGTGTTAGCTTCCTCTCTTTCGCTCTCAACGCTCTCATACGGTACGTGAATGATGTGGGTAGGAAAGGGGAAGGGGTTGAATTTTGGATCAGGCGACAAGAGAATACAACTTACCCACTGGAATCATACACTCCCCATAGTTATTTAAATCCTCCTTGATAATCTCAAGCAGGCTCGCAATCGGCCTCCTGCCCTCATCACCACTCCCACTCTGGTCGCGGCTCAGATACTCATTCTGCTTCTCCATCTCGGCGAACGTCACGGCCAGCCTCCTCACAACCCGCTCATAGGGTATCTGGTCGACATCACTCTCCACGACGAGGCCGAAGTTGAATATGAACTCATTGCGCTGGTACTTTGGGTGGGGGATGGCCACGGGCAGGCCGAGGATGGTGTATTTGCCCTCCGGGTCGTTGACCGAGAGGAAACGGTTGAAGAAGGCCTTGCGGGGGATGATGTACTCCTGCAGGACGTCAAAGTCAAAGAGGCAGGGCTTCTTTTGGGGGCCAGGTCCCTCCGGCACGATGCACCCTGGGGGTGACTGCGCGACGATTTTAGTGCCTGTGGAAAGCTTCAGTATTTATGAAGTGATATAAATAATCGTGTGAGGTGGATGGAAGTGGTCCGTCATGTCGCTCTCACTCACCTTCCTGAGGGAAGAACCTGGCGTAGAATATGCCCTGAACCATCATGCCGATGTGCCCTTGAACATGACAAGGGAGATGGATCGAGTACCTCTATCAATCATACTCGAACATTGCGGCACCTCATGTACCTGTTCCTTTCAGATTTGACCACGATCTTAAACCCTCACCATAAGTATGTCCTGTGTACTGTGCAATTGATGGTGACCGATTCAAGATGAGCTGCAGGCATAGAAGCCAGGGAGTTTTGGGGTCTGTCCCGAGAGTTCTGACGAAATGTATGCGTTACGACCCCCGCCCAGCAGGCCGTCCTACAGTGAACGTTTCTGATAAGTCTTATTTACTGCATACACACAACTACATAAGTGAGAAATAAGATTGCAGTCAGGGACCCTCTTCAAGCTACCTCTGGCTAGGTAATAAGCATACCTGGGTAGCCATAACTTTGGCCGATCTGCTTGTCGTTGAAGGCCGGGCATATCTCGATTAGAAGCTATAGATGCCATCTGGTGCTGTTGATGGAGGCTCGCCTTTTCACTACCTAAGCATGCAAGTAGCTCTCCTTTGCATATAAGAAATAAGTCACTGTAAACAATTCGTAGCCGTGTATATTCTTCGGTAGTCAATTCCTAGACTACCTACGCCGGCAAGACTGACTGCCTCCCTAATGTAACGTTCAGCAGTGAACGGATCCGCCCAACCGCTCGCCCCAGATCATGCATCATGATGAATATTCTTTACAGTTTAGACAAGTCGCAACCAAGCTCCGCTAAGGAGAAACGCACCAAGATCACCGCCCTAAAGCCCTACTCTATGAGCTAGAGACGGCAATCGATTTTAACCCCCTATCTCTCGTAGAATCTCTAACGAGATGAGGTTCCCATTCCAGCCTAGCCATTAACCACCCAGGAGGAAGTTCACAGCACCTTGCACGTTACCGCCACTGCGCCGCAGAGCCGCCACGTTCTGGTCGAAGTCGAAGAAGCCCATCTCGTTCAGCTGGTTCAGCTGGTCGGCGTAGCGCTCCTCGGGCGGCCGGGTGTCAGCGGGCGCGGCTGCCTCGCCGGGCATGCCTCCTGCTCCTCCACCTCCCATCATCTGCATGAAGTTCTGCATCATCTCCGGTGTCATGCCGAAGGGGTTCGCGGCCGGGGCACCACCCTGTGGCGCACCAAAGAGTCCGCCGAAGGGGTTGGGAGGTGGGGACGTGGGGTTGCTGCCGGCCTGGCCGGATGGGGTCGCGCCAGCTGCAGGAGCTTGCGCGGCGCCGTCACCTGGTGCTGTTGGCGCGGCGCCAGTCTGAGGGGCTGCCGGCGGTGCGCCGAAGGGGTTCATGAGCGCCATGAAGGGGTTGGCTCCTGCACCTGCACCTCCAGCACCTGCGCCAAAGCCAGCTCCGGCTCCGGCTCCGGCACCTGGAGGGCCGAACATGCCTCCGAACATGGGGAATGGCATCTGTTGTGGGTTCAGTCCTCCCTCGGCACCAGCAGCCGCGGCACCAGCGGGCGTGGTATCCGTTGCGCCTGGGGCAGGGAAGGCCTCTCCGCCGGCACCTCCGCCCATAGATCGGCGCATCTGGGCCACTGCTCTGAGTGTATCCGGGTTGGTAAGCATAGAGCGGAAGAAAGGTGACTGGATGATCTCGCGAGCTTGGGGGTTGTTGCGCAGCATAGGGTTCGCCTGGATCATGAGGTCGACCATCTGAGGGTTGTTCAGGGCCTCGTTCATGGCCTGGGCGATATTGGGGTTGGAGAGCATGTCTGCCATCTGCTCCTCGCTTGGGGGCGCACCCATCTACAGAAGAATGTCACGTCAGTAGTGTCGGAGGGAACGCACAGGGAGATAGGAGTACTTACGCCTCCGTCGGCTCCAAACATGTTAGCGCTAGGAAGGTTGGCATGGCCGGCAAAGCGAGCTCCAGTCAATCCAGCCAGCAAGTTGCCGGCAGAGGTACCCGCGGCCATGTTACTGGGGATAGCTTGAGGGACGGGTTGTGAGGACGAAGCGCTGGGCGCGGGGGTGGGGTTGCTGGCGGCGCTCTTGACAAGGTGGATGGTGTTGCCAGCCTTGACCTTGTAAGAGGCCAGAGTGTCCTCGTTCTTCATGACCCGTCCAGAGTAAATCAGGCGCTGTCGCTCGACGGGGATGTTCTCGAACTCCTCGGTGGCGAGCTTGGTCTTGAGCTCCTGAACGGTGGCAGACTCGGCCATGGTGATCTGGTGGTTCTTCTCGCCCGAGGCCTTCACCTTGAAGGTGATTTGGGCATCGGTGGGGCCAGTGCCCTCGGCGTTGTCAGACATCGTGTGTGGTGTTGCGTCGCTGGTCAAAGAGGTTCTAAGGTTACGATGTTTGATCAGGCTGTCTGTCGTGACGTCGCGAATCAAGGAGGGACAGTCGGTTGGCGGGGTAGTAGTTTCCGAAGGGGCAGAGGTTGGTTCTGGGGGGGGGGTTAGGCTACCAACAGAAGTCGCAGGTGGGAGCGTTTGCGTCGGAATATCAGTGAGTCGATGGGTATCAGTAGGGGATGGTCTAGATGAGCAAAGACGCAGTGGATGTAGGTCAGAGAAGGAGAGGCTGCGAAGGTGTTGGCAGTTAGATAAGTCCAACGGGCCTCGGATCGGGCTCCACACTTACAGTCAAGGTTCCACTGCACCAGTTGACCAGCACTTTAAAGGGTCTGATGTAGTTGATATGTAAAAGCCCCCCTCGATAGACGCAGACCCTTCAGAATTCGATGAGTAACAGTGGCATCCAAAATACCGTTCGTTGTTCACGATCCTCACCAAGTCATTAACTCGCAAATACGTAACAAGTATGCAGTGTGTGGTTATAGGCCCAATATGGGACACTGAACATGTCACTTCTCGGTCGATTATGCCTCTAGCAACTACTGATTGCCTAACCTGATATCGGTTCTATTGTCGTCCACCGGGTTCCATCTCTATCATGCCCGGACTTACAAACCATCCCGGTCAACACTGCCGTCCCAACAACGCTCCCGACAGACCCGGCGGCTCGACATTGAGAGGATCTGGATGCCTGAACATCTGGACCATCAACCTCATCGATGGTCTATGTCGGACCAGAAGCCAGGTTTCGTGAGGCGGCCGCATCATCATCCTTCTTCCACTTCATTTCGTCTGTGTGTTCTTCTTGAAAGCCCTTCACAGTTCCGAACGGGAACATCGCGTAACCCAGCGAAGAGATGACTCTATAGCTCTTCGTTTTTGGTAGCCTTTACAATATAGACCTTCAGAGCATATGCCAGGAAATTTCCAACCTGGATGATACCGCAAGCCTTTCGTCGGGCGCTAAGCTTCGGCCTTCAACGAAGGCAGCTCTGGCAAACCTGGCTCTCATGTCTCTTTGGGCACCTTTCCAGGCTTGTTCGACAAGATCCAGGGACGCTTATCCCAGAAGTCATCCTTGATGACATCCAAGTGCTCAATCACAACCCTCGCCTTGGTCCGCTTTTTCTTCTCCTTATCCGCCTGGCTCTTCGACTGCTCCACCGGCTCAGTAATGTTGTCGGCCTCCTCGGCCACGTTGTGACTCTTCGGATCTACCAGCTCATATTCCCTGAAGATGACGCTGCCCTTCTTGTATATTTCCGGCTCGTTATTGTAGTTGATGCCGAATTTTGAGAACAACAGCTCATTCTTCTCGCTGGAGACTGAACCGGCAAGGGCTTTCTCCGCCTGCTGATTGTCCATGCCACCCTTCTGGATGAGCGCCCAGAAGGTGGTGTTGTAGAGATTGTTGATGTGACAGTCGGCTTGGCGCCAGCTCATGTAGTCACGTAGGTTTGAGACGGACGGATAGCATGCTGCCCTGCCATCGAAGCTGGGCAGGGGCGGCGAGAGAGGCTTATCAGGGAAGTACTTGTCCCAGAGATAGATATAATACGAGGTGAAAGTTGAGACAATGGTTGTCACGAGTTTGCTGCACGTCATCAGCGAACTGAGCTCACGACAATGTTCCTCAGGCCCGAGGTAACTCACCTTTCCCGCCTCTCGAAAAGCTTGCACGTCTTGTGAAACACAAAGCTGTACTCATCACTGATACCGTACGCAATCACAAGCTCCGGCATCTCAGTCACCACTGCCTTGGCGGCCTCGTTCATGAGATCTAACGCCCTCCTGTCATTGGGCTTCTCGAAAGAATATTTGTTTGCAAACCTAACACAGCATGACTTAGCCGCAATGGCCTTCTATCCTTCTCTGTGAGGTAGCTTAGCTTACTTGGTAAATCCGCGACCATCTATCCGCACCACAACCCATGTGTTTGGGAGCAAGTGGTCTGGCTGTTCAAAATGCTTGACATACTCCCACCTACGAGCAGGTGAGTCAGATAGGTCTCGTCCAGGCTGGGAGGAGATTCGGCGCACTTTGAATTTGCCATATTGAAGAACGGGTAGAGACGTGTGAATACTGGATGGTTGTATTCTATAGCTTGGCAAGGAACAGAATGGCTTTCTAATCCGTCGAATAAGCATGAGTGCTCTCGTGATTCTCTTTTGACTTGGGAGGGTCTGAAAAAAGTTCCGTAGGTCAGGGAGGGGATGCGTAACGGATGGACGGAATGTGACAGGTCCCCCTGTAAGGATCCGTACTACCCCATGCTTCAGTGGAGAAAGGACCCTGCAGTGCCTGCCTGCCCCTGCCGGCTTCTGCGACAATAGCGTCACTCTTAAGCCTGCCGACCCGCCTAAGCTTTTCAGCCTTGCAGATCAATCCCGACTGGCTGGTGCTTTGAACGACTTTCTTGAGGTGTGAACGCTTCACTTGCATGTGAAGGAACCGCCAATAGCACTTGCTTTATACAAACAAAGCCCTTCTAGAGGGCACATCATCCGACAAGATGAACTTACTACTCTCGGACGATTATCTGCTCCAAGACTATCCCGAAAACATCACCAATACCATCAGATCCGGCCACGCGACATGCCTGCGCTTCAACCGCAAGGGCGACTACCTCGCCTCGGGCCGCGTGGACGGCACCGTTGTCATTTGGGATCTCGACACTATGGGGGTCGCTCGCAAGCTCAGAGGGCATTCCAAGAGCATATCCTCGCTGAGCTGGTCTCGTTGCGGGAGGTACCTGTTGACGGCGTGCCAGGGCTGGAAAGCGATTCTCTGGGACTTGCAGGATGGGAAACCATGTCGTCAAGTCCGGTTTAAGGCACCGGTCTACATCGCGGAGATACATCCATGGAACCAGTAAGTATACCTGGCTTCTGCAAGGCCCTGTTCATTGGCTAATGATGTTTCCACAGCAACCAATTCGTCGTGTCCCTCTACGAGGAGCAGCCCCTTCTCGTCGACATCACCGAACCGGTCGCACAAAAGTACCCACTACCAACTGCACCGAAGCGCGTCAATATCGAAGGCGATGCAGAGAAGAGAGCGAAGCAGAAAAAGGATGATGCGAGGCACATGACCACGGCCACGATCTACACGAATACGGGCGACCACATTCTCGCGGGCACGAACAAGGGCAACCTCAACATTATCGACGCCCACACGCACGAGATAATATACACACATCCCAAAGTCTGCAGTGGCGTGGTAACAACGCTCAAGCTGACCCGGTCGGGGAAAGAACTCCTCGTGAATGGCCAGGACAAAATCATCAAGACATTCCATCTGCCCGACCTGTCCGCAGAAGACGTCGACCCCGACACGATACAATTACCTATCGAGCACAAGTTTGAAGACGTTGTCAACAGATGCTCGTGGAACCATGTTACATTCAGCTCTACGGGCGAGTATGTCGTCGCGTCAACCTACAATAACCACGAGCTGTACATTTGGGAGCGTGGGCACGGCAGTCTTGTGCGCATGCTGGAGGGACCCAAGGAAGAGCAGGGCGTCATAGAGTGGCATCCCTCCAGGGCCTTACTCGCAGCATGTGGGTTGGAGACGGGCCGTATCAATATCTGGTCAGTTACGAGTCCGCAGCGGTGGTCGGCACTGGCGCCGGACTTCGTCGAGGTGGAGGAAAACGTCGAGTACATGGAGCGCGAGGACGAGTTTGATATCCACCCGCAAGAGGAAATAAAGAAGAGACGGCTAGACCAGGAGGATGAGGTGGTCGATGTGAAAACGCTGGGACTGGGCGGCGTGGGAGAACACCCGGGTGGGTTTCAGATGCCTATCTTATTTAATTTGGGGGACTCGGATAGTGAAGAGGAGTTTGTTGCTGTGTCCACGGGCACGATGAGAAGGAGGAGTCCTGGAGATGGAGGGGATGCCGATGGGGAGGTAACCGGGGCTGAAGAGAAGCCAAATAAGAAGACGACCGCAAGGGGAAGGACCAGGAAGAAATAGACCAGCATAAATGTTTGGAGCTTAAGAAACCTGAGCAATTAGAAATATGTCGTATCCCTATGACCTGACTGATTGATCGTGCAATTTGGATGGTTGGTTCAAGAGGTGGAAAACATGTGGAAGGCAGGAGATCAAGCAGGATTAAGCAAACATGGTTCTCCCAGGTGGCAAGACTGTGAGCTATATCATCTGTCTAGAATCTCCGGAAAAGCATACTACTGTGTGTAGAGGAGCTTGTCCCTGACTAGCAATGTCCCCGACGACAGTACCAAAGGTCGTTGAGAAAGGACACTGCAGTATCGGATCTTTATTAAGCTCTAGGCTTGCTTAGCGATGTAAGCTTATTTGCAGCATTAAGGCATCCATGGAATGTCATGGTGGTGTTCAATGAAGGGTTGCATATCAAACACTGTAGCGTGTCTACTCTCCAGGCGTGAATCAACAAAGCGTGGCAATGTGAATGACATATTTGTCTGGACATTACTAGTACTTCTTTAGGCAACCAGATTCAGTGACTCAGCGGTCAAACCCCCTACGGCTTGAAGGTATCAGAGAAGTCACTAGAAAAAACCCACTATTGCCGCCTGCAGTTAGGTTGCTGAGCACGGGCCATCAGTCGCCAGCTAGATCACTCCTCTCTGGATTTTCCAAGGTCGCCTCAACCCGTCACTCAATCAACCTCACTGCCACCACTCTCAACACGCGTCGGAACCCGCGCATCACGATTTCGCGGCCCTTTCCGACACCCATCTCGAATACGACGACTGTTACGATTGATTTCCCGGGGTTTCGAGTGGTCGCGACGACGATTGAGGGGACACGCTAGACGAGTCGCTCCTTCGGGGCCTTGGGCGGCCTTGGTTTAACAGCGCGGAGGACAACCACTTTCCATCCATCGAAATAACAACCGCGCCGACTTATTCGACCGGCAAAAGTCTTTCGCAAGCATCTATTTTCGCATTGAATTCGATTACGGTCGTTTGTCTCTTTGCGCAAAGGGCAGTGTCAACCACAACTGACACGCCACTTCGACTACGACATCACCTTTCCGTCACGACGACGCCTACCTAACCATCGAACTCGATACGATCACCCGAACCGTTTTCCAAGATGGCGAACCTATACTTCCCGCACTCTAGTGCGCCCCTCAAGACGATCCAGGAGATCCAGTTTGGTATTCTGTCGCCTGAGGAGATTAAGAACATGAGTGTGGCGCACATTCAGTATCCTGAGACCATGGACGAGACTCGAACCAAGCCACGCATGGAGGGTCTCAACGATCCCAGACTGGGCTCCGTCGACAGGCAGTTCAAGTGCAAGACGTGTACTGAGAACATGTCTGAGTGTCCAGGCCATTTCGGACATATCGAGCTGGCCACGCCTGTCTTCCACCCTGGTTTCATAAAGAAAACCAAGAAGATTCTCGAGATAGTCTGCCATAGTTGCAGCAAGGTGCTGGCTGACAGGGTTGGTCTAGCCTCAGTGCTACTGATACCTTGATTTATGCTAACGCTGATTCCTTCTACTCTAGAATGACCCCGAGTTTGCGGCCGCTGTCGGGACGCGAGACCCAAAAGCTCGATTCGCCCGGGTCTGGGAGGTGTGCAAGAAGAAGAAGCGCTGCGAGAATGAATCCTCCAAGAAGGAGAATGAAGAGTTCGACCCAGAGAACAAGAACAAGCCTCCACCACCAAACCATGGCGGATGTGGCAACGCGCAGCCCCAAGTTCGTCAGAAGGCCTTGCAACTGGAACAGGTGTATCTGCATGACAACGAGGAAGGTGGCCCGAAGATTACCGAGAGGAAGAACCTGCCCCCAAAGATGGTGCATGATATCTTCCGAAGAATCACCGATGCTGACCTCGAGGACATGGGACTGAACAAGGACTATGCACGTCCCGAGTGGCTGGTTGTTACTGTGCTTCCCGTTCCACCTCCACCAGTCCGACCATCTATTAGTATGGATGGCACTGGTCAAGGTCTCCGCAATGAGGATGATTTGACGTACAAGCTGGGCGATATCATTCGCGCGAACGGCAACGTCAAACAGGCGCTGAACGAGGGCTCCCCATCACACATTCTTAACGATTTCGAGCAGTTGTTGCAGTACCACGTTGCTACCTACATGGACAACGACATTGCCGGTACGCCGCGTGCGTTACAGAAGAGTGGTCGACCTGTCAAGGCTATTCGTGCTCGTCTTAAGGGCAAGGAGGGTCGTCTGCGTGGTAACTTGATGGGAAAGCGTGTGGATTTCTCTGCGCGTACCGTCATTACAGGTGATGCAAATATATCTCTCGACGAAGTTGGTGTACCGCGAAGCATTGCAAGAACCTTGACGTACCCAGAAACCGTCACTCCCTACAACATCCACCGGCTACATAGGCTTGTTGAGAATGGACCCAACGAGCATCCAGGAGCCAAGTATGTCATTCGGTCAGATGGTACTCGAATCGATCTTCGCCACCACAAGCGCGCAAGTCAAATCAACCTGGAGTACGGATGGAAAGTTGAGCGTCACCTCATCGATGGTGATTATATCATCTTCAACCGTCAGCCCTCGTTGCACAAGGAGTCTATGATGGGTCACAGAGTCAGGGTGATGCCTTACTCTACCTTCCGGTTGAACCTGTCCGTTACGTCTCCTTACAACGCTGATTTCGACGGTGACGAGATGAACCTTCACGTCCCCCAGACTGAGGAAACTCGTGCTGAAGTGCAAAACCTTTGCTTGGTCCCTCTGAATATCGTCTCCCCGCAGCGAAATTCCCCCTTGATGGGTATCGTTCAGGATTCTTTGGCTGGTGCCTACAAGCTCTGCCGTCGTGATGTGTACGTCACCAAGGAGCAGGTCATGAATATCATGCTTTGGGTAGAAGACTGGGACGGTGTTATTCCCATCCCATCTATTCTCAAGCCAGTGCCTCTCTGGACTGGCAAGCAGCTCATCAGCATGATCATTCCGAGAGAAGTCAGTCTGCAACAAGGTAGCAGTGACTTCCCTCTCGATGACGGTGGCATCAGGATCCACAACGGCGATCTTGTCTATGGTCTGCTCACCAAGAAGATTGTTGGAGCCGCGGCTGGTGGTATCATCCACATCACTTACAACGAACTTGGTCCCCATGCGGCAATGGGCTTCCTCAACGCGTGTCAGCGTCTTGTCGGTTATTGGCTTCTTCACAACGGTCACAGCATCGGCATTGGTGATACGATCCCTGACAAGGATACTATCATGAAGATTCAGGAGGACATTGACGGCCAGAAGAAGATCGTCGCTGAGATTGTGAAGGAGGCTACCGAAAACAAGCTCGAGCCTCTTCCAGGTATGAGTATTCGTGAGACCTTCGAGAGCAAGGTGTCCAAGGAGTTGAACGCTGCTCGTGACAAGGCTGGTACGACGACGGAGAAGAGTTTGAAGGATTTGAACAACGCTGTCACCATGTCTCGGTCTGGTTCCAAGGGTTCTTCCATCAACATTTCGCAGATGACCGCTCTTGTGGGTCAACAAGTTGTTGAGGGAAAGCGTATTCCCTTCGGCTTCAAGTACCGAACACTGCCTCACTTCACCAAGGATGATTACTCTCCAGAGGCCCGTGGATTCGTCGAGAACTCCTACCTCCGTGGTCTGACACCCACTGAATTCTTCTTCCACGCCATGGCTGGTCGAGAGGGTTTGATCGATACTGCAGTCAAGACCGCTGAAACCGGTTACATCCAGCGTCGACTGGTTAAGGCGCTTGAGGATGTCACCGCGAAGTACGATGGCACTGTCCGGAACTCTTTGAACGATATTATTCAGTTCATCTATGGTGAGGATGGTCTCGATGGCATGCATATTGAGAAACAGAAGGTGGACTTCCTCACCATCTCCAACGAGCAGTTCGAGAAGCGATACAAGCTTGATCTTGTCGAGGACACTTCGACTTTGTCCACCGCTCTCGAGTACGGCAAGGTACTGGCCAGCAACATTGAAGAGCAACAATTGCTTGATGTGGAGTACGACAATCTCTACACTGCTCGCCATGCTGTTCGTAGGATCATGCTCCAACGCGGCAAGGACGAGACTATGATGCAATTGCCGCTGAACATCATCCGATTGATTGACAGCACTCTGTCCTTCTTCCGAGTCGATCCCACCAAGCGCAGCGACTTGAAGCCCTCGGACGTGATTCCTGCTGTTGAGGCGTTCATGAAGCGAATGGTGGTTGTTCGTGGTGACGACCCGATTTCCAAGGAGGCCGACGAGAGCTCTACCATTCTGTTCAAGGCTCACTTGCGCTCCCGGTTGGCCTACAAGCGTCTTGCTGTTCAGCTCCGCATTCCCCGCCTCGCATTTGAGCACATTCTTGGAGAGCTTGAGAGCCGTTGGTCAAGATCTATGGTCAACCCTGGCGAGATGGTGGGAGTGCTTGCAGCTCAGTCTATTGGTGAACCCGCGACACAAATGACGCTCAACACGTTCCATTTCACTGGTGTCGCCTCCAAGAACGTCACGCTTGGTGTGCCCCGACTCAAGGAAATTCTCAACGTCGCAAGTGATATCAAGACCCCGTCTATGCAGGTCTTCCTGCAATCCGGCGACCACTCAATGGAAGCGGCCAAGACACTCCGAAGTCTTGTCGAGCACACAAACCTGCGGTCAGTCACGGCCATGACTGAGATCTTCTACGACCCCGAGATCACCACGACTCTCATCGAAGAAGATGAGGATATGATTGAGGCGCATTATCTCGTTCCGGAAGGAAACGAAGACCTCGACCGTCAGACTCGTTGGGTGCTCCGTATCACTTTGGACCGACAGAAGATGCTCGACAAGGAACTGCGTGTCGAAGATGTCTCTCAGCGGCTCAAGGAGGAGTATGCCGATGACTTGGTTGTTGTCTTCAGTGATAACAACGCCGATGAACAAGTCATTCGTGTTCGTTCCATTCGTGACAAGGACGACGACGCAGATGACGACATGGAGGAGGATGTGATGCTCAAGCGTCTCGAGACTCACCTGCTGGACAAGCTGACTATTCGTGGTGTGCCCGGTATCGAGCGAGCGTTCATCACAAGTCACGCTCGTCTTGTCGAGATGCCCGATGGTGCGCTCAAGTCTAAGCAGGGCGATGCCGACTGTGAGGAGTCTTATTTGGACACCACCGGTACAGCACTCCGCCAAGTTCTTGCTGTTGATGGCGTTGACACGAGGCGAACCACCACTAACCAGCTGCATCAAATCATCGATGTGTTTGGAATCGAGGCTGCGCGATCTGCCCTCCTTTCTGAGCTTACAAACGTGTTGGCTTTCGATGGTTCGTACGTCAATCATCGTCATCTTGCTCTTCTGGTCGACGTCATGACGTACCGGGGCAGCATTGCTGCAGTCACTCGTCACGGAATCAACCGTGCAGACACAGGTGCTCTCATGCGTTGTTCCTTCGAGGAGACAGTCGAGATTCTCCTGGAGGCTGCAGCCACTGGTGAGCTGGACGACTGCCGTGGTATTTCTGAGAACGTCATGCTCGGTCAGTTGGCTCCCATGGGTACGGGTCACTTCGAAGTGCAGCTTGATCCGAAGATGCTGGAGACGGTCATCTCGGATAACTCGCGCATGGGTCTCATGCCAGGCATGACTGTCAAGGGTAGCCCCATGGAGGGTGCGGCAACGCCCTATGACACGGGTTCTCCTATGGCCGATGCCGGTGGCTTCCTGGGTATAATGTCCCCAGCGCAGGGTAACTTCTCGCCCATTGTCGGCCAAGGCTCTGAGACTCCTGCTGGTTTCGCTACTGAGTATGGTGGTGGCTTCGGCGGTATGGGTGCCAGCGCTTTCTCCGCTGCCAGTCCGCGACCGACCAGTCCGTTCGCGGCGACGTCGCCTACGTCTCCTTTCGGCAGCTTTGGCGGCGGCTACTCCCCAACCTCGCCAATGGGTGCTTACTCCCCAACTTCACCCATGATCGATGGAGGTGGTCGCTATGGTGTCTCGTCTCCCTCGTTCAGTCCGTCTTCGCCGACGTTCTCGCCCACCTCGCCCATGCTCCGACCCACGAGCCCCGCGAGTCCCAACTACAGCCCGACCTCGCCCAGCTACTCTCCGACGTCCCCTTCGGCAGCCAAGTACTCACCAACCTCTCCGGCTGGCAACTTTGGCGCCTCCCCGACGTCACCTTCGTACTCGCCAGCGAGTCCGAACTACAGCCCCACTTCGCCAAACTTGCATGCGACATCTCCGCAGTACTCACCTGCGTCTCCGACATGGTCGCCTACTTCGCCGGACGCGTACTCTCCCACGAGTCCGACCTATCAACGCTCGCCCGGAAACAACCTGTCTCCGACCAGCCCGAGCTACTCGCCAACTTCGCCGCAGTTCTCTCCCCGAACTCCTGGACGGAATGTTGGCGGTCAGGATCAATAGTAAGTCATGGGTCATGTTATAGATCTCTTTTGGGAGTGAGCGTCTTACTAACATGTGTCTAGCTCGCCTACCTCTCCTACAAATGACTAAGTTGAAAGAAAGGTATGGAAAGCGGATTGAATAATGTGCATTTTACGACTTGATTTCGGGCCGGGGGCGGTAGGGGCATCTTTTTATTTCTTACGCGCAGCAAGATTCATGCGCCAAAAGAATTTCATTTGACGACTCGAGAGAGCTGCCGAGAGCTGCACATAATAGACAGCCAGCCGTAAGGACCCCCAACTAGACAACGGTCGCATTCAGGGGAGGGGAAGGCAATGCGAAGCAAAAATCAAAAGACAGCAAAAAAATGAAAAAATTAATTGTACCAACATGGGAGGCAAGGGGATGATGGGAGGCATGCATGCATACAGGGGTGGTTTGGTTTTCCCCCTTTCTTTCTGTCTACCAGGCGGCTAGGCAGGTGAGGCGCAGATAGATTGATAGCGCCAACCTAGGCGATGATGAGAGTGCCAGCTTGGGTTGTGAGGGTGAAGGTGAGCCTATGTGGGTAGAGACATAGGCCCATAGGCATACATAGATACACAGGGGGGTGGCTCTTTGTGAAGCCACGAATTGATTCATGATGAGCATTGGAAAGTAAACTTTTGTTGACTTGAACATGATCTATAGAACAGTTGAAAATCCACACATGTGATATGTTTATGAAGTAACACAGAGACGCAGCATACCAAAGAACTTACACACAGAGTGTGGCGTGGCGATTCAACGGTCGACCTGCCAAGCAACGCTGGTCATAGATAAGATAACAAACGGGTTCGGTACTCTCTTTCGTCTATGTCGACTGTCCGTCCCCAAACTTGCCCAATACAACAGACCTTTGAAACCATCACCCTGCCGACGTAACCACACGAACAAGATAAACAAGATGGGCCTCGTCGACTATTCAGATTCCGATTCCGATGGCGACTCACCCGGTGTGTCGGCACCCATCTCAAAGCCTGCAGCATCACAATCCGCTGCCAAACAACAACAGCCCTTCCAGAAACTAGTCGACACCACCAACCCAGGCAAGATCCGTGTCAACCTACCCTCAGCCTCCTCCACCACAGACGACACAACCCCTGCCGATGATAACCCAGCGAAGCGACGGAAGATTGGCGCCAGTGCCGGCGGTGGCAGATTCGGCGGCTTCAGCTCCTTCCTGCCGCCGCCCAAGGCCACGACAATCTCGAAACCGCCAGGTGGAAGCGGTGGTGGCAAGGCTGCGCCGCCGAGGGTCGGGGTGAACCTGAAGACGAGCTCCGAGGCCGCTTTCAGCAGGGACGATGGCGGAGAGGAGAACAATTCGACTGGCTCGGGCCTGAGGCTGCCAGCGCCCAAGGCGCCGGCGCAGCCGTCTATACCGGAGGAGCAGAAGCCGGAAGAGGAGGTGAAACTGGTGGGCAAGCCTTTGATGTTCAGGCCGTTGTCCGTCGCGAGGAAACCGGCCAAGAAGAGCGGTGGGGCCAAGGCAGCTACGAAGGCTCCTCCCAAGGCCGTTGGCGCTCAGGGGACGACAGCAGCACCGGGTCCATCTACACCGGCCGCCCCTCCTGCGCAGGAGGAAACACCACAGGCAGCAGCGCCACCCAAGAGAAAGAAGGTCTCGCTCTTCTCTATGGCAGACGACACACCACCCGCTGTCGAAGCCGCACCAGAAGAGAGCGCCTCATACGAGCCCGAGTTCACCAGCTACGACAACGACAGCGCCTTCACAGACGGATACGCATCATACGACACCCAACACCACCAGCAACAATACAACACAGGCTACGCACAGCCACAACCACCGACCGCGCACTCCTCGGCCGACCCCAACTCGCTCGACTCGATCGCCGACGACATGAACCTCTCGGCTGCGGCGCGGCGGGAGCTCTTCGGGCGCGGCGGGGCCTCGGCGCTCGGCGGCGCCACCGCGAGGTCCGTCATCAACTTCAACCTGGACCAGGAGTACCGGCACAACGAGGAGCTCCGCACGTCGGGCGTGCTCGACTCGCAGAAGCACAACCCGGTGCGGGCCATCAAGCCCGGCAAGCACAGCCTGCAGCAGCTGGTGAGCCAGGTGCAGAGCCAGCGGGACGCGCTCGAGGAGAACTTTGCCAAGAACCGGTCGACGCAGAAGAGCGCCGGGGCGAAGTACGGGTTCCGGTGAGGTGGCGAGGGGAAGGGAGGGTGGTACGTGTATGTATGTGGCTTGGTTTTGGCCTGTCAGTTGCACCATCATCTCTACGACATCGATATCCTGGTCTCTCCCCTTATAGTGGAATCGGCTCTGTAGTGGACCGGGAAGGCCGTCTTGAGACCTACTGCGGTGATACGTGATCCGCTGGGGGAAGGGGACTGTGGTGATTCCAGGCTACATGGTGAGAAATGGACCGACGACGGACACGATGGGCAAGTGACCCATACGCTGCGTCCCATACCTCGAGGTCATACAGGCCCGCTACTTCATAAAGAGCTTCGTCGTCATATGGCTTAACGAATGGCCTAGATTATAAGCAGTGCATGTGTGCTAGTGGTCAGATTGCCGGTTTGTGTGCTCCTACGGAATCTTGTATTTGGACTACATAGCTCAAGGAAAAGCCATCGATACTCTAACTATAAGAACAATCCAACATACAGGCCACAGCCGAGCAGAGTTGCTACGGGTCAGCCTCAGATACTCTCAAAACCCGACAAGACTCTACAACTAAAGTCTATCTGTGAACTCAAGGAATCTTGCATCTGGAACCCAGCAGCAAAGACATACGCAACGCCCCAATGTCACCTCGGTGAGCGAAGAATAAATACCCCCCCCCCCTTTTCTCGTTCGCTCGCTCTCGCGCAAGCTCCGTGTAACAAACCTCATACTAGCGCCTCTTGGGAGGGACTTGGCGACACGAACCATCTCAGGAACAGTCCAGGGCAGGGCCACCCGCATAAGTTAGCCAAGAGATCGCCAACGGCGGTGGAGGGAACGACGTGGCTGTTGTTGTTTCCCGAGCCTGGTGCAGTGCAGTTCTTCAGGTTCTTCCAGGTGTGAGATAGGAATGGGTACCTCCTCCTCGGACCAAAGGGGCACCCAACGCCCTCGGACTGATCTTCTTGCCCGGCTTACGCGCCCTTGGTCGCTTCTGGTTGCATTCCTTTGGGGGGCACATTAGCAGCATATGGGACATGTCGTGATATGCCAATCCCAGGAGTAGCCGAGGATTGGGGGGGGGTTGGAAAGCTGCAACGGTGTGTGTGTGTGTGTGCATCTTCTCCATAAGCCCTAGCTAGACATTTATAAGCCTTCGTCTCGGGAACCCTGATGAGCCATGATCATCATATCACATCGCATACCAAGTGGAGAGGCAAGGGCTCCCTAGGTCTCTATCTCTCTCTCTGTGTGGCCGGAGTTCTCCCCTCCCGTGCATGAAATCACATTCATCATCGATGCAGACAACGCAGACTGAAACCCAGGCCCCCATAATTATCAAGACGCACCTTATCTATCTACCTAACTACCTCCCACGGGCAAAACGGCACACAACCCTCTTGGCGAGGGACATTCACAGGATAATTTGGGAGAGGGGGGGGGGCGAAAGTGTGATACAGAACAGCCTCAGTAGGGTGGGACGCGCCGTCTATAGCTGACAACCTTGTGCGACGCCGAACTGTTGTGTCAAGGCTCGAGGCGAGAGGGAGCGACACCTATTTGCCGAGCCAGCAGGCTGGGGCCAAGAGTCTGGGCTCGCCCTTTTCTGTTTCGATGTGTCTGACATTGCATTTCTTGGCCGGCTCTTGGCCTGCTCTTGGCCAAGCTCTTGGCCAGTCCTTGGCCCATTCCTTGGCAAGGGTTCATGCATCTCGGTGAGATCAACGAATACTTGGCACACGCTCGATGAAGGGGAACACATTGGAAAGCCAGCACGGTAGTCTGCGGCAGTTACGAGCGAGTCTAAAAAAAATTGGTAGGTGAACAACGGTCTTGTATTCTGAAGCCATCGCTGACCTCTGATGAGGGTATTCGTCTAGATTGATACCTGCTGGGTATTTGCCGTCGCTGATTTGGACCTGATTCCCTCTCTGATACCCTATCCGTCTTCAGTGAAACTCCGAAATACTCCAACATTTGCGCCGAAACAATTTCCAACCCGCTGAATTGACAAAACATGGCTGCATCTGCCCATGTACCAAAATACCAAAGCGACGTCGGCATCAACATCCAACTTCCCAAGGGACGTAGTTGGGACTCTGGCAGGATTTCCGACTTGCTGTTTTTTTTTGGTACTTTCGATGTTGCAAGACGGGTCGTCGACTCGATTCGGTTCGTAGACATAATGATGGTCTTGAAAGACAAAATTTGACCACAATACAAGTCAAAAATAGCGGCATAGAGCCGCGGCCGGGCGTTTGTTTGTTTGGTGTTTTCTTGAGTAGGCTAACTCATCAAGACGATCATTCATCGTCCGAGAGCGCCTCAGTGGTGTCGAGTAGATGAGAAGCCGCTTCACTCGACGGCAACCCAGTCATCCTGGTGGTCGCCAGCGTGCTCACCGAAGTGGACGGGAGCGACCTTCAGGACCTTCATGGTGCTCTTGCCATCGCTGCTGATGGAGGAGCTTCGCCTCTTGTGAACCTCAGCGCCGGCAGGCTTGGGCTGCTGCGCCTTGGGGAAGGAGTCGGAGGTGACGGGGCTGAGAGGCAGGAAAGACATCAGGGGAGCTGGGCGGTGGGCAGGCATCTTGATGGTGATGGTGGTTTTTGGTGATAGTGAGAACTAAAGGTGAGATTGTTCAAAGGTCGAGGGTGATGACGTAAAGCTGTTATTCACTCGGTGATAAAACTTGTGATGAAGAACAAGAACAAAGAGAATTGAGGGAAAGAGAGCAGGATGAAGGGTCGCATCTTTATATCCACCAACGGCGGACGGATCTGCTTGCCCAATGCGCTCGTTCCAATCAACACGTTTGCGGTTATCCCGGACGCTTGTCCACTCACACATCTTGTTTACCTTGTGATATGACACTAGACCGGTGTCTGGAGGACCGCATCTAACCTGCATTGCGACCGACACATCCTCTGCGCCGAGAACGCTGTTGGCTTGGCATGTGCAAATTGCTAGACATGACTGGGCCATCCCAAGAACAACATGTCCAACCTGCCCTGTATGCCTGCTTGCACATGTTTCAAGCCTAGTAACAGGAGAGGAAAGGCGAAAAACTGCAAGGCTTTTCCTGCCATGGGATCATGGTCATGCCCCGATGCGTCATTGAGCCTTTCCAAGTAGCGCGGTATCGGTATCATCATGGCTCCTTTCTCCCAGGGTCTTCTTTGGTATGGTGCTGTCATGGGCTCCACGGGGCGCCATGGCCTTCTTTCTTTTCTCTCCCGCTATACCGCTCTGACTCAACGTGCTTGGCCAATCTTTCCTGGTTGCTGCTGAGCCCACGTGTGGGGGTTGCCATTGGGTCTGGACGAAAGGGAGACGGCAAAGATGGGCCCTTTCTTATCCCTCTTTATCCGAGGTCCGAAAGCGGGGTAAGGTCGTCGTACCAGAAACTCGCGGGAATGCCGAGCGAAAGAGCGAGGGGGAGAGAAAGCACGCCACAGAACCATCAACAACACGCTTTCGATGTTTGAAGATATCGAGACAAGAGGCGACCGACGTCTGATATCTAAAAGAGGATAAACCACAGGTGGAGAAACATTGCGGCTCCGCGAGGAGACAGTTCGAAGACCTGGGGTAGAATCTGGGGTAGGGACCAGATGTTCGGAACCCAGCGCCGTCGTGATTGGCCAGTGCGGTAACAGCAAGAGGATTTCCCGGGAGACTGTTGCGACTTCCCTGTGCTTGACGACTCCAGAAACGCGGCTAGGTAATGATGGTGTGGACTCCACTTTCAACGTTCATCATTCCATTCCACATGTCCGGTTTGATATCTGTTCATAGCCGAACTGGTCGTCAAGTCAACGCCTCGATCTCTCCTTTCGGACGCTCGATCCTTGTGCCCTTCCTCTCTTGGCCGGCTGCCTTGACAGTGGCTTGACAGCCCCGACAGCCTTGATAGCGGGCAGCATTGGCCTGAGGCGCAGTGCCCTCCTTCGTGGCTTGTCGGCAGCGCCCGAAACCAAGCGCAGGATCTTATCTCAACAGTCAGTCATCTGAGCTGTTGGTGATGTGGCCACGGGTGCAGCCGCGAGAAGACGGCAGGAAGCTATCCTTTTGATCCTCCCGTTCTGTGCGGCCGGCATGGTACTGCCCCTTGCAGTTTAGACTTCTGGTATCACCATGGAAATATTTGTGGTAAAAGAATCTTGTTTGACTGGACTCCCGAAGGCTTGGTCTAGGCATCTGGGCGAGCCAAGGGTGTCGTCTGATAGCCTTGGAGTCTGCTGCCTGACTGAGGCAGTAGAGATTGTTGGCCAGCAGAGACGACGATGCCTAAAATAACGATGGATGATATCTGCAGTACTTGCGCCGCAATATGGTCACACCGGTGAGTATCAAGCGCACTACGCCTTGTACACATCTGATGGCATCGTGTACTCTCATGTACCACTTGGATGTCCAGATGGTAACTACCTTGTCCAGGCACTAGCCAGATACTGCAGCTCCGTTTGACTCAGGGCGGCGATGTGAGAGACACACATAGCCACAGTATTCCAAGAATAGCGGACGCAGTCGGGCCGCAGCAAACAATGTTGGTGATGAACATTGCATCTCGACAAGTTCCACGCCGTGATGAGATGGTGGCCGAATATTGCCATGTTCTCTTCCGTAGGATGATGGCTCGATGGCCAACAGCACAGCCTATGGAGATCCTCATGTGCAGTCTCGTGAGTTGGTGTGGTGATTTTGGGGGCAGGTCTGCAGACACCTGCTTTGCCTCAATCGTAAACGGCGACAGAGTGGATGGAGGTGGCGTTGTGAGACCTGTTGGCGACAATCCGCACGAGAACCGGCACCGATGTTCCTCGATCAAGCATGCCGTGATGCTATAATGAGCAACCAACATGCTGGCGGCCTTGAGGAGGACGGGTTGATCACACCCACACGGAGGAGAGGGGCCATGATACTTTCCAATCACCAAACCACGCCACAAAGTCGAGAACCATGGGGGGATCGCCGCTTTAGGAAGCCCGCGAGCTCGCGGATGGCGTCTGCAAGCCGCTAACCTGGCCGTGATGGGTGCTTGGAAGCGCACTATGCAGTTGGTGGTCTATGGAGGCTGATATCACAGCCATGCAGTTTACCGTCAACACAATATGTCACGCAGGTTGAACCGACGACGACGTGTGGGTAGATCCATTGCCCAGGTGGTTGGAGCTAGACAGTGGGATGATCTCCAATCGAGCTATAGGAGGGTGTCCATCTGGGTGACCCTCCCGTGGAGTAACGGTCTGCTGCCTTACTTCAGCCATCAGGTAGTTGGATGGAGTCTGGCAGTCTGCGCCATCACTTGTCGATGCAACCTGCCGTGTTGGAGGATTCTGGCCGCACGATACAGCCTTGATCCCCGTGGTACTCCCGAGGGGTGCAAGAACGGCATTGGGGTTACTCCATCGTCGACTTGTTGGAACGAGAGATAAGAGTTTTTCGTCATATGCATGATGGCAATGCCAACACGAGGTGAAAACCTGTCCATGATGCCGAGTCGGAGGGAGTCCGCGATGTGCACACCACTTCTGGCCAGTATCTTTCTGGCCAAGTGGAGAGGAGATATGAGCTGACAAGTTACTAGGATGTGCAAGGAGGGCAAGATCTGTCAGGAGGACGACCAACATGCTTCGTCTTGGGCAGGTGGGATGGCAGTAGACAAGCATTGACTCCTGATCCTAGTCCTCCTTGTGACCTAGGAGCACTCGGTCCCGTAAAGAAGGGGGCCTCATATCGGAGGCATGGCACCAGGCCTGGCCCATGTCTGCAGTGTGATAGTTTGCAGCCACATAGGAACGATGTTGGCATGGCTGCAAGGGATAGGGGGATATTGGAGACATCCATCTTCGTATGGTGGAAATAACATGAACATACCCTGATATGCGCGGCAATTCGTTGTCGGTCATCCTTGAACCAGTTGGGCACAACTAGTCCTCATGGAAATTGTGGAGGCTAGAATTCCCCTTTGGCAGTATGATCCATTTCTACGCCTGATACAGAGGCGGCTAAGGCGACTATGATGTTGCAGAAGAATCCCAATGCTCTGGAGGCGCGCGTGTCTTGCGCGCAAAAAAATAGAGTATGCATCGCTTGACCAGCTACAGTGGAGCCCGTTGAGTGCACCAACGACATAGACGAGGCCATCACAGACACCGGCCGTGGTGGTGACATCAGATTCGGCGCCTGGTCCTCGGTCGTGATTGGCCCGAAAGCGCCGCACCAACTTCCCGGCAGGGTCGTCACAATGTCAACAGCAATTTTGACGCCAGACGACAATCTATCGATGACAGAAATGCGACGCAACGGGAATGTTGCATTGAATAGACGACAAGCTGCTTTTTCTTTCTTTCAGTTGGTTGTGGCACACGTGGAGTCGCGAGCGCCGGATGATGCTGCGGTAGACTATGTGTTGTGGGTTTAGCCGCTACCCGCCGGTCTAAGTCGCCAGGGTCGCTAAGCCATGCATCTCTTAGCGGGTGATGATCCGTTCCAACTCGCAACGAATCCTGTCCGATTTGGACCAGTATGCCAAGTAGGCTAGGCAATGTGCCCCGTCTTGTGATATCTGCGGGATCGGCTTCAGATTCGATGTTGGATCTTCTTGTCGATACTTCCCCTGGTCTGCAGTGCAACAGCTGGGCTGGGACACCACTTGCTAGAGCCCTTGAGTGACGGTGTTGATGAATGCTCGCATCTCCCCATCCGGTAATGAGCGTCGATCAGCCGGAGCCAACCGCAGGAACGGATTTCTGCTGACATCGGCGAGAACGCTAACATGCGATACTGGGAACTGAGTGCTGTAGTGGAAGGTTATGCCAATTATCTTGTCTGTGCATAGTCTCATCACGCAGGATAACGTGTCATGTCGATGCGCATATTTTGTCTGTTGGAGACCCGGCTTCACAGAAACCAATTCGAAGTTCAGTGTGGCGGCATCTGGATGAAAAGAGGACTTTGCTGCAATGAGGAAGATCTCGCCGCATCTGCGGCCTTGCAGATGGCCTTGACACGCCGTGGGGATGAGGCTGCGAGGCTTGGGGAGATCTTCTGCCGGGTAAGTTACGCCGTTGGGCGAAATCGGTAATGATTCCCGACAAGGATCTTGATGCAGCTGCTGTGGCTGCAGCAAGAGAGGTCAACAGTACAGTATGGCTCCTTATTAGGCCGCATACGCTGCTGCGTATCTAGGTATACAAGCCTGCGGCTGCTTGAAGTACCAGCCTTGGAGAGATGCAGATTATCAAGTACAGGCATCATGGCCGTGTTTATCGAGCACACATTTGTGAGGAGCGACTTAGATGAACGTGTATAGGGAGAGATGAGTAGTGGACTCGATGATAACGGCTATTTGGTTTTCCGGCGCTTGTAACATGGCGGATTTCGGGTCCGAATGAAAGGTATCTATCGCAGCGTCGAAACTGGGGCTTTATGGTGGGCCAACTTTAGCGTCAGTGAACAGGTCAACATCGGCTCGTGTTGGCCATTGAAGGATGATGACATGACAGTTTGTCAGGCTGTGAACCAATGTCCATCAAGAGAGAAGACGAGGTTAGTAAGGTCCTGTAAGCCAAGCTGTTCGATCGCTCTATAGACGGAAATTCCGTGGAGGCTCGACAATGAATGCACCCGCTCGGGCACCTGCAGCCTGAAATATACTGCGTGCTGCTTAGACGTTGCTTCTCAAAGTCATCGGGTACATAGAAAGCGCGAAGATGGTTCAAGACTGCTCATCCCTAGCCCCTTGCATGGTGTATTCATCCAGCAGACACTGAAGCTGGTAGTAAAGGGTGATTGTGACCGTCAGGCCCAACCCTGCTACCACGTAGATGGGTAAGGCAAGTTGATGAGACGATTCCTGTGCCTGTATTGGTCAACACAAGCTAGGACCTGTACGTGTATTGTGGAGTGACGATGCAGTGTATGTTTGTGGTTTGTCTCTAGTTGCGTTTTATGCTGTACGACGTGACGCCTGCCCAATTGCCGCTCATGACGGTCGCAAGATGAAGAAAGTTTGGACAAGATCGGGGATCGACAGCCACGGCTCATAGCTCCCGCAGTACTCCCTGCTCTGTACATATGTATAACTGCCCATGTGGAGTGTATAGGCCAGGGCTCACACAAGGGTCAAGCCTGGCTGCTTCCATGTTCATCGCAATAATTGACGAGATATAGATCGTACGATGGAGCAAGATGGTGAGAATGGGGGGGGAGCTAGAACGACAAGGATGGAAGAGATGGAACCGGAGCAAGATTGAATGTCGCGAAATGCAGCGGTCGGTTTCGGCTTGAGACCAAGGCTTACTGTGTAGCGAATGCGGGATGGGTCCGGACGTGCCTGGACGTGCTTGGATGTCCCTTGTTGTGAGGCGGCCAGAAGAACGGGGTGGTAGATGCTAACAGGCCAATCGTGGTAGAAGGAGACTCTCGATACCAGGAGGTTGAGATGAACTGCTTGAAAGGCTGTTCTCGGGTGGAACACAGCCGTGGAGACATTTTAGGACCCTGGGCAGGGGAAAAGTGCCAACGAATCGAGTCCACTATGACCAAGAAGGGAATGGAGGATGAGATACAGTCGGCCTCGGGAGCCCGGGGAATAAATCCGGGAGGTCAGTGCAGGCCACTGCAGGCCAGTGCAGGCGTCAACGAGATGAACGTTGAGGGAGAGGGCCGATTGCATCTTGAAGTCTCCCAATCCAGTTAGATAACGTGGGGAAAAGATGACAAGGAGTCCTGGTCAGCAAGATGAGAAGGAATTAAACCACACAATGTGAAAGGGTCGGAGTGAACGGGCAGATGTTGATATTGACCATGGCCTCAGACGTCTGTCTGGTCCAGGTCAAAGGAAGACGACATCTGATCTGAGCGTCTCCGGATCCCCCGTAGATGATTTCCAATGTGCCCAAGTGCTCAATCAGGGACCGATGCAGTACATACCTAGGTAGTGTACAATGGCAGAGTGACAGAGTCATACCTAGGTTATGGCAGCGAGAGAAAGAAAGAGGAGGCATAGCGAGGGCCGAGGACACACGTGCCTCTTTTTGGCACATGCAGTGCTTGATCGTGACTTGGAGCACGATGGAGGAAAGAGCCAAGCAAGGGCTTTCGGTGTTTGGAGCACAGGCCAACGTTGATGAGCAGCCGTTGTACGGGCCCATAAATCCCCGGCTGCCGGCCAATGGTGGTGTACAAATGGAGAAGCAACAAGACGAAGAAGAAGGCACGATCTAACTGACTGCCTGGGACAGGGGAGAAGCATATACGGTACTTGCAAGGTTGAGGAGGAGAGAAAGAGCGAAACAGAGCGAAACAGGGACGTCCAAGTTCCCACTTCTACTTCCACTTCCACTTTCACCTCTACTTCCGCTTCTGTTTAAGCGTACTTAGTACAGGGGAAGGACGGAACAAGAAACCACCTGGGCACCTAGGTCCTACCCCTGGGACCCAATACTCGATGCTTAATTCTCGATGCTCAATGCTTACAGGGCTCACTTGGCAATTAGCGAGTAACATCGACCATCTCTCCCGAGGTCCAACACCACAACCCTTGGAAGTTGGAGGGATCAACAACCCAAGATGTGATGACTGCCCTCCCGTGCTCCGTATGTACCATACCACTCCAATCTCTCTTCTCTTTCCTCATCCGTTCACCACGTTTCGATTATCCTATTCCGTATCTGTACGGTAACTATTTGGCCACTCTTCGATGCGGGTTGATCAGGCATTGTCCAGTCAGTTGTTACGAGCCTAAGGAGAGAAGGAGGGAACCCCCCCTTCTCGTCCCCTTTAGGACTTCAATTTCGACTGCAACCGTAACAGACTGGGCCACTCTTCCTTCATCAGTCCACGGCCCACAGCCGCTGCCACTTGCCGTTTGTCGTTCTCTACCCATAGGTTTGATCACGATGTTAGACCTGCGAGCCCTGTCAAGGATCCAGGGTTTAGGGTTCAGGGTTCAAGGTTCAAGGTTCAAAATCCAGGGTTTGTAGTCCACATCAGGGTTCGCAGCCTACACAGGTACAACCTCAAAAGTTGACATCGAGCACCGACATCGACACTGACACTGACACCGACATCGACACCGACACACCCTGATACCGACCCTGAAGACATGTTTTCGCCTGCCTAATCTACCATAGAAATTCTACTTCTGGCCCTACCTCATCTCGTTCGGGATTTTATTTTCGAGAAGCCGACAGAAGTGTAGAGCCCAGCCTCACTGCAACAGGAATGCCCAACGACATACCCAGGTACCTCGTGTGACGCCACGGTTTTATGACTTCCTATGCCACGCCTAGCCTACAACTCATTTGAAGAATGTTTCTCTGTCGTTGCTCAGATCGCGAATCATTTTGGGTACTTCTCTCGACAGGCTACTGTCTAGGCTCTATCCAGGCTCCATCCAGGCTCCTAGCCTTTGCCGGTACTTTACAAGGCAGTACTGAGGCACTGACAGCCGAGAGGATATCAAGTCCGGCTAGTACGTACACAACCAACATGGCACCGCAGAACTCACGGCTACACCACACGAGGACGAACGGCTGGGACTACGGCACATCTACCAGACTCCGCTGCAACTAACCACAGCTCTGAACATGGCGTCCAACATTTGTTTGAAGTCCTTTCCAGATTCACTGCTCACTCATTGCACTACATCCCTGAGCGCGCAGTTTTGTCCAGCCAACAAGGCTCCTCCTGCCCAGGTGCTCAGGCGAGTGCTTTGCCGTGTTGAAGCTCATGCCGCTGCCCACACTGCGGTATTCAATCTGTACGGAGAACCAACAACAAGTGGAACCTCTCCGAATGGCTTTATCGCAATTTTTCTGGAAGCCTGTCAACAATGTACCATCGTCCACCAACCTTGCAAATCCGTGGCAGCTAGGATCCGCTGTTCAACAAGCACGGTGTTATTTTTGTCCATCCGTCAAAAGGGCACAGATGCGGCCCTTGCTCACATTTCCGAAATATGTGACCAATGTGTTGAACCCGCAGCAGGACACTCAAAACGATCACATGTGCAAGCTTCATCGCAGCGACCAAGTCGAGATCAAAGCGGCCCTCTTTTCAGAAGGCTAACCTAAAAAGGGCTGCGAGCTACCAGCCATTACCCCGTCCATCTGGCCTGCCCGCCTGTACTAATACTTGACCTTCATTGGAGTGGGCGGCCTGCTGGGTTGATCCCTCGATATGGTGGATTCGCCACACTTTGCGCTTCTTCGGAGACCGGCATGCCTACTTAGTAGGTATTTACTGACGTTCGTGGGCCTGCGAGCGCCAGCAACAGCATCGGCTACAGTCTGATCAAAGGTCGAGTTGAAACCCAGACAAAGATGCATACGCCTGTTCCTGGCAAACCATTGGGGTAGACCTGATTGCATCGCGTCCTCACCTCAACACTGTCGAGAACCTTCTTATTTCTGCTGCCCCTGTCAGAGAACTAGTCGACTTTTCTGCACGACATTACTTTCAGGGGTCGCTTACCAGTTCCCCTGAAGGACCTTGACGACATCGGCCCGCTCCTCTAGGCTATGAAGCCATAAGTAGTTCAACCCGGGTTATTCAAGTCAAGTATTCGGCAACGACAGATTGGGGCGTAGTTTCTGGCAGCCGCTGGCTTGAGGGTGATATCAATGCATCAGTCCGCAGACTTTCAGTTGCCATCTTCCATTCCCTCCCGTCAAAACGCGGCAACCGGTTTGATCACACTCTTGCCAAGAGACATTTTCTCACCAAGCAGTTTGCCTTCTAGCCAAAAGCCTCCAGGGTCGCAAGTACTTCCCGTAGCGCAACATGCTGGCGGAGAACCGCCAACTAGTCACAACTGGATGCTGGTTGTACCTTGACGAAGGACGAACACAGTCGAAAAGAGTACATGCAGTTGTCGATGTCATCGAAGTAGATCATCTGAAGCAAGTACGAAAATCAGGTACCTTGTACCTTTTTTCCTGTCCTCGATACATCGGCATCTTCCACCGTTTGTTACATGGCCGATCCCTGTCTTGCACACTGCGTACTGACACATGTGGGTAAGTCAGGCCTAGGTACATACATGAAGTGTCCCCCCCCCCCTCCATTTGCGGAGCCAGAGATCAGTTAATAAATTGCAAGAAAAACGGTATTTTCAAGTTCGATTAGGAAATTGGCGTATCCACCCAACCATGACCCGCCTGCCCTATGCCCCGGCAATCGATGAGGCGTGGGTAATTATCTCAGATGGTAGACCCAACACCCTCAAGTACTTAGGTCACTTTACTCTGCCACATGCAGCCATGTTGGCGGGTGCGTGTACTGCCCTCCTACCAACAAGGTACCGGTCATGTACACCGCCCTACGCTTTTCTTAATGTTTTCCACAACCTCTCCTCAGAATTCCCATCCCCAGTCGACCACTTTGGCCAACCCCCAACCTTCTGACGGCGACGCTAAGGGCCAACGGGGAGAAAATATAGAGTCATCGTCACCTTGACAGACGACTCTGCCTTCCGCATATTGCAAGCTGGTAGGATTTTGAGCAGCACAGGACGATACCAACACTCTCCTCCTTCAGCTCCACTTCACTCTGCACGTACACTGACCAGAGGCTCAAGCTCTTTTTCTCCCCATGGTGTGACGAAAAGCATATAAAGGGAGAGGGTGTTCCTGTCGTTCAACACTGGAGTTCGTCATCACCATCATCACCCATTACCTGTTCCCTCACAGCTTGAACATCCGCACACATCCATTGTTGCACTCTTGCCTTCTGGACTATCAATCTTCAGTCTTCAGATTTCTCATCACCTCGACGCCTATCCGTCTCGACACCTACTTATATCGCATCTTCTCGTTTCAACGAGTGACCTTCACGGCAATCAGTGGATATATCCTGTCTACGCACCTCGAATTTCGCATCTATCATACAGACACGCAACAACACCTCGCGACTACCAGCCAGAATGTGCAAATTCGAGCGACACCACTACGCCTGTGGAAAGATCCTGGAGTACCAGTTCACACACGATCATGTTGACCCATGCCCGCCCGAGCGATGCCAAGTGGTGAACATATATCACAAGAGCAACTGCGGGGAACGCGCTCACGGCTGTCCCTGAGAACTTGTCTACGGATGGGAAAACCCCAGTCGTAAGATCTGTTTCTTTTTTTGTAAGAATCCGTTTTTCTGAAGTACTATGCTTCTCTAGATCGAAGTCTGACCAAGCACCACTAGCAAACTCAGTTTCATGACGACGCCTAGATGAGAAATGTAACGAGCAATCGTTCATGGTTTTTGGTGTTTTATTTCGTCTTCTTTCTTTGCCTTCACTTCTATCGTGGATATTCTTCGAGCATTATTTCTTGTCATCACAATCGGGTCTTGTACTTCCTCGAATGCCCCAAGGCTGAGGTCGGAGGCCCTGCTGGGCATCTCTCGTTTCATGGGCCTTTGCATCACATACGGATCAGGGGATGGGATTGGATGATTATCGCGGGAATGAGGGACATTCCTTCGGGGCAGGATATTTCTTTCTTTGAACATTGGGGCCGAGTTAGGGAATGTTGTTGAGAGTTGCTGGGGCCCCCTGATACCATGTCACATCCGCGGATTTTTCTTTGGCAAACTATGTTTTTCCCCTTTGCAAGCAGCATAGCTACACCCATGAATTTACCTCTCTTTTTCATAATTGGAGACCTTTCTCTACTCGCATAACGTTTCACCCTCTCAGAGAGGGGGGTGAGGGTTGCAAGAGACTGTTTGCTGCCTTAGTGAGCCAGCTCATCTCGTCAACGCAGGAGACATCCAATGTCATGCCTTGACGTCGTGAAATTGATATTCGAATCACTCGGTTGGGTCAGGGGTCGGTGTGGCTGCCTGCCTAGGTGAGGCTGAAAGGGGACGTTGGAAGCGGGAGTGGTCGGGCGGCCAGATGTGCGGCCAGCCAACTGATGGATCTTGATGACGAATGACGAATTGGGGTGGGGTTGGCGATGATATGCAGTACTTTAGTCCGTCTCCTGTTACTTCAGAACAAAAAGACGAATAGGGGCTGCATCTGAACCTCTGAGGGCAGTGGCAGTGCCAGTAGTAGGTGGTAAAGAATAGACCGGACGTTGTTGGGGTGGTCAACATTTGGGCCTGGAGGGGGGGGCCCCGCTGAGATCATGTTAGGCAGAAAACGGCTTCGATATCATGACAGCCCCATACTATCATCTATGTAACCCCCCTCCCCACCCGGTTCTTTGCTGTTTACTTTCTTTAACTTTCGATATTCTCTTCTCTAACCGAGGCCAAAAACCGGTGAATCAATTGGTTTGATGTTTTTCTTAGGGGTGGCAGGGGGGAGGTGGTGAACCAAACTCTCTTTGGTGACACGGGAGCAGCATTCGCATCCATCGTCCCACGGGCCCAGCCGCCGTCATGCAGGTGTCCATATTACGTACCGATCAGACGCAAAGAGCTGCCTTCTTTGGTGTGCCAATTCTCTCTGTGCATCTATTATGTGAGAAAAGAAAAGAATGTCGTGGAACGGGTTGCGTGTTGCCGTCAATGTCGCGCTTGAGAGACTGATGTCTCGCTGTTGAATATGTTGATGTTGTTGTTGTTGGAGGGGACATCATGGATTTTCTGCCCCCATAGGGCTAGAGGGGGCTAAGAGGTACATGCGGTACGTACCAGACTATAGTAGGTACCGAAGTGGAGCTCCGGGTCCGGCGAGTGGGAGTGGGGCCTGCCAAAATAGCCGCCGGAACCATGTCACTCTGGAATCACTGATATGGCCCCCATCAGGAGCTCAGCCGCGACAAGAAGGGATTGAATGGCCAGATGTCACCTTATTATGTGGGTAGGCCATATAATACCCGATTGATGACTTGTCTCTGCATTTGAAGCGGGCGTGGTCGTGGAGCATCAGTTCCTCCTCGATGCTCTCCGGCTGGCAAGTACATCACACTGTTTCCGGCCCCCGATCGGAGTTTAGATCCGAAACCTTGTTTCTGACTTTGATTTTGTATCACTGATCACCCGGAGGACTTCAAGTCATCTTCTCTTGTCTATTCTCTGTGGGCTTGTAGCTTCTTCTGTCCTCCAGCGGGCATGTCTTCCGGGACATGAAGTCGGTTTCTTTTTTTTTTTGCCACGACGTTGAAAATCGAATCAATGCGACATTTGCCTGCATACTGGATGTATCATGTGATGAAAAGCCCCCCTCAAATAATATTCCGTGCCGAAGGATCTAGCGCACAGAAGATTTACCTCATAGCGGGTACTGCGGGCCGCAAAAGGATCATTTGAACCCCTATAACTGAATGAACCCTTCTGAAGTCCACGAAAAGGAACAACATACACAGTACATCTGCAGTGGCGTTTCCTCGTCAAAAATACACGACATGAGGGAATGAGACAATAATAGTCAAAAGTTGGTTGTACAAAAAACAGCCGTCACGGGACGAAGCACCTGACTTTGCGCCACGAAGATAAGAACCAACAGACAAACAATAAATAAATAAAAAAAGGAGGGGGGCTGGATGGCTGGATGGCTGACAGGCTGGCTGTGCGCCCGCCCGCCTTTGAAGCCGCAAACCCACTTGATCCTGCACCAAAAAAGAGAGCAGGCCTGTCGTGGCTTCAACGATCTGCGACGGCCCGCCCAATACCCCCAAGACTGCCCTATGACGGCACGGCTTTTCTCAGACTTGCATGGCAGCATCTCGCGTGGGGCGTCCGGCAACACGCTTCTCAAAGGCCGTCGTCCGTCCATCACTTGAGGGTCGTTGGTCTCACAACAGCCGTTGAAAAGCCAATGTTCACGGCATTTCGTATGCTCAAGCACAAACTATGCACACAACCTTGTGTTGCCTGTCACACAATGGCGGGTAGGGACTTGTGCTATGAGACAATTGTTCATAACCAATTCCTGGCCGATTCGACCCTTCGTTCCTTGTCTCTTTCCCCAGCATCTGTGTCGGTCCATGCTCGTTCCGCACTTGCAAGAGTATCGTACAGAACTTGTGGCCGTTGAGAAAGCGCGGAAACTATGCCGTCGTCTTTGGCGTGCCATGGCGTTGACCAGGCTGTTATGGGACCAGGTCGTGTTCTGCGGCGTGGTCAAGGTGTTTCCAGGGTCAGAGAATGCTTCCACAATCCTTCGAATTGCGCTTGGACTATCGCTTGTACTAAACGAGCAAGTCGAACTTGGCGACGGCACGGGTTCGTCAGCACAGCATTGACGCCCAAGAGAAACAGTCTCACGAAAGGGCTAGAAGGTGAGACAACAACGGAGAGCACAGCAATTTGCAGCCGACCGGGCTGGGTCGGAACTCACGACTTTCGCATACATCCGCGGAGGAGGTCATGGCATCCTCAGATGAGGACCCCATCAAAAAATTGAATCCGGCTTTTACGAGCTTCTCGACCAACTGCTTGTACTAATATGCCACCAACCAACAACGTGGAAGACATGCACTCTGATTACATATCCGCACACCGTAGGATGCGACGCACGCCTACCTTCCCGATGCAGCAACTCTCCTTTACTTAGACTGCCTATAGTCTGTGCGGAACGTGATGCGTCTATCTGCATGCGCGACGACACCGGCCTCGGGAGCAGGAGCGGACAGCTGCGAAGGGAAATGGCCTCGCCTCGATTGCCGTCTTTGACATCCTCCCACCCTGGACGACATGCCATACTGTCAAATCAGGGAAGCGAACATGGTGTGGAGCTATGCGCGCATACGCTCCCGTCTTACTAGGTGGTCCTTTGTTGTGTAATCATCGCGATGAGCTCGCAACCCTCCACACCCCCCCCCCCGGGCAAAACCAAAACTCACACACGAAGGCACGCCGTAATATCTTGGTTCTTGATTTGGCAATCGCCCCGTCTCGTCGACATGTCGACTTCACCATCACGCCCTTCTAGTCTATGGTCTCCGAAGGATTCGTGACGAGAGGGGCCCTTCTCTCGTCTGCCCTGTTCAATGCTGCGAGAGGTCGTCACGCCTGGTATTTCAGCCCTCTCTCCCCAAATCTACTATGTATGGCGCAGGAAGGCGGCACAGCCCTATGGCTGCAGGAAAAGGGGCACCCACATGGGCCTAGCTACAAAGATGCACTCGGTCTGGCAACTGCACGGCATGGCTTTCTGCACAGCAGAGCCAGGCGAGAGAAGGGGGCCCACAACAAACGTTGACCGACGGCGGCTAAACAGAGATCAGAACCCAGTCCGATTGGACATCTCTTATGGGCTGCAGCACCGATCTCCAACCATCGCGCCTACAGGTTCATCCTACCGAAGCCCTGCACACAAAAAAAAAGTTACTAGTATAGACAAGGGGTGGGGGCGATGCGACTCTACCCAGGGGGGGGGTGCCCATCATTCCCTGTCTGTCCACGCTCCTGCTCCTTCTCTCCCGGCTTCCCGGTCAGCACTGTAACCCGACCTCCAGTGCACATCACCATTTCCCCCATGTCCGCGCCGGATGGAGTCCCAACCTTCTTCGCCGACTGTGACTCTAAAGCGCTGTGCATTGCATCATTGCATTGGCAGCGCACCGAGTCGACAAGATTGCGCCCGCAGAAACCCACAACTGACCACCCCCCCGTCACCCGGTCCCAAGTCCTGCAGGCGGCGTGTAATAATCGGACGAGGTTGACTTTAGACGCTCTGAATGCAACGGTACCTTGCCCCGACCTGCCCGGTACTTTCCAGGGGTCCCGTCGAACGGTGCAAGGTTTGAACTGCGTGCAAGGCACCGTCCGTACATTCTAAGTACCGCACGCACGCACAGATTACAGCATCGTGTGTGTGGCCCACGTTTTTCCGTCAAAGTCGCCGACTCCCAGGGTTCACTTTTGTCATCAACGGCGTCGGCCCATCCTTACGGGCGACGCAGGGCTAAGGCGAGCGAAGGATTGGAATTTTTGTGACTGGTATGTGACCGGACACACAAGTCCGAGGAACGGATGAATTCGGAATGGCCTTTTCTCGCTTTTTGTCCCCCCCAATCTCACCCGCGTCTCTGCAGACATCACCATCCAGCAGCCAACAAACAGAACTATCGAACTCATCTCATCCACTTGCCCTTTCGCATCCACAAATGTACACTGCTTCTGGAGAAGGTGAAATCTGCAGGTAAAAGGAGACAATTGAATCGAGGGAGACCTTCTAGTCACCAACAACGATAGGCGAAATCTGGGAAAGTCGGTCGTGGTTCTGGCCGCCTTCTGCAGTTAGTCGCAGAAAGTTACGCCTTGTTCCTGCGCCGCGGCCATTGCGGGCCGTGGCCAGGCCACCTGCGACCCTTCACTCCATCTTTTTTATTTCCTCTTTTTCCCCCTCTCGCTTTACATTTCCCCATCACCAGAAGGATCAGACAGACAACGTGAGCAGATCAGATGAAGCCTTGGGGCCCCCTTCCCATCTTCCCTCTATCGAGATGGCATGATGTGTCCACCCCCGGCCGGCTGGGGCGCAGCTGTGATTGCGGTGCCGCAGATGTGCCGGCACGATGGATTTTTTGGGGGTTTCAACACACGTGTCCGTACCACGGTATCATCTGATCCTTGGGAACTATTCTCATTAATCCCCCCCC
>LKEA01000007.1:287041-441632 GCA_003795315.1 Cytospora schulzeri | reverse complement strand
CTGGCCTGACGACTGGCAGAGTTCACACTGGTGGAGTAACAATCTGGGGGTGGGGGAGAAGAAGGTGTCGAGATAGAGCCTAAGGTACGTGCGTACACCCATCACGGGCTGGTGAGGCGAGACATATCACAGGGACGTGTCAAGAAGAGGAAGGAGATGAGCCGATGCAGAACAGGGGGCAAGGGGCTTCCACCAGGCCCAAAAGGGCAAGAAAAGTCAGACGAGATAGTCGCGGCCCTTGCCTCCGTCGTTTTGTCTGTTGGGGCCTAGCCGCGTGTGCTCTCGCCCTCGCCTTGCAAAGTAAATAGGAGGGGCTACATCGCCGTACGTATAGATGGCAAATGTGAATAGGGTACATCCTCCGTCGTGAGAGATACATCCAAGTATAGGATAGGATACATCACGGGTCTTCCCTCCCCTTCCCGTGCATACATACCAGTCACCAACGTCCGCACCAACACATGGCGTTCATCGACGCCCAACCTTACCCTCCATCCTCCTATACTACCTACACCACACACACCCATCGGCACAATCGGGCAACCTGGCGATGCTCATCTGCTGCCCCAGTACGAAGATAGCTAGTCCGTAAAAGAATAACTCCAAAGGCGCCCCCGCCCCCTTTCAGTACAAGCGTCCTTTGATGGCGCCGGTGTGGTTCGGGTATAAGCCAAATACCAACCGTCTTGACGGCGGTGTCACGCGACTCCAGAGCCGATTCCCCTGGGCTCCGGATCTTAAGCCCGAGGTTGTGTGGCCGGATCGCTGATGAGAGTGTGTTCTTGGAATTGGACATTCGGGAACAGGTAGATGCAGGTGGGACATGCACGGGGCCTCAACGACCGGACTGGGGTTCCAGATATTTGTTGGAGCCAGATTCGAGAATATCTCGCAGCATATGGCGTTTTTTCCTTTGAGAGGTTAATTGTGCGAAGATTGGGCCTATTGTAGGTTCTCTCTGGGTGGTAGACTATTGAACGAGAAGATTTATTGAATACGAAGACATACTTTCTCGCCTTGATCCCGTGCCTCAGAACCATGGAGAATAGTTCACAGGCACCAGTCTTGGTCTGGACCATGGTGAGAACGAGCCACCACGTAACACCCCGTGAGGTATGCCACATCATTTCCACTATCATGAGGGAAACCAGGTCACTATGAGATGGAACCAGAGGGTACTCTCCAGTGAATGGCAGAAGTGCCTCAAGAATGGTATGGGCGTCACAGGCATCATCAGGGATAATCGCGATGCCCATCATCTCGTTCCCAGGGTTGGTAGCGTAGTGCAGAAACTCAGATTCCATAAAGCCTGTGAGTGATTCTCGGCCTCTTTAACTGACCTGACGTGTTTGTGTTTTAGTCTCTGTATCTGTGACTACGTGTTCAGTCGTACTAAACCGTTGAACTTCTCAAGCGTGGTTGGAAGTGATTCCGATATATTCATCATTGGCTACATCCTCCTCTAAAATGCCACCACTGTCATAACTTCGCAGATTCTTGCAGAGGCTGTCGAAGTACTGTTTGAATTCATTATCCATGGTTCGGATTGTATCACAATCGAACTTTTATTTAGCTGTGGGCGTATACACGACTATTCTATGGGTTATTTTCAGATTGCACCTGACGTGTTGGACAGTCTTCCACATGTTCCATTCATGAAATCATAGACGGAGCATCACTCCTCGACTTCCCAGGGCTCAAAAAACTATATCGAAAAGGATGGATGTTCACATCGTCCATGCAGATTCCATTTTCTTACTTGTTGTCGCCAAAGATGCGACAAATATTAACAAAAAGGGAAAAGGGCTCACAATAAACGCGTTTTCTCTGTTCTGGCCAAGACTTCTGCAGCTCATGGAGACTGGGATATGAGCTCAGCCGGTCCTTGAGTACGGCGTCTAGATTAACATAGACCCATGCGACGAACATTGGAACTGGGTAGCTAAGGGATTGATAGTCGATTTAAAGAAGAAGACTACCCTGCTAAGGTCTCCTACTGAGCATAATTTAGGCGTTGGCTTGTAGGTAGCAAAAGAACCTCCCTCGGTGACAGGAAGCGAGGAAGCCGGTAACATTTGTATTGGGTCCTTTGCGCATGCCGACCTTAAACCATTGAAACTTCAAGGCAGCGAGGCATCTCTACTTCATCCATGTCGAGCTTCTAGAGCAGGTTCTCGTGTGGTCATGGGAAGAGTCGTTGTTTATCGTGAGCGACAAACGTCCACGAGTTCCTATTCGTGTAAGGGAGGTGAAGTGGGTTTATATTCAAGTTGAAAGTCTGGGATGATAATGTTCTGTGTGGCTGATTATATCGACTATTAACCTTGAATCTAGTGATGGCCTCGCAAGCTGCAAAGGCTACAACAGCTAGTCAAGTGGTAGCTTGTTGCCTATAATGCCACTGAGACTTTTGTATAGGAGCGTACGGACTGGGTTTTGTGACCCTGATTATAGGTTCTTGTTACGGGACTGTACGGTCTCTGCAGTTGAGAAGAGACATAACACAGGTGAGACATCTGGAGCGGAAGGCGATCATGTCGGTTGAACATATCATAGTGTCTTCCGACGGGGAGCTCCATTCACTACAGGGCTCTTATGGTTGCCGTCCCTATCATATCTGTCTTCGAGATTATAATTATGCACTATTATAGTAGCCTCGTGGAGAGTAAACCATTTCCAGATGTTTGGCTTTTGCATGGAAGCACTTCAGCACGAGTCTATTAGAATGGAACCCTCTATTCAGCTATTTGTGAATACCTCCAGCTGGCAGCCCTGCTCTCTTGAGGCCTCTCAGCCAATGCGCGGGACTTGTGGTCCACATTTGTAACTCTTCGAGAAATATAGAACGGTTTACATTTGTGATACCGGTTCATTGTCTTCCACGTTCAAGTGGAAGAAGTGACGTGATATCTTGCCCTCTAAACTCGTTCGTAGTCACTTTGTCCTTCCAAGGTTGTCCCTCGCAAATTCGCGAGGAGGATATCTAATGCGGTGCATTTCTTGAGGATAGTAGCTGCAGATGAGAGGGAAACAGCCAATTGATATAAGTAATGAACTGACGGTTTATGCGCCCGGGGACTTGCCCTACCTTTCCATGCAAATGTAGTCAGACATCGTACAAGCCCATGACACCCAGAGGTATGGGATACTAGAGGGAACGCAGACTGAGTGATCATGAGTAGAATATCGTGAAATGGAGGGCGAGAACGTAGGAGCTCGTGCTAGACAGTCAGATCGCAGTTGGATGAGCAAGTACCGAAATGGATGATTGTCAAATATATACTCTGTACTGCCTCCTACCAGGTCGCAATCTCAAGCAGCGAATGATAGCATAGTCCATCGACCTTGACTTTTGAATTACAACACAGACGTACCTAGATATCTCCCATATGCTAGTGCTGACGAACACAATCATCAATGTGATCCTCAGTACTCTTCCTCGAGCTGGTTACTTCACCGCGGTGCTGCGATGTTCCCTAACCATCGCCTCAATATCAACGTTCAGGTATGCCGCATCGGGGTCACACTTGATTGACATGCCAGTAGATAGAATTCTTTGACCCCGTTTCACAACATAACCGCTCAGTCCGGCTCGGCTCGGACAGGACCATCACCTGCCAGCTAATCACTCAACAAGGACTTAAACGAGGAGCATTCTTCAGCCAACGCTTACGCATAACTCCTCGGATCGGGTAACAAGTGAAGCACCTCCCCTTTCATTGGTAGCTGCGTCCTTATCTTGCTTGCCTCAGGGTAGGCAAAGTGAATCTCATGCTGATTCAATGCTACCCAACTGGGTATATCTTGACAATCTACTGTATGTATACTTCAAAGTATGTTTGAGATATATGTAGCAGAGATTCTTGACTGTAGATAGGCCCAAAATAGGGGGCATTTATTGAGGGGATGCAGTTGTAATGTTGGCAGTATTTGCATATTTATTCAGGGCTCAGTTTACCTGTTACCTGAAACATTAGTTCGAGGAAGACAGGAGTGTTCTTTTAGATAAAGTGCGATTAATTAACGATTAATTTACGTAGAGTCAAGATCCACACATCCGTAGCCGGAACGGATTCAACTTAGCAACTAGAACGGCTGATAAAGTATCCTAGGCAGAGAGAGAGACAGAGAGACAGAGAGACAGAGAGACAGGAAGAGTGGGTAATTAGGAGACTGGAAGAGTAGTTGGTTAGGAGACTGGAAGGGTAGGTGACAAGGAGACAGAAGAGTAGGTGGCAAGGAGGATGGAAGAGTGGGTGGGAGACAGGAGACAGGAGGCTGGGAGAGAGGTTGAAAGGTTAAGAATTTGGGGCGATTATGATATAGAACAGCCCAGATATATTGATCTAGCATGCACGAAGTTACTGCGTGTGTTGTGACATATTTCCCGGAAAGGAAGATCACCAGCTACTGAAAGCTATCCCATTGACTTGTAAACACAATGCCACAGGCTCTTCAATCGTACGTGTCCGGACCAGGCCTCAACCCGCAGCCCACCTCAGCAATGACCTCTCCTCACCAACCTTGAAGATACCCACCTCCTCACCACCATACCTCCTCGCCAGCTCCCCAACATCCAAGTCGCACCACACCCGCCCCTCCCGATCCGCCAACGTAACCAGCCTACCACCCGGCCCCTCGCGGCTCGGACACCAGGAAGCAACCTCCTCCCTCCCCTCCCCGCTCCCCTTTCCGGGAAGCAGGATCCCAAGACAGATCCGCAACCGCGCCACCTCAAGATCAGGATCCCTCAACAGCCCCAACAGTCCCCTCCCGGGACTCGACCCCCACAGCCCCGCCGCCCCGCGGGCCCCCTGCACGGAAGGGCACACCCGGACGTCCAGGTGCTTCAGCCCGCCCGAGAGCGTCATCCCGCGCAGCATGGGGATGAACAGCCCCTCCAGCAGCCCGCCCAGGCGCTGCGCGTAGAGCACGACGCGGCGGAGGCGCCGGAGCGACTCGAGGTGCCGGAACTCGTGCTCGTGCCCGCCGCTGTCGTGCCTGTTCTTGTTCTTGGGCCGCCGGCGCTGGGTCCCCCGGGGGGTCTTGGTCGCGTACAGGTAGAACTCGTTGTCCCCGAAGAACACCGCCGACGCCTCGCGGTGGAACGTCTGGCTCACCAGGAAATAGTTGAGCGGCCAGCCGAGCTTGCCTTCTTCTCCTGATAGCGACCCTGGCCCTGGTCCTTCCGAGTTCCATTCATCATCGTCACTGTCTACAGACGACAGCGCTGGTGATTTGAATCGGGGCTCTGGGGTTGTCTCATGCAAGAGGTTGCTGCAGGTGTCGATATGGATGCCCTCGGGCTTGACCAGAAGGTATGTCAAGATCTGATCTCGCAGCTCGCCGGGAAGGTCGAAGAAGCCGCTGAATGTGGCAGGTGCCATTATGGACTGTCTCGTCTGGTGATTACTGTAGACCACGTTGTTTCAATGGAAACCTCTAGATACTCTTGGTTTGTCAAGTGTTTGAAAATCACCTGGGAGTTCATCAAGGTGAGAGGTGCTTGGGTGTACGTATGACGAAAGGGTCTGGTTTACACAATAGCACCACCCAGGGTCTGGTGAGATGAAGGCGCTTTTGATGTCTACAACCAGATACCTGTGGGCACAACACGACATTCACCATGCAGTAGTTTCGCAAAGATGGATCACGGGCGAGCATTATGTTTAGATCAATATTCCATTTTGGTAGCCTTTTCACCCGATTCTAAATGCAGTGCGCCGAGCAACACACACGGTTGCAGGGAGCAAGGGCGCTCTCTCCCAAAACCTCTCAACGACGACTATAAATGTCTTGAGCTCAACATCTCCATCCCAGAGCCTTCTTGCCCTCGAACCAGCTCCCAAACGAATGGTGCAGATCCCTTCCAGACTAGACGAGAAATAGATGTGGAGAAACCTCTTTTCAGCTGCCTTGATCCTTTGTCGGATTCCAGAAATCGAGCGTCATCAATGCTTTTCCACCTCCGTCAGATATCCCAATTTCCCCACCTCGTCGTCATGGTATCATGAGGTGTCATATATTGATCAAGATGCTGTGATCTCGATCTGGCATGCTAGCACTGTAATTGCTTATCGGGAGGACATGGCCTTGGTCACGAGCCTCTTGAGAGCAAGCTCCTTCTTCTTCAGGTCATCGGAAGAGGAGTCCTCAATCTCGAGCTGAGACATAGCCTCAGAGAGGGACTGCTCAATCTTGTCCTTTTGGCCGCGCTTCAGCTTCAGGGACAGAGTTGGGTCGGAGATGATCTCCTCAACACGGGAGATGTAGGACTCGAGCTGCTGCTTGGCCTCGAAGCGCTTGCTGAAAGCCTCATCGTTGGTCTTGAACTTCTCGGCATCCTCAACCATCTTCTCGATCTCGTGGCTGGACAGCTTGCCAACGGAGTTGGAGATGGTGATGTTGGCGCTGCGGCCGGAGGTCTTCTCGGTGGCGGTAACCTTGAGGATACCGTTGACGTCGACCTCGAAGACGACCTCAAGGACGGGCTCACCAGCCTTCATGGGGGGGATGGGAGCAAGGGTGAATTCACCCAGGGAGGTGTTGTCCTCGCAGTTGACACGCTCACCCTGGTAGACGGGGAACTGAACGGTCTGCTGGTTGTCGGCAACGGTGGTGAAGGTCCTGATGATAGGGTTAGTCAACAGCCAAAAAAATCAAACAATTCGAAAATAAATCGAAAAAATAAATCGCGACAGTATAGCTGATTAGAATGGAAAGGGATGATGAAATATAGTGCCAAAAATGAAACATTGAAAGTACTAACCGCTTCTTCAAGCACGGAACGGTCTGACCACGTCCGACCACGGCAGCGAAGATGTTGCCCTCCATGGCGACACCCAGAGACAGGGGGACGACGTCGAGCAGGAGCAGGTCGGAGGTGTCAGCGGAGGTGGCCTTTCCGGAGAGGATACCGGCCTGGACGGCGGCACCGTAGGCAACAGCCTCATCGGGGTTGATGGACTTCTCGAGCTTCTTGCCGTCGAAGAAGTCGCTGAGCAGCTTCTGGATCTTGGGGATACGAGTGGAACCACCGACGAGGACGATCTCGTCAACGGCGCTCTTCTCGATGCTGGCATCCTTCAGCACCTGGCTGACGGGGTCGAGGGTACCGGCGAAAGCCTTGGCGTTCAGGTCCTCGAAACGGGCACGAGTGATCTGCATGTTGAAGTCCTCGCCATCGAAGAGAGAGTCGATCTCAATGGTGGCCTGAGCACCGCTGGAGAGGGTACGCTTGGCACGCTCACAAGCAGTACGGAGTCTTCGCAGAGCACGGGCATCTCCGGAGAGGTCCTTCTTGGTCTTGCGGGTGAACTCCTTCTTGCAGTGGTCCAACAGGTTGGTGTCGAAGTCCTGACCACCCAAGTGGGTGTCACCAGCGGTAGCCTTGACGGTGAAGACACCACCCTGGATGTTGAGGAGGGAGACATCGAAAGTACCACCACCAAGATCGTAGATCAGGACGTTACGCTCCTTGTTGGACTTGTTGGAGCCAAGACCGTAGGCGATAGCGGCAGCGGTGGGCTCGTTGATGATACGGAGGACGTTAAGACCGGAGATGGAACCGGCGTCCTTGGTGGCCTGACGCTGGTTGTCGTTGAAGTAGGCGGGGACGGTGATGACGGCCTTCTCGACCTTCTTGCCCAGCTTGACCTCGGCAATCTCCTTCATCTGTTTTTTTTTCGTAAACGTCAGCAATCAAGTACAGTGGCGACTTGTGGAAATTTCTGTAGTTCGTACCTTGACAAGGACCATAGCAGAGATCTCCTGGGGAGAGAACTGCTTTGTCTCGCCGAGGTACTGGACCTCGACCTTGGGGTTACCACCCTCGTCAACGACCTTGAAGGGCCAGGACTCCATGTCCTTCTTGACGGTGGGGTCATCGAAGCGGCGACCGATAAGACGCCTGAGAGAATTTGTTAGCACATGCAAAGACTCGCTGCAAAAGTGAACAAGTATTAGGAGACCTACTTGACATCGAAGACGGTGTTGACGGGGTTCATGGCAGCCTGGTTCTTGGCAGCCTCACCAATCAGACGCTCCTGCTCCGTGAAGGAGACGAAGGAGGGAGTGGTGAAGGAACCCTGCTCGTTGGCAATGATCTCGACATTGGTACCCTCGTAGGTGGCCACACAGGAGTAGGTGGTACCTGTTGTTTAGAAGTAAAAAGTCAGTAAGCAGGTTTGTGCGGGGAGGCTCGACGACAACGTCAGGCTGCGCTGGACGACAGCGACAGTTAGAAGTGATTGAGACATACCCAAGTCAATGCCAATGGCACCGTCGTAAACTTCTTCGGCCATTTTGAATGAGATTTGATAGATATCTCGGCAAAGAAGGGGATGGGATAGGTTGTAGGGTCGGACGGCAAAACAAACCCAGGTCGAAGTTTTTGGAGGGCGGCCGATGGGTTTTGAAGAACCGATCGAAAAAAACGTGGGGCAAACAAAACAGGTGGGCGCAGGAAATTTTGAAAATTTTCATCCCAGTGCACGGGCCAAGGGTCGTGTGGCCCAATCCGGCTTATCTTATCGCCAAGCGGGGGTGTTTTGAGTTTCAGCCCACCATTTGAAATCATCATGATGGGTTGGTGGGAACAGAGATACCTACTTAAATACGCAGTGCAGTAGCTTATCACTGTAGTAGGGACGTTAAGTAATTGATTGGGGAATAAGATATATGCGCCGAGCAATACAAGAATCAACAACATATAGTACAGCAATATATCTAGGCTGTAAATCAACAGCTAATCAAAATCCTGCATTTGCCAGAATTGTTACAACTACTACTCCTGACTTACTCTGATGTCTATAATCCATACAGGTCCAAAGAGCCACCCGAAGACCGTAAGACCCTAGTAGACAAGGAGGTTAGAGTCTAGGGGGTTAGAAGGGTAGGGGGTGGGAGACTGGGAGACTGGGAGACTGGGAGACTGGGAGACTGGGAGACTGGGAGACTGGGAGACTGGGAGACTGGGAGACTGGGAGACTGGGAGACTGAGAGACAGGTATGTAAGGTATACTGGGACCTCGGGAGGTTAGGAGGGTTGTGTCTACGTATTACTGTACCCCCTGGGTGTTGGGTGTTTACTACGAAGACCTCGGGATCCAACCTCATTAATCACTGTGAGGTTCCTCTTGGCTCTGCTTATCGACTTTATAGGCACCAGTCTTAGCATTAAGACACATTTTGTGTTGCATATCCTGTTGATGCTGTTGCTGCTGCTAGCCACCACTATAGGTACATCTATCTGTAATAGTAAAGTCAAATTTCGATCAAACGAAACACACTACTCCAGCCACTCTTGCCACCCGTCAAATGATAGCACTCCAGTCTCCAGTTTCCCAGTCTGCCAGTCTTCGATCCGAAACATGATCGCTAACACCTGTTAAGCCGGGACAGTTGTCCCGAGAACACCAATTAAATATACACACAACACCGTTTTTGCTGGCTAAACGGGTGCTGCCAATCGAATCGAAAACCCCCGAGCCCGCGACCACTGGTCCAGTCCACCTGCTACTGCCCATCATCTGACCATTCTCCCTCTCCCTCGTCTTCCAGACAACCGAGGTCGGGGCACTGCGTTGCAGAGCTGATACTTTCACATTGTAAACATCCCTCTTCCTAGAACTGCTTCATGACGTTTGCGAGTATGGTGATCTTCTCCAGCACAGCGTCCGAACCGTTCGGCAGCCTCTGGCCCTTGGGCAGGGCAGCGATCATCTGCACCATGATGGTGTTCACTCCCTGGTGCAGCTGGGCATCATACAATAGTTCCCCGTTCTGAATCGGATCGCGCGGGTTCGGGATGCCGCGAGCGAGGGTCTGTCCGTTGACGAGGACGTACAGCTTGTAGGGACGCTGTTGTTGCTCGAGGACAGGATAAATACGGGGGATGATCTGGAGCTTCCACTGGGTCGCTGACAGATTGATGGTGAAGGATTGCTGCAGCAATTTCGGGGAAGGAGGTACATTAAACACAAAGCGCCGTTCGGGGTTGTTGTCCAGTGGTGTGCGAATACAGAGGTTGGAGAGGATGGCCTCTGAGATGCCTGTGGAACGGTTAGCATAATGGCCAATGCCTTATATAGTGACATTTTCACTCACTGGCTCCTGGACAGCGGTACTTGATGTCGAACAATGCAGTAGGCGGCAGAATTTGTTGCTGTGGCTGCGACTGTGGCGGCGGCTGCACGGCAGCGTGTCCGTTGGGAATGCTTTGGTGTTGAGGCTGGCCGTGATAGCCATTCACCGGAGGTGGCATGACTGGGCGGAACGCACTAGAGCTGTAGCCGTTATTCACCTGAGGCGGTATCGCTGGAGAAGCTTTGCTCGAGTCCTCGCGCTTCATGACCGCAGCTGGGGGTGTTGGAGCCCCTGCGCTCTGTGTGAGATTCGCTGCCGCTGGGACGACAGAAGGCGGCCTGGAAGCCCCTCCGTTCGCGACCTCATCAGCAGCACCATTGGTGTGCGCTCCTTGTGGCACTGGTGAGCCCTGAGAACCCTCTCTGCCACCGCCAACATGTATCGTGATACGCTTAGGTCTTCCGGTCTGGGCCTGCTGAGCCTGAGCCGAGGGTGCCCTGAGTTTGATCTTGGGTTGAGGGGGTTCCTCCACACACGACTTGGCTTCATTGAGTTGGTCGTAAAAAAAGTCCTAAGGAGTGTTAGCAATGTACTGAGTGTGGTTGGGAAGACAAAACCAGCAGGAGAATGGCTTACCTTGAGCTCTTTTGCCAACTCCGAAATCTCACTGCCCTCTTCGTTGTAGTAAAAGGCGTTGCTCCACAACAAGCTGGCCTTCAATTCCATAGCAGCCCAGCTCTTGAAATCGCTGACTCCTGTTGCGCCTTGGCGGCCGTGCATGCCTTTGACGGCCCGCCACAGCTTCTTCAAGGACATTGGTTCCTCAATGAGCTGGTAGTAATCTTTCAGAGATTTTGGAGGCAGGTTCAGGAATGGTTCAAAGTATGGCCAATCCTCACTGATTTCATGTCAGCCAACATTCTCTTCAAAGGTTCTGTGGCAAGGCATACTCTTCTTCTGTGCGCCTCATCATTGCGTCCACTATTTTCTCCTGCGCCTGTTGAAAGTTGAGGCCCTGGTACGACACCTCTGAGTATTGTCCATCTCCCTTATCGCCGCTCGTCGACAGTGCGTCTGGTGTATCTTCCGTCTCGTTCGAGCGCTGGCCTCGTCGCTTAAGTACTATTCGGGTATTGGATCCTCGGCTGGCGTCCGCGTCCGCTTCAGCGTCGTCTGCCTCGCCATCTTCTTCCTCCCCTTCGGCATCGATCATTTCCTCGTCTTCGCCTTCAGCATCTTCGTCCGCTGGGTGCTGTGGTTGGTCGTGTTGTTCTTGCAGCTGAGGCGGCTGCTGCTGTTGTGGGGGACGAGCCGGCATCTCGTTGGCAGCCATCTCGGATGGGAGCTCTTCTGCGGCGAGCTCGGCGTCGACGTCGAAATCTGGGGGTATGGGGGCTGGTGTGGCGGCGTAGGTTTGACTTTTGTAGGCGGGATTCGTCTTGACCATGTAATTGCTTGTGGCTTTTCGAACGCGCTCCGCGTCTTCGTAGGTTTGCGAATTTCTGGGGTAGTACTCCTTGGCGTTGTTAACCATGCGCTTGAGCCAGCTTTCTAACTCTGACAAGTCCTTCAATTCGTGTCGGTATAATCTTCGCTCAATCACCCGTAGGGAAACGGGCATGCGAATCTTGGTGTAGTAGTCCTCGTTGCCCTTCTTAGGTAGGAGTTTCTCAAAATAGCCCGCGACGCCTCGTCCACTGTTGAAAATGGGTTGTTAGAAGGAAGATACACTATGAGAGACGGCAAGCATGCAAGTCAAGCCTTGCCGACTGTTGCAGCGAGTCATGATAGCGGCAGGTCGCGCGCAGTGTCATGCCAGCAATTGAATGCATGCGGGAAGGAGATATAGTTGACTTACTATTTGTCGGCTGTCTTTCGTATGGCCTCTAGGAAAGCCAAACCGTAGGCGGTAGTTGATTCGTGCGATTCCTGCTTTGACAAGTCTGGGAAGTCCTGTTTGTGGTAGTGGTTGTGGTTAGCCTCACAGGACGGGAGAATGAATGTCTTGGGCCTGAGGGTTGTTTATGAAATGCAGCAAGCCAACGATGAATAGTCGCAAAAGGTGGGAGGGAGATGCAGATGACATAGCTCCAGCGCAGTGGAGGAAGAGAGATGGAGCTGGCTGGCTAGAGAGCCTGTGGTTTGCGGTTGCGGTCACGGCTTCGGTTTGCGATCGAGGCGCAAGTGGTGGACGCCTTTGGGGGGCGGGACAATACTTCGACCCTGCAACACATGTTTCCCGAACGATGCGCGACTGACTGAATTCCCAGTTCATGGGATACTGCAACAACACCGTGATGCACCCCCCATCAAAAAGACAATAACTATTGTGTGTTGCTGCAGACAACGAATGACTTACCGAAGGCAGCTTGCGTCGCTTGGCCGCGGGTTCACCACCATCCACACCAACACCACCACCTCGATTAGAAGCGCTCGCTTTGCGCTTATTGTCCATGATGGTTGGATGCAGTTATATCGACTTGGTTCAGGACGTATTCCGGATAACTGAAAACAAGCCTTGATCGGTTGCAGGCCCGGAAATGATTTGGATACAGGGTATTATTTATGGGTGCTGGTTGAGGACCAGAAGACGCGCTCGATGAGAATGGCCAAAGTGCAGCAGCAGCACCGTGACCGGGGGTCGATAGTGAGTCGCGCCTGTTGCAGTATGGCGATGAGGTGAGAGGGTCCTCTATAACCAACCGTGCCAACCACCTTCTGGGCACGCACTGCAACAAGCAATTCTAAGTCCACCTGCAGTCCCCGTTCAATGTCAATGTCGCAACCCCTGCAGCTAGGTACCAGCTGTAACTCGAAACTCCGCGATTCACGTCTGCGAAACCCCAGCTTTAATTGATATCGGACGGAATCGCGCTTCGTTTTCCCCAACACAACAATGTTGACTGTTTGTATCACTCTCTGGACGGGTGACTAGTTGCGGCTGGCGGGCGGGCGGGCAGACAGGCTGTCTGTCTCTTTCACACACACACACCCCCCATTTGATGAGGGAGCTGAAGCTGGAGCTGGGCACAGCTGGACTGGTTGGGACTGTAAAGGTCAGGTGACCCAACAACACAAGCAAGCAGCAGCAGCAGCAGCAGCAGCAACAGCAGCAAGCCGAAGCACGACAAACTGGGCGCTCGGACCATGGCTTGCCGGGCCCCTGGACCAGCCCGACCAGTTGACCCCACCCTACCCACTTCGAATCGTACTAAGTACATATGCCTGTCAGTGATGTCCAGCTCCCCCATCTCATCCCGCCTTTGCGCCAGACCCCGACACTCCTAATTCTTGAATCCATCCCAGAGTAAACAATCGCAACTCTCCCCAACGTTGACGTCTTCTTTTCGACCATCACGCCCGCCACTCTTTTTTTCGCCAATCAGTCCTACGACAATATTTGAGAATCGACTGTCGCGACAAGTCGTCCACCTGAATTCCTTCGACAACATAGCATTTCCTTGCGACTGCCAGTAGGACCAAAGCCCGCCAAAATGACTTCTGGCTACGATATGGGCATCGACACGTCGCGTCGCAACCCCAAGCCGCGCCCTTTGACGGACAACGAGCGCGCACGCCTGGAGGAGTTTCTCGACACAATCCACTACTCATCTCGGTGAGTCGCGCACAACACTACCGTCCTTGCGACTATTTAGTATACAGCTGATCTAACTGTCCTTGCCGTTGACGCAGTTACTCGGATGACGAATACGAATACCGACACGTCCAACTACCAAAAGCTATGCTCAAGGCCATACCTAAGGAGTACCACGACTCGTCCAAGGGCACGCTGAAGCTGTTGTGGGAGGATGAGTGGCGGTCAATGGGAATCACTCAGGTACGCAACAACGCGCTAAAGCGCGACACGGGACAGTGGAGACGCGACGGGCGACATCTGGAGGAATAGAAGGCAGAAATGCTAATATGTTGTCTGCAGAGCCTTGGCTGGGAACACTACGAAGTTCACGAGCCTGAGCCACACATTCTACTCTTCAAGTACGTTTGCTCCCCCCCAAAATGCAAATTACACCACACCAGGAAGGTGGGGGTGGGGATCGCAACCAGCTGACAAGTACAATACAGGCGACCACTCAACTACCAGCCCCCCAACCAATGAGGGCAGCATGAAGATGGCGGCTGCGATGTTTAGACCATATGTGTATCTTATCCCGCATTCTACGACTGCATAGCGATGGCCTCGTTCGGGGTTTACGCCTTAATGAACTTTCCCCCTCTTCCCCCCCAACTCTCATCATCGACCACTAAGCATTACGATCCGCGACTCGGACTTCTGCGGCGGGCGAGGCAATCTCGTCGACAAACTCTCTCGACTATCTCCGACTAGGCGTCTTCCTGGCGTGGTGCATTGTGTTCTGGTTTGCGTTTAGGGTTTGGGTGCGTCTAGGAGTATTAGGTCCATCATCTGCCTGCTTTACAGGACTACCTTTTGGGACGGCGAACAGGGGGAATGGGCGGGCGTGGTTTTGACCATGGTCTTGAGTCTTGGATGTAGTCAGTGTTGACTACACGGGGCATACTTCCAGACCTCGGGAAAAGAGCCAATCAAATTTGGTTAGCTACCATAGGTAGACATAAAGGGACAATAATGTTAACTTTAACCCCACGATGTCGCAGGCCCCTCGAATGCGGCGCAATACGCCAAGGTGCTTACATGCGTCGGTGAAAGTGTGATGGGGCTGCCGACTACTGCGACATCCCACATATTACCATCAAGTACCACCACGAATTACAACCACCCCTTTTCAGGTACGCGACAAGCCGCCAGATCTGCCAGCCCGCCTGTCTGCGAGTTCTGCACCACCCGCACCACCTGCACCAATACCACCAACCCGGGGCTAGTTTGGGCTAACTGGACGTAGCGTAGCTGTTGTTCTAGAAGCCCTCTTTCGAAGACAACAGAGTCGGGTGAAACACATTCATCCAGCCTTATTGCCATACCACCACAACGGGATGAGGAATACTGTACATGGCCCCTCGGCCGTTCCACCGTTTCGCCGTTTAAAATCAGGCCACCACCCTCTTTTTTTCTGCGACAGGAAGCGGGATGGCCGTCACCTCAACTCACATCACTTTCAAGGGTGAATGACTTGACACTAATTTACCTGAGACTGATCCCAAGGATGAGCTGGGGCTTGCTGGGCTGTGTTGGATATACTAGACATACCTAGGTATGCATACTAGAAAACAAGTCATTCGCTTGGTTGTGCTTATCAATCCAGTAAGAAAACTTCTAGAATACCGGGCCAAATTTAGAGTGGCGATCTCTCGATGCTAGCGTTAAGGTCCAGTCAGGGTCTTCGTCGCTTGTGTGGCGGTCGAGTCCGAAAATGAATCTGCCAACTGCAGGATGACATCGTCTGACTTTGCTAATTAGGACACATTGCCTTTTACCTTTCACTTATGTATACTATAGCCGCCAGATAAAACAGACTTCTTGCTCTCGTTCATCATCGACCAAGAGAGTTTAGCTGGATCCCTTGAATCAATCCTCCCGAAAAGAGGCCACGTTCTTTTTGTTCGTCTTGGTTTATTCACTACCCCTTTAGTGACACCCACCTTAAACCGTTTCTTTACCTTTCGCCACGGAATAAGATCGACACTCACCTCGTGTTCGCTGCGCTTCCTATATAGCCGCCCACTTACTTACCCACACCGACCGAGTACTGTGTACGGCGACAACGATGCAAGCCGAGTGATAACAGTTTCACCCTCGAACGAAACTCGAAACGGTGGCCCGAGCTACTTGACACCTAATCAACATACTCTACGACCTCGGCGACGTCCGAATACCACCATCATGACGGCCGCCAAACTCTTCTATCTGACCCTTTTCGCTCTTTGGAGTCCGCATGCTTCATGTCAGAATGCACAACAAGATGACTGCGCAGTACGCCTGTCTCCTTTTCCCTCTCTTTGCCTGCTGGCTGGCTACAGCGGAGTCTCCTCCCTATCGCTTTGCAATATCTAACGAGTCCCAACCCTATCAGATCTCGCCCAAGTCGATCGTTTCTGACGCCTGTGCCTCATATTCTACACTCGAGGATTTGAACCAAAGGATCAAGCCCGCCGTCGAGGACCTTACGCAAACTACAGACTTCTTCTCCCACTACCGATTGAACCTCTTCCACAAGACATGTCCTTTCTGGAACGACGAGAATGGCATGTGCGGCAACATCGCCTGCGCTGTGCAAACGCTGGATAGCGAGGAGGATATACCCGAAGTATGGCGGGCGCACGAGCTAGGAAAGCTGGAGGGTCCATTGGCGAAACACCCGGGAAAGCAAATACAGGCGCAACGACCGGAGCGACCTCTGCAGGGAAAACTTGGTGAAGACGTTGGAGAGAGCTGTGTCTTTGAATACGACGACGAATGCGACGAGCGGGACTACTGTGTTCCCGAGGACGAATCCGCGGACTCCAAGGGCGACTACGTCTCTCTCCTCCAGAACCCTGAGAGGTTCACCGGCTACGCTGGCCAGGGCGCGCAACAGGTCTGGAACGCCGTCTACCGAGAGAACTGCTTCCAGAAGAGCTCATTCCCACACACGGCCGCGCTGGGCCAGTCCTCGCCAGCCAAGGGCAAGGCGGCCCTGGACTTCAAGCAGGTCATGGAGGCCGCCGGGCGCCAACAGCTGCTGGAGGAGCAGCGCGAGCAGGCCCCCAACACGCCGTTCGTCGCCAACACGGGCCTCGAGGCCGAGGACGAGTGCGTCGAGAAGCGCGTCTTCTACCGCGTCGTCTCGGGCATGCACACGAGCATCAGCACGCACCTGTGCTGGGACTGGATGAACCAGACGACAGGCCAGTGGCAGCCCAACCTCGGCTGCTACATCCACCGGCTGCACAAGTTCCCGGACCGCATCAGCAACCTCTACTTCAACTACGCGCTCCTGACCCGCGCCGTCGCCAAGCTCGGCGCGCACCTCCAGGACTACACCTTCTGCACGGGCGACGCGGGCCAGGACGCCGCGACCAAGGGCAAGGTGCTCGCCGTGACGCAGGCGTCCTCGTCGGTGCCCGAGATCTTTGACGAGAGCCTCATGTTCAAGAACGGCGAGGGGCCCTTCCTCAAGGAGGACTTCAAGAACCGCTTCCGCAACGTGTCGCGGCTCATGGACTGCGTCGGGTGCGACAAGTGCCGGCTGTGGGGCAAGCTCCAGACCGCCGGCTACGGCACCGCGCTCAAGGTCCTGTTCGAGTTTGACAACGACAGCGACGAGATCCCCGTGCTCAAGCGGACGGAGCTGGTGGCGCTCTTCAACACGTACGCGCGGCTGAGCCAGAGTCTGGACGCGATCCAGAAGTTCCGGGTCATGGCCGCCGAGAAGGAGAGGGAGGAGGAGGAGCAGCTGCGGAAGGCTGTCGAGCCGCCGCCGCCGCCCAAGAAGGAGGAGAGTGTTATACCCAATCGGGCGGACAAGCCGCACTATATTGTCATACCGGATGACCCGGAAGTGTCCACGCCGCCGCCCAAGGCCGGTCCGACGGTTAGCGAGTCATTCTACCAGGAGCTGGCTAACGTCAAGGAGGCCCTGGGGATTATGTGGAGGAGCTGGGCCGACTTCCCCGAGTTGGTGTAAGTTCTCCCTAGTGGAACACCCCCCCCCCCTTTTCCAAATCAATCCCGTCGATATGTCCATGACGACGATGCTAACAAACGTCTCAACAGATGGGTTATTACGAAGCAGGAACTCCGCCACGTATGGCAGAGCTATATCGGTAAACCCGTTACCCCCAGGCGCTGGAAGCTCACGTGGCGACAGGCCGGTGAACCTGTGTTGCAGCATGAGACGGATGAGCTATAAAGTAGATCGGCGTCGGATGTCGACCGGGGCTAGTCAAGCCTCGGATAGTTTTCCTTAAAATGGAGTGCATCAGTTCGGCGTTCACGGCTTCTGTTCGGGATGATACGACGGAATGAGTTATCCTAAGAGTACGGCCCTGTAAGAAAGGTGGCCTACTTGGTACTTTATATTGCATAGACAGGGAGCAGCATACAGCAATTTATCATCACGGTACACAACACATCTTCAGAAGCAGGGCGGATTTGGAGGTTGTGACTTGCCTCTTTAAGGGAGCGGGATGTCTGGCCCCACGCCAGTCGTAGCCCTTTCTCCCAGTGCTATATGCAGTCTGGGCTTCAGCCAAAATCCGTACATCGCAGGACTGAGTGTCCTGTGGGCACCGTGCGATGCCTCAACGATGGAGTGAGTGTAGGGCATAGAGACTCTATTCAAACCCAACGCCAAGTTAGACCTCCCCAAATAACCCGCCCCCTTTCCTTCCTTTCTTCCTCCCCAACAATTCAATGTTGGTCACCACATTCCCGATCTTGGCCTTCACACCCTCGACGGGTATCGTGATGTTCCTGGCGATCTCGTCCCGAAACTCCGGACGGGCGAACACCTCTGCCGTGCGGCGGCAGATCTCGTCCGTTGGCGAGGCGAATGACCATGCGATCGAGACATGAAAGGCGTCGTTGCCCCCAGTGACGCTTCCGTCCTCCTTGTCCCCTGGGTCGTTTTGCTGCTGCTGCGAGGAAGAGTGGGGAGCCGCATAGAGCTTCGGCTGTCCGTATGACGATACAAGGTCGTTGCACCGGGACAGCAGCGTCGAGAGCTCTGGGTTCCTGCCGCCGCCGCTGCCGCCGCCGTTGGTGTTCCCACTGTTGGTAGTGAAAGCACCAGAAGACGACGAACTGCGCACCCGCAGGACGAGGAACGACCGCTCACTATCAGGAGACCGATGCCAACTCAACTCATCACACACAAGCGCAAAGGCACCCACCCCACAGCCCTGCACCTCCCCCACCAGCCCCCCCAGGAACCCATCCTTCTCCCCGGTCCGCAGCACAAACGGCCGCGACAGGCTCACGTGCAGGGGCAGCGGCGCGCCCAGGCCCGACTCCAGGAACCCGGCCAGCCCGTGGGCCACGCCGCCGTCGCCCCCCTTCCCCTGCCCCTGCCCCTGCCCCTGCCCCTGCCCCGACAGCTCCGGGCCGAGGGCCGTGGCGAGGGCGGCGAGCAACGAGCGGAGGAGGGCGTGCTGGGGCGCCGTGGGGTGCCACTCCGTGTAGATGTGGCTGGGCCAGTTGCCTTCCTTGTGCGGGATCACGCGCCTCCGGCCGTGGTGGAGGGAGGGTAGGTCTGCTGTTGCTGTGCGGACGGTGGAGGCGTAGAGGTCGTGGAAGGATGGGGGTAGGGGTGGTAGCGTACTCGCCGCACTCTTCTTACCCGTACTCGTCTTTGCACCGCCATCGTTGCTTTGCAGGTTGGGGTTGGGGTTGGGTTTGGTCCTCGCTGCGGAGGAACTGCTAGGACTTGATGGCGGAGGGGATGATGGTGATGTTCTCCTTCTCTTGCATGGCCGCTGCTGCTGCTGTTGTTCATTTTGGTGGTCTGGTTCCGAGTCGGACGAGGATGAGTACTCGACTAGGGCCATGTTGTTGCTGGCTCCATTGTTCTTGTCATATGAAGTTGCGTTGCGTTGTGTGCACGCTCCAAACTTTAATTATAGTACAGACTGTACAGGTACAGTTACAGTTACAGTATGGTGCACAGCAAGTTGGGATGGGAAATATCCCGATCGCCGTTTTCCATGCCTGAAGGGTTCAGGTTCATGTTTGTTCGTTCATGGGAGGAGGAGCTTGGGCCAAGCAACTCCCGGCATGGACGCCCCTGTCAATCTTTGGAGGTCAAAAACCCTCTTCCACAAATATGACGATATCAACGTTCTCGAGATTTATCTTGATATGCTGTCTGTCCACATGCCTCACTCACTCAGCTCACTGATCAAGAGATTACGAGTGTTTTATCGACATTCCAGATTATAAGATTGGCAAAGCAGGGCAATTTGTTGTATAACTACCTACGAATAATGTATGCCTGTTGGGCACCCATCCAATGACGTCCCTTACTAATCCTGAGACCCTGAAAGTGGTGGTTGTATTGTGTTGTGTTGCATTGGTGGCATCCCAACGTTCCGTGCCCCTGGCGAGAATGACGTCGAACCCTGAATGGACCCTTACTGAGGGGATCGTCGAGGCGGCAATGAGAAATTTTGGTATAGTGGATAGGTAATGCACCTGATGTGCTTCCCCGGCGGCCGAACATACATATGTACTGTACAGTAAATGTTCTTATCAATTAGTCCACGTCGACATGTACCCGCTCTGTATTCTGGTTGGCATCGATTCCAGGTCTTTCTTGTAATCATGCCCAAGGGACGCACAGGTTAGCATGGCAGGCGTGGCAGACATTGTACAGACATTGATTGTACAGACATGTTACGGATCCCGCATCCGTACCTGGTCGGGAGTGGTCCTTCAAAAGTCGCGGGTCCACGGGTCGCCGGCACGGTCGGGCAGTTCTGGGCCTTTTGGGTCACTGAGGACGACATCATGTCTATCCCGAAGACCCACATCAATTGATAGTTTTATTGTATCCACACAACCCGACTTTGACTTGCAGGTGATAGTGTAGTGTACTATGTACTGTAGTGTAGGAACTCTCCGTTAGATGCGTTGGCTGTTCCGAATAATCGTACGTGCTGTTTTCCCCCGCGAATGTATCAACCCATGCTATCGATCCATGCATCTATTTGCGGCGCAGTAAACCATCTGACCTAACCAGTACCTAGCAGCCTAGGTAAGTAAGTCATGGGGAGGTCAGGCCAAGCCGAGTACCGCGGTCAGGGCTGTCAGGGCTGTCAGGGCTGTCAAGGGCTGTCAGGGTACGTACATGTACAGTAAGTAGAAAGAGTCCGTCCCGGTCTGCCCAGGCCCCAGAGTTTCTGGAGTATTTTAGCTTTGTTGATCGGCTGGGTCGGACGCTAGCTATCTACGTCACAGTCTGCTGTTGCGTAATTGGCTTTTACTCACACCATACAGCCAGCCCATACAGCCCATACAGCCCAGACAACCCAGACAAACCTAACCCAACCCAGCTGCTGCTCATCTCACATATATTTACCTATTCCGGTCTCTGCATTGGCCGGAACTTTAGCCTCGACCTTCATTTTCTTACTACTTACTACTTACTCACCTCTCTAACTCCAAGAAGCTGTTACTATCACACATTGAAGAAGACCTGTTTCTATATCTGGGACAGCAGTTTGAAACAACATTCAAGTGACACACCTGCGGACTCGACTTGACTTACTCGTTCTGACCTGGCAGTACTTTCCGTCTTGGGATACGAGAATCTTGGAACCCAGTGACAAGTCGTCATAGTTATTCCAGAAACATTAAAAGGAACACACTTCTCCACTCACTCACCCCGGGCTTCCTGCTCCAATTAACCTATCAAACTCCCAACGCCGGTTGCTGAGCGTTGAACCACACCATTGTCATTGTCAACAACATCACCAAACACACACACACCAAAATGTCGCTATTAGACACACCATCCACCTACATGTACAACCCCAGCGTCCGGCGGAGCAAGTCAGAACGCTCCCGGTCATCCAAGCCAAAGCCGAAGAAGTACGTCGCAGACACCATCGACCAGCTCGACACCACTTCTTTCGGCGGCCCATACCACCATGGAGGCCCCTACGACGCCACCCTGCGCTCCTTCAACGTCAACAAGCACTACTCCCCCGTCGCGGCCGTGAAGGAGGGCAACAAGGCCGCATGGGAGGCCACCCCCCGCGAGGCACAGCTCGACTCCCTGATCAAGGGTAGGCCGCTTGATAACGTCGCGAGCGTGCCCCCAGGAGAGCGTGCCATGAACGGTCAGATCATGAACTATGAATACTCAACCGACATGTTCCGGGATCCGGATGCTGGCGGAGGCGCTTATAACAGATGGCCTGGTCTCGTAAGTTCCACTCTCATTCTTCCGCGAGATCTCTTTCTCAAAAAGTATTCTGTGCTGACTTGGAAATCTCCAGCAATACCACCCCGACGACCTGAAGGGGAAGGCAGAGCCCGGCTTCACCATCGATAGGGAACGAAAGGCGAGGGAGGCCGCTGGTGTGGGACGATCGCAGTCTGTACGCGAGAGGAGGGGCGAGTACGAGATGGTGCCGCAGCGACCACGCGGCGACTCGGACGGGCGGAAGCGGGCTGGCTCGCCCCCGGTCCTGGGCCGCCTGTCACGGGACCGGGCCAGCAGCGCTGCTGCCACCACGTCTCGTCCCAAGGTGATTGCCGAGGGCTTGAAGCGTCGTATCGGTAGTCTGCGGAAGAAGTGAGCGGATGGGTGATGCTTTATGTGTACACCATCCTTGTATGTTATGTTTGTTGGATCACGAGTAGGATGGCAGGCGTTTTTGGGTAGTTTTGGGTATTCTGTTTTTTCTATTCCCCAGTTTCAGGCCAAGAGCCACGGCTACTTTGGCAGTTCAATAGATCAGTCTATTTACCTCTACCGTTTATCTACATGCGCATGTGAGCTTGTCGGGACCCTTTGCCTCTTCCTGAGTTTCAACTGAGGGGTTCGAGCACTTTAGCACTTTGGGTCTCTTGGCCCGTCAAGCATTTTGTCACGCTGACCTTCGTAATTGTACAACATAACACCAGCCGAGTACACTGAAGGAGAGCGTTACAACCTGCACGCAAGATGGAAGGTACGACGGTGCGTATGGTGGTACCTAGGTAGACAAGAATGTTGGGTCACGGAATCCTTTTCCCAATACTCCGCGTCGTACTTTCCTAGTCATACCTCAAAGTTACCGTCGGAACACGCCATCTGAATTCTACTACACACCTCGGGTACTATTGATTTCTCCCTTTGACCATACCCTGGCTTCCCAAATCTTTGCAGAATAGCGCATTTTTTGACACTCCCAACTTCTGTATCCATCCCAGTCATCGTGAACGGTTCGCCTCTTCCCATCACTTCCAATCTGGATTACGCCCTGCGCTACTTCAGAGATCAGTCTCTTAAGAGGATCCTCTGGGTTGATGCAATTTGTATCAACCAGGAAGATGGTCTCGAAAAAGGGCTACAAGTGCAACTGATAGTGGAGATATATCCTTATGCACGCAAGGTTCTGATATGGCTGGGCCCACCTACCGGCGTAACCGATGAGTTTTTCGAGATCAGTCGGGAGGTACTCGACCCTCGCATGGGCATATAAGCATCAGATTCTTTGCGGCTCTATCGTCCCATAATACACCTTTTACATCGACCTTGGTTTTCACGTATCTGGGTCCGTCAGAACTCGCTTTAGCAAGACGGCCTTTCTTCTGCTGCGGGTGATACCAGTTTCCCTGGGATATCCTACACGCACGGATTGGATCGCTATTGTTCCGCGTCTTCGGATCAAGCCCAGAGAGAGAAATGGGGACAGAAGCCTTCTTTTACTTTGGTCCTTTGAGTGCATTGGGCAACTTGCGACATACTGCCGGCACTCGGGTGGGAGACTTTGCAGGTCAATTGCTCCAAACAAGACATTTGCAAGCCTCAGACCCGAGAGACAAAGTTTTTGGGATACTTGGAACTGTCCGCTTCGCAAGACGGCCAATACAACCTGACTACGCAAAGAGTACACGACTTGTCTACTCCGAAGCCATGGCTTCTGCGATCCAAGAAGATCTGTCGTCCACCTATACTCGATGGTCCCTCGTTCCCAAATCTACAGACTTGCCATCCTGAGTTCCGGACATGGACATGAAGTATGATGAATGGACTATGTTTTATTACCGGCCTGCAATACATCAAATTGTGAAAATTGTGTCCGGCTCACTTACCTATTTGCCGGTCACCGAATTCTCCAACGCCTTCGAGACATTTCATGCTGGCTTGAGGAGTCATACTAGGCGTGGTTGAACCACACTCCAACCAACCACTTGAAGTACGGGCTGAAAACTTACATGGCGGACACAGAGTCTTTTCCTTGAAATGCGACTTCAAAGCGCTGTCTTTGAAAAGGAGTATACCTCTAGTTGTGGCATCCTCACAGATTCCTGTTGGAGGCATGTCCCCTGGAGAGATGCCGACATCAATGACGGAATTACTAGTGACAGGCACCACCAATACATGCACAGAGGACCCACGTACAGTTCCTTCGAGTATATATAACAAGTTTTGTGAGCGTGCTTTCAAAGGTCCTCCTGAGCAACCATCACTCACTATCACCGATAGTATTGATATTAGAGGGTATCTTAAAGCTGGGCAAACATCACTTTTCGTCACAGATAATGGTAGAACAGGACTAACATATCCGGACCGAGTACAACAAGGCGATATCGTAGCAGGTCTCTTCGGAATCAACCTCCCATTCATCTTGCGGAGGCGCGGCCACTTCCAGCGATACGAGATGATTGACGTCGCACGACCTTTGGATCACGTACTGGACCACCCAGAGATCCCAAGGGACGTCGAAGAAGCCGAACTATACACCAAGTACAGATTTCGCACATTCGTGATCGACTGAGAAGGCTTGGGGCACAATTACGAATTGATCAATTAGACTACATGCATTATGTTTTGGGAGAAGGATGTGGAAATTGCCGGGTGCTTTGCTGGTCTAAAAGCGCCGTTCATCATGTTATATGTTGTGACGTATGTTCTAGTTTATGTGAATCTGACAGATTATCTATAGTTAAGGTTCCCTAAGCGAGAACTTTGTGCGATGCAATTGACGCCCTTCGCCATTGAACCATTGACTCCTGGCAGGTGATGGTGTTACTAAGATAAATTCCTCTTTGGGACAGTGGATTCAGGCAAACTGGATGTCATTCCTTCCGTCCCAAAGGGCGCACAGTAAGCCTGTCATAGAATCAGCACACACATGTGCAATACATGTGGTTCTCCGCGGGATTTGCTCATATCCTCTGTCTGATTTGTGTAATCCTGACCACACACCAAAAAAGCGTCTCGAGAATGGATCAGTAAGCCAGAGACGGAAGCAGGGCCAAGCCTGCCATGTGGGCTGAGGCTCCTCCATCTTGATATATATAACCTCGTGATGCTCTCAAGAGAAACCAATACCGAGACATCAATGGAGCACCTTTCAAAGTCCATTCACCAGTGAACTAAACCATAGAATGACATTAAATCTACACTTAACATGGCCACAACCAATATCTCCCGCGTGCAAACCGACGGCATTGACATCTTCTACCGTCATGCCGGCCCAACAGCCCCAGACTCACCCACCATCCTCCTCCTCCACGGCTTCCCAACCAGCTCTCACATGTTCAGGAACCTGATCCCCCTCCTCGCCACCAAATACCGCGTCATAGCCCCGGACCTGCCCGGCTTCGGCTTCACCACCGTCCCGCCGGGGCGCAACTACGCCTACACCTTCGCCAACCTGACAACCACCACCGAGGCCTTCGTCGACGCCCTCGGCCTGCGCCGCTTCGCCATCTACATCTTCGACTACGGCGCGCCCACGGGGCTGCGCCTCGCCCTGAGGCGTCCCGAGGCGGTGGCCGCCATCGTCACGCAGAACGGCAACGCGTACGCCGAGGGCCTGGGGAGGGACTTCTGGGCACCGCTGCAGAGGGCCTGGGCCTCGGGCGCGCGGGAGGACATCCAGGCGCTGGCCGGGTTCCTCACGGCCGAGGATACCAAGTGGCAGTACATCAACGGGGCGCCGCGGCCCGGGGAGATACCGCCTGAGACGTACACGCTCGACCAGGCGCTCATGGACGGGAGGCCGGGGAACAGGGAGGTCCAGGTGGGCCTGTTTTATGATTACCGGACCAATGTGGAGCTGTACCCGGACTTCCAGGGGTATTTCCGCGGGTCTGGGGTGCCGGTGCTGGCGGTGTGGGGGAAGAATGATACTATCTTTGTGAATGAGGGCGCGGAGGCGTTTGGGAGGGATGTGAGGGAGGGGAGGTTTGTGTTGAGGTGGTTGGATACTGGGCACTTTGCGTTGGAGACGAATGAGGAAACTGTGGCGAGGGAGATGGATGAGTTCTTTGAGAAGATGAAGGTGTTTGGGTGACTTTTGAATAGATTGTGGCATGTTGGCTGCCTCCGAGGCTAGGTAGTGAGAGCCCCTGGTGAGGTCCTCTTAAAGGGTCTGTGTGTTGGGTGAGACATAGCAATTGTAAGGCCAGGAGGTCAGTGATAGCGACAGCTTGAGGCTATTCATACATATCATACCACACATAGCCATATTCGATCTCGTATGGATAAGTGAGTAAGCATATCAGCATAAACTAACCCTGCAACTACCAAAGGCGCCTCATCAGACGAGGAAAAAGAGACCAGGCGGAGAGACTTTTGCATCTCTGGTAATTCGATCTCAACGCCGGGTCAGGGCCGATTGGCTCAGGTCCGAATCTTCCGGTCTGCGACCTGAGGGACCCAAGCGTCGAGTGTTGGGACGTCAACTCCTCCCACCCTCATACTTGGCTCCTCTTGGTTCCTGTTCCTACTTATTCCAGGACCAGCCACTACACTGACCTCGGAACAACGTAATCTTCTTCAGGGAAAACTCAACGAGAACGTTGACGAGGTAGTGGTTGCAGTAGCGTAAAAGGGGGGGGGGTGGTGCGACTGGGCGCACTCATGTCTCCTTGCCAGATGGACGGTGGTATACTCGAAGACGAGGGGATGGGGACTTCACAAGACTGAAGTTCTACCGCGCCTCTTGATAACTAGGCATATATTGCCTGCGGTGCAATCCTGTTGTGAAGGGCCACATGCCAGCCTGCAGGGTGTTCTCTGCTTTGGTCCAGGTCACTTTCAGAACACAGGTGCTTGCATAGGCTTTGAAATCGACCATTTGAAGCCTGCGACGAAGGCCTTCAATCAGACGTAAAAAGTCCGAAGTATGCGAATCGAAGCTGGTCGTAGAAGGCAAAAGAGTCTTGCGATGTCGTGCTGCACATGGTTTATCCTGAATGTTCGAAGTGACAAGACCTGACCAAGCACAACTTGGAATACTTACTTAAGTATGTTTGTCCGTCGTCTTCTCCGCGTTAGTGAGTGAAAGTCTGTTGGATGCTCAAGTTCTGGAACAATATCAATTGCATCTTAATGCCAGTAGAGATGCGTAAATACCAATCGATAATACAAGATCTACAATATACTGAAGCATCGTTGTCGAGAAAGGATAAGTCGGCACGGGCTGGGTCGTTCATCCGGGAATAGTGGACCGGCGCCGACGACACTGTGGGTCACAACATGCGGAAGCCGAGGCATTGGCTCCCAACGTCATCCCATCTTCACTTTGGCTCACAACAAGTCCATAAACTGGACCAGATATTCACCTTGTGATCTAATCAGAAGCGAGTGGATTGTCCTGCATATTCTGAAGGATAAAGGTTTATATTTCGTCTTCATTTTCCTGTCAATCTTGCCCAATAACATCGCCAGGAGAAGACAACAGCCCGCGACCATTCACTCGCGAACTTCTCATCAACGCCTCAGCTCTCAACTAGAAGCTCTGTCAAATCATAGTCTTTTAGAGACTCACAGAAGGATGGCGCCATCTGATAAGGAGATCTGGTGAGTTGCCCAGTATCAATATGAATTTCAACAAATATCCTCGACTGACAAAGCCATTCAGGGATCAACTCCCCACTATCGCCGATGTGCTCCAACACCCAGCTTTCCCAACAGCAACATGGCATCTTGAGCCCACACGCAAAGGGATACTACCCGTGGCACAAGGCCGAGGAGGGCCCCTCAAGATCTCATGGGAGATACACGGTGAAGGCCCCATCAAGCTCTTCGTACGTTCGCATCTCATGATATTCACGGCCAATAAATAGGGTAGGCACCGGAGAATAACGCTGACAGCTCAACCCAAACTAGTTGATCATGGGCCTCGGCTCCTTCAAGTCATCCTGGCAGCGCCAGACCCTCCACTTCGGGCACGAGAACGCCAAGAAGTACTCGGTCCTGATCATTGACAACCGCGGCATGGGCGACAGCGACGTGCCCACGATGCGCTACTCGACCAGCGAGATGGCCCGCGACGCCGTCGAGGTCCTCGAGCACATAGGCTGGCTCCCCCGCAGCGTGCTCACCTCCCCGCCTGCCCCGGACAACGAGGAGAGGACCCTCCACGTCGCGGGCATCTCCATGGGCGGCATGATCGCCCAGGAGCTGGCCTGCCTCGTGCCCCGGCACATCTCCACCCTGAACCTCCTCTGCACCGCCGCCGCCATCGAGAACACCACCACATTCTGGGAGAACATGGCGCAGCGCGCACAGATGCTCATCCCAAAATCCCTCGAGGCCTCGGTCCGCGGCGGCGCCGAGAGCATGTTCCCGCTGTCGTACCTGCCCGGCAAGGACGACATCCACCTGCCCGACACCAGCGGCGCCACGCCCGGGGTGCACCCGCCCGGCGGTCCCGGGGCTCCCGGTCGCGGGGAGTATATGCACTTTAGCAACAACTATGAGAGGTTTGTTGCCGGGGAGATGCACAAGCGGGTGGACGCCAAGAGGTTCACTACCAAGGGCTTCCTGCTGCAGCTCATCGCGGCCGGGTGGCACCACAAGACGAGGGAGCAGCTGAGTGAGATGGCGGACCGGCTCGGGAGGGAGAGGATCCTTGTTCTGCACGGCACGGGGGATAGGATGATCAGTGTGCCGCATGGGCGGAAGCTGATCGACTTCCTGGGCGGGACGGAGGGTACTGGTCTGGTTGGGCTGATCATCCCTGATATGGGACATGTGCCCCCGCTCGAGCGTACGGAGTGGTTCCATGGGTTGATTGAGGAGAGGATACGGAAGGGTGAGGAGTTGGATGGGAGGGAGATCCCCTGATACACCTGTAGGAAATGTGTCAAGAGTTGTAATCAGTGCAGCAGTGGAGTTCCTGATCTTTTGCATGGTTGGTTTCAATTGCGTTTTGATTTGGGAATTTGGTATAGCTCTAGGGTACGTGTACATAGGAGTAGAAGATGCTTCAAATATGACCCCCGCCTCACAGTACTGCTCATGTTGGTCAGCCTTATGGCATCCCAGCAGGCCCCCCCTTCACCTTCTCCGAGTGGCCCCAACGCAGCGGCGTTCAGGACATTCGCCGAGGCCGCATGTTCTGAGCTCTCACGTACCATCGCAAGTGCTTGATTATGTGTCCGCACAGGTGGGACCAGGGTATTCATTTCGTACTATGCGTTTACAGCATCACGAAACCAACTCCACTGAGGTTCTCCTCATCCGCCCGGTTCTTGCTGTCAACGCCGCCAGCGATGGGGTTCGCGCGGTAGTTGAACAAGTAGTAGTGCAACTGGCCGTCTCCGGGGCCGAACTTCTGCTGGTCCAGGAACAGGGTGTTGTCCATGAGGGACAGCGCGTTGAAAACGTCAAATTTGGCATTCTTGGCCAGGATGAGCGCATCGTGCACAAGCTCGTTCAGCCGGGTCTTGAGGGCGGGCTTGTTGAAGGGAGTTTGGAAGGCAACCTCGCTGGCGTAGTAGAAGAGGTAGGCGACACGAACGACGCGGTGTCGGGGGTTGTTGATGATGGTGGACTCGAGGTTGTAGAAAGAGAAGAAGTCTGTGATGTTTTTGTTGTCGTCCTGAAACACGGGTTAGCAAAGTTCTGCAATTCGGGCTGCTCGCAGATCTGTCAGCGAAAGAGCTTTCACTTACCTCCACAACGTAGGACCAGACGACCTGCTCGTCGCCCTCGGCTCTGGGCTGCAAGAGCCAATGGGCGACCTCGTCCTCGTTCCACTCAGGCGACATATCAAAGCGATCCTCATATCTCTTCATCAACTTTTGCACAGCTGGGACATCCGCCTTGGTCATCTCCCTCAGACCCCTCAGGGTCGTCTTCTCCGGCAGCGCATACTTGCGCACCTGCCACTCAGGCTTCTGGCCATGGGGCAGGGGGCTGAAACCGATATCATATAGCTTCTTCCAGTCCAGCGCGCGGTGATAGTACCTGCACGTGCTCACGGGTTTGGGGAGCACGACGCCAGCTGTGTAGACGCCCTGCCAGATCTCGTTGAGATTGGAGCGCCGTGTGACCTCCTTAATGAGAATGGGGGCGAGGCGCTTGTTGCGGAGCTTCTTGTGGACGCAGAGGAAGTTGACCTCGGAGGTGCGGATGACGTTATTGCGCACACGCAAGTTCACGGGGACGGCGGAGATGAAGGCGACGAGGGGCTTCTTGGTAGGGAGACGGCAGTCGCGGATGCCGACGTGCCACTCGGCGGACCAGCCTGGTGACATCAAGGCCCTGGAATAGGTAAATTTGTCAGCCCTTGCGTCCAGCCTTTTGGGCTGATGACTTCACGGGAACTTACCACTTGAGAATGTCAGTACCATAGTTGAAGCGGAACATAGACTCGTCGTCCTCGACGTAGTGGCCGTTCAATAGCTGGTAAACCTCCTTGATCTGGTCGTCCTGGGTCAGGTCCAGGGTGACCCACTCGAAACCCTCGATCCCAAGCTTGGGAGCCTCCTTGGGTACCTCGTCAACGCTCTGGATCTTCAACGGACCCTCCTTGACCGGCCCCTTGGAGATGTCCTCGTCGAAGCGCGGCACGGGCTGGGTCTGCCAGAACTTGTAGCTCGCCATGTCTTTCGCGTTCTTCCCGCTCAGAGCCAAACCGGTCATGACATCGTTGAGGGACAGTTTCTTGAATGCCTCTGCCGCTTTCGCTGGGTCGCCGCTGAAGTCCTTGAGGAGTGCTGGGTTTCGCGACATCAGGTCTTGGAGGTCGTGCTGGGGCAGCTTGTCGAGTACGGATTTGAGTTGGGCCATTGGGTCCTCAGGTTTGCCGGTGAGGGCAGCCTTGACCTTCTTCCTCTTTGACTTCTTCTTTTGCTTGCCAGATGGGCCTGCAGCGGCAGCAGAGTCTCCTTCCTGGGGGTTGTCATCATCGGGCACATCGTCAACCTCATCCTCGTTGTCGGATGCGACAGCTGGCTGCTTGCCCTTTTCCAGCTTCTCAACCTCCTCAGCTGCCACCTTGGAGGTGTCCAGCTCCTTGGACTCTGTTCCTGACATGTTTCCTCGTGTCAGGTGCCTCAGTTTATGGGAATTTGTGTTGGTGGGTGAAATGGGGAGAATGGGAGTTGCTTAATAAAGCTGGGCGTTCACTGAAATGGAGGGGTTCTGACTGACGACGCTCGGTCGTGTTCCAAGGTTGATGTGCAGTACACCAGCAGTAGGCGTGTAGGCTGACCCCACCAAAAGGCCACCGCACAGACAGCTGTCAGCAGCCGTGCTCTCCTTATCGATAAGAAAATGAAGTGGTTATGTACGTAAGTACTTGTGTACCCGGGTATTGACTCTCTGTGCAGACTGTCGTGCCACTCTATTTTACATCTGGATCCTCTGCTGCTGCTGCCTCAGATGGAACATCGAGGCTGTTACCATCAAAGCATGTGTGGAATAGTTTCGATAAAACAGAAATGAACGATCTTGTTCAAACGCATTTTGTATTACCAAATGTTTGAGCTTAAGAGCTTGTACTACATGCGAGAAACTCTGCAACTTGGAGTGTCCTGGTCGAAACTAGGTACATCAAGGGTCATTGTAAATCTGTTTATTTAGGACAAATTTTGATGTTTGTATTTCTTATGCTCTTCGGATACTTGTTTTTTAAGGTACCTGAATATATTATATATATATTTTGTGGGATTTCGCTTTCGAAATATTACCAAGTCCCCCATTATCGAACTGAAATCTCCCACACACCCACGCTCATGTCCCTATATAACTCTTAGTCACTCTACCGAAACGGAATCGTATAACCAAAGAGAAGTGAGTAGAACATCCTTACAATGAGCTTTCTTATGATACAAGTCATTATATTGTATTAAGATCTGGCAAAGTGTGTTTGGAAGAGGTGTGAGAGTGAGTGAGACTTGCCTATTAGGAGGGCGGTGGAGTAACATAGTGCTCCCGAGGTGTTGAAGAAAGAGTAGAATATCAATTGACAAGATTGGCCCCCTTCCTGAACGCATCCATGTATTGACCACATGACTGCAACACCTGCGGATTGTAGCTTCGTGATGAAATACTTCGAGACTAATTTATATTTACTATTAATCGATCATGTTCGCTGAGGCTTCTCTGGAACTGGCCCTGCATGCCTCCTCGAGCTAATTACGTAGGTATAAAGAGTGTACTCAACGTTTCCAAGCGGTGTCACTGCCACTTCAGGGCTTATAGAACAGAGCAAGTGACCACTTACTTGATGATTCTCTAGCCGAACTCGAGCAAACGAGGCGCTTCGGCCCCCATGTGGGCCGTCACTCTTTCCTCCGCTCGCGCTCGGGTTCGATCTGTATTGAATTCAGTAAAAGACGCTGAGCTGATAAGCCAGGGGGCCTTCCAACGTGGTGACTCTTACCAACATGGACTCTGTCAGAAGGCGAGATCCTCTCGGTGAAGGTTTTAAAGCAAGCTCTGTTAAAGATGGGGTGTTTTCTCCGTTACTTCGGAGCTATGTATATAGATCAGAAGCTGCTATGCCCGCAGGTTTCCGAGGATAAGTATCAGGAGTATACTTACCCAATACCAGGTTGCACTACTTTGGTAGCACCTGGTAACTTCGGCCGGTTTCGTAAATACTTGGTGGTATAGTTGCTCCCAATTTACCTACACATGCGATTGCCTTTCTGGTTTTCAAAGGAATTAATTTTAATGCTTTTTTTCAGACATCAACCTGGCCAATGTTCTGTGAGAACTTGACCCTACTCTCATGCAAGATAATACAGCCAATCCGGTCCAGCCCTGGAGGCTGTTGGTGCCCCTACAGAACGTTGGCGGTTTGCAGAGGGCCGGGGTTGAAGAGCGGGCACAGGGACAGATCAGCTAAATTCCCTCTTCGTACAAGACATAAGACACTGTCTGACAGCTTCGTACCTAATATTTTGCCGTTATACCTCTACTGTTCCCCCTCCTCCCAACCTGTCCTATCTATGCCTTGCTGCCCTTTGCATGATATTCAAAGAGATATACGCCAGCTCCTCTCCTGAAGACTCTCTTTCGAAGAGGGCCACACCGTAAGCTGTTTTTCTTGCATCAGCTTGCCCCAACATAGCAAGAAGCCTACAATCCCGAGGTCTTCGTTTGCAGCCAAATCTTCTGGAGTCATTAGATCTCCACAATACTGAGAGGCAAGATGATAAACACGGCACTGTTGAATAAGGCCGTTCCGGCTTTCGCCTGCCTGCTTGTTATTTCTTGGTTTATTCGGAAGCTTTATCCAAAGCCGTACCCTGGCATCCCATACAATAAGAGATCTGCAAATCGAATCACTGGCGACATTCCTGATCTGGTTCCCCTTCTTAAAGCAACCAACGAGTTTTCCGACCCCCTTTTCACTGTCACTACACAAAAGCTCGGAACGCCAATCGCGCAGTTCCTTTTCCCCGGAATACGTCGCCCCTTCATTGTCCTGGAGGATCCCCGCGAAATCGAAGACATTCTCATGCGCCGCAACAAGGAGTTCGACGTTGCGCCCATGGCAGTCGAGATGTATGGGCCCATGTTTCCCTACGCTATGGTCGCTCAGTACTCTACCCCAGAACTGAAAGCTCAGAAGCGACTATGGGCCGACGCCGTCAAAAGTGAGTTCCTACGTGCGACCGCCGCTCCCAACGTACACAAAGCAACCCTAGAGCTGTTACATCTCTGGCGTCTGAGGGCCTCGCAACAAACCCAGCCGTTTTACATCCTCGACGATTTGAAGAACTCGGCGCTCGATGCTATCTGGGTCTCTGCGGTGGGAGAGAACCCAGGAATGGTGCAGTATGAAATCGAGAAGCTCAAGCGTCAGACTGCGGGAGGCTCGAGCCCTGATGGGCGACCACAGGCTGAGCCGCTTGGTGCATTTATCAAGCGTGAGGTCACGTACATTGCCGAGAACATATCACGGAATTCCAACAGCATTTCGCCGAAATTGGCCCAAATCTGGGAAAGCTATACCCCTCGATTCCGCCGATGCAGAACAACTGTCCAAGCAGAGGTTGGTCGGGCTTTGGCAAAAGCCGTCGAGCGATTCCAAGGCCTCGACTCGGAAGCATTGGAAGCAAAAGACACATGCATGATGGACCTTGTCCTTCGCCGTCAGATGCACGATGCCGCGAGAACCGGAGGGACCCCGAAAGACCCGACAAAAGACCTCAGGATGTGCGATACTCTGTTCACGATGCTTGTTGCAGTAATTACACTCTGTCCTGTAATATGTTAGCACTTGAAGCTGACACTTGTTCTAGGGTTACGATTCGACCGCCAATACACTATCCTGGTTTGCTAAGTTTATGGAGACGAACCAACATGTTCAATCCGAGCTCAGATCCACTCTCAGGGCTGCTTTTTCAGACTCTATGCCATCAGTAGATGAGATACTCGGTACAGAAGTCCCTTACCTGGATGGTACTTGCGAAGAGACTCTCCGCTTAGCTGGAACAGCCAAGGCACAGCTCCGTCAAGCTGTTGTTGATACTGAAATCCTTGGCTGTAGGGTACCTAAGGGGGCTCAAGTCTTTCTTAATCTCCACATAAATCGAGCACCCCACCCAGTCGATGAGCTCAAGCGCAGTGCTAGCAGTCAGACAGCGGGTGCAAAGCTCGGTGATGGATTGCAAACGTATGCAAGTCGCGATGTCGCTGCTTTTGAGCCTAGAAGGTGGCTCACGAAGGATGGAAAGACGGGCAGGGATATCTTCAACCCTTATGCTATGCCTTCATTGGCCTTTGGTGGAGGCTTGAGAGGTTGTCCTGGTGAGTCTGGTCCGTTATATGATAACATCCCCTGCCAGCCGCCGCGTGGCTTTAAATGTTTTATGCTGACAGTTCGCCTCCGTGGTAGGCCGCAAACTCGCAGAGATGGAGATTCGAATCGCCATCGTTCTCATCATCCTCAACTTCGAATTCTTGCCGCTGCCTGATGAGCTTCGGACGACGACCGCTGCTGAAAGGATTTTCCGCCGTCCCGATACGCCCTACGCGAGATTGAAAATACTATGTTGAGATACTGTTGAAACTGCCTCTGCGCAGTTGCCCTTCTTATTTGATACATAAGTATAGCTTTTATACTATAGGATTTCAGCTGTGTATTGCTACGGAAGAAAATAAAGGCAATGCGGTAGAAAGTAAACCTATATGTTTACGATACTATTTCAGATCCTATAGTAGTGAGTGAGTTCAGGAAGTTAGAGATTTCTCACGACAGCTTCTTCTCGACTGCAAATACACCATCTTTCAATACACGAACTGGCATGATCCCTGGGGAGAGGCCTTCCACCACTCGATGAAATAGTTCGTCTATACTGAGGAGAAATCGTAGGGACCAGATGAGGAGATGCGAGAGCTTTGCAGCGGTCTCTACGAGAAGGTGATCCCCCGCCTGCTTTGACCACTGGAAATCGGAGGCAGGCAGATATAGCCTTGGCTGATTTATGGCGAATTGTGGTCAGGGAACACCTCAGCCAACACGGACACGAACACGCCGGTCGTGTACGATGGGGCCTGTCTCTATGCGCATAACGAAAGTGAGTTCCTCGTCCACAGGTTACTAAAGTGCAAGAAGCCAACCAAACCACTATCTCGGAGTAGAGATGGCTACTTGGCGTCCGATACGCCACAAGATCGGAAGACAACATACGAAGGCTTATTTCGATTACTTCCCCATATCTACACCAGAGGAAGACCAAGTTCGGCGCTATTTTCAGGCAATTTGCGGTACCGGAATATTTATGTTTGATAGCTAGTCTCTTGATCTTGTCTGCGGAGACGCAACAAATGGAACTGACCCGACTTTGGCAAGGGCCAAAGAGATGTTGCGAACGCTGGTTGCCAAATACCCCGATGGATACGGGGGCTGGGCCAAGGAACAAGGAGAAGAGCCTGTTCAACGCGTGTACTCGCCCACCTCTATGGCTCCAAGCCATGAACAGCATCTTGTATGGCGGTTTATCCCGTGGTTGGGAAGGCCATACCAATCAACACCGAAGGTTCATCGGGGTTGTGGTGCGCATAGCTGAGGACACCAATGGCACCAGGTTCCATCATCATAGTGAAAGGGAATCCCATGTCCCACTCCTTTAGTAGAAAACAGAGTCAGTTCCGTATCTTGCTTTGGCAGTTAGGCCCGAGTAACACTTACCAGCCACCTCTTGGTGAATGCACGAAGAATGTGACCATGAGCAACCACGAGGATGTCAGGGGCTGGGCCACCGTGCATGAACGGCTCCTGAATCTTCTTGATGTTGCCGATGAGCCGATCGAGCCTTTCCTGTACTTGGCTTGGGGACCTGAGACGTTGGGTTAGCAGAGTGCCGTGCGCGTGCTTTTGGTAGTCGAATAACAGTTACTCACTCTCCTCCGGGACATCCCATAGTCCAAATATCCCACTTAGGTAGACCCTCCTCGGCTCGCTGAGCCTTGATCTGAGCTGGAGTAATGCCCTCTTTGCGAAACGCATCCCATGTCAGCTTGCCCTCCATTCCACGACAAACAGGGGAATCACGGACCATAGGTGCCATAGTCCCACTCAGTAATGTCTTCCGTAATGCTGAGCTTTTTCTGGGACTCCAGAGTCTCCTTCGCGTCCTCCCCGAGAAGCAGATCGAGCGTCTTGATGGCTCGTTGACGCGGAGAGCAAAAGACATGCGCAAGTTTGGCAGGATCAATCAGCTTGCCCCGCCCAACGAGCTTCTCGCCGGTGCCCCTGCTCTGCTTCTCGCCATTTTCAGTCAGCGGGATATCCGCGCTTCCCGTGCATTGCCCAGAGATCGTCCACTCCGTCTCTCCTATTAATTAAGCAAAGGGAACAGGTCAGCGAATCATGACTAGCGAGACATCTCGAGTTTGACTTTGTCTTACCGTGACGGGCAATAAAGACCCTTGGCGTGGTTGCGTTTGCGTCTGACATCGTGAGGGCACAGCTTTGGGCTTCGGCTCGAGTGTGTTTGTTTAAAACGTGAAAGGTTCTTAAAAGTTTGCCCTGCGTAGAAGAGAAAGGAGAAACAGGTGCCTGGTTTGCCTCCGGTTACCAAGGTCTCTCTTATCACACGGGCGCGTGGATTCTGATGAGTCGCGTTTTGAACGCTGATTGGCTGTAAATTATAATCATGCATATTCGTTACAGTCCTTAGATACGCGATATATTTCTTGTTACATACTTTCTCTCAATTACAATGATTTGACTTCACCCTCATCTACCTTTTGCCTGCCTCCCCTCCATGTGTATGGTCTATTCGCAGGCGCGAGGACACCTTCGTGAGTACTCCTGGCCGTAGATAATGCTCGAGAATCCAGGGATGCGTCCGTAGTAGTTGCGACACCATTTCTGCCGGCACCAATATGCCCCAAGCCCGTCCTTGTCCGCTGTTAAGCCATAAGAGCTCGGATCGAGAGCCTGATACCAGTGAGGATGTATCTCAGACTCCACGTCAGTAGAAACATCGAAGCTCCGCGAGTACCTGACTACGAGACACCGACCACCACTGTGACATGGCTGAGCTCTTATATTGGAATGCCCAGGCCCATACATCCCTGAAGTAACCCGCTCCCAACTCCCGTGACTTCTTGCCTCGGACTCGCACTTGGAATGTTTCGGTTGAAATTCTAAGCTAGGTCGGAACTGACCATCGAGGGCAAACTTGCGTTCCTTGAATATTATACGTTCCTTGGCGTCCGCATGGCCTCCGTCAAACTCCAAAACGCCCTGCGAGTCTTCGAAGCGGATACAGTCGCAACTGTTAGGGTCGAAACAACGGAGCTCGGGGAGGTCCATACCCACACCTGGTGCTAGTGGGGGACATATAAACCTTCCTACGTTATTGCGCAGCTCAGCTAGTCGAGGACGTAACGCGGCGGCAGTGATTGGCCATTCGGTCCGTTCCAGAGGCAGGTGGGCAGTCCAGTCAAGGCATATCCTATTACCCTGTAGCTGAAAGCTCGGATAGATAAACTCGTAGCACGTGTCAACGTGACATCCCGGATCCAGGGTGGTTGGGTTCCCCTTACTGCCCGTCATGGTAGTGTCTTTGCACAGTACAGTATGGCTATCCTTTTTGCATTGTAGCGGCCCCTTTTTGCGCTCATAGTCCGCGACATCTGACCACCGGACAATGCCCTCTTTATGACCGCAGATCCTGAGGTAGCCGTCATGTGCGATGCAGACCCGACGGTGTGGCTTTTGTAAGCGCTGCGAAGATGAGAAGAGGCAGGCTGGGTGGTCGACAAGGCATACCGAGCAGTGGAGGAATCTGCGAAGCCGCGCAGCCCTTTGGCCCCAGTCAGGCGCCTCCCGGGTCGAACGGCATCCGTCGCAATACCGGTCCCTATCCAGAAGGCGCATCAGCTGCGTCCTGTCCGCAGGCAGCCCGTCGCGGCCCTCTGCTACCCGTAGCATCTCTTGCGCCTGGCCCATGGGGTACATGGATCTCAAACCTGGCCATGTGAAAGGCCCATTGCGGAAACTTTCGGAAGGGATGTATAAGCCGGGCCTTTCGGCTATACTCTCTGCGCACTTCGATATCGAGAATTAGTATTTGCCTGGAATAAAGGATACCGGGAGTCGCGAGACATGGTCCAATAGTACAACCTTTGTTGCTTCCTGGTCAAACATGTCTCTAAACTCGAAAACAGCAACTATAATATAGGGAAACAATTCGCTCTCTGATGTTACTCACTAAGAGTGGGAACCTGCGCGCTACGCGGCGCATACACTCGACACCGCTGTTATCGAGCATATCGATAATACGGATGAGGACGCGGTCAGGAAGTCGGTGAATCAGGCTGTGTGTCTTGTTATGCCATGCCGCTGCGGCGAGGGGATCCATCCCTGGGGGTGCAGGAGTATGCGATCTGGGGCGGCTGTGATGGAAGATGGCAGAGTAGCTTGGAGGTCTCTGGGTTGGCTTCTCGCCATCCTGCTGTTTGTACCCGGTGTTGGCCGAGCTTGACGACGAGGACGAAGGCGTGCTGCATTCTCCATTGTTACTCATTGCTTCGGGCCTGTGTATAGCTTCGCGTAATCGACGTCTGAATACGCCCATGATCACTGCCTTTACTTTCGTTGATATAATAATATGATGACTCGAAATAGTGCTGTCAGCAACAAGTAATTAGGTCCTCCGTTGAAATTTGGTGTGGGTTCAAGGAATTAAGAGGTCGGCAAGGTCGGTCGATATAAGACAGCAACGACACACAGACAGACGTGACTGGTAGTCACTGGTAGTCAGTCCATCGTGATCAAGTTTCAATTTAGGTCCTACGCTTTGGACCATGCCTTAAGGCCGGGCCTTTGGCGACGAGGACATCATTTATCGCTAGATCAGTGCCTCCTGACTACTAAGTAGGCTCGTCCGCACGTGCGAACGGATGAGAGTTTGTTAACCATGCGCCTCTCTTAGCCCGGCTGAATTACAAAATATAATTACTACACTGAAAGGCTGCATTATATCGTCAGATGTCTTTTACAAGTGATATAACCTTGGAAGGTAGGGCCGTGCGACACAGACCTTATTTGTAAGGGACATCTTGTTCAAAGATAAGTATTAGGACTATACTATATTATACATATATCCTTCCGTCCTAAGATTGCGTTTCGATATTTAATATTTAAAATCCGAGCTAGTATTACAGCGTGGCAAACAGCATAACTTACATAACCCCAACCCTATTTCTTCGACCAGCAAATATCTGCCCTATAGATCTTCTAAGCCTATATATACTGTAGTGAAACACTACACCCACGGACATAACAGTATATTTTTGATTCTTATGAAATCACACCCTAACAAATTATACAAAGTGATCAGTATGTAATCTTAGTTTGTTCCATAATATCCTGACTGAGCTGAGGTTTCTTCTAGGGTCAGGTATATGAACCGACTCTTATCGGAGGTTACAGACGGACACCCGCCGAGGTTGGTCCCTCATCGTGCCCACATTTGCAGTGGCTGCCTACGCCTAGACTTGGCTGTCCCTGCCGTTGCGGCACAGCTTCGCCTCACGACCTTTCTTTCATTTATCTTCCAATCCCTATAGATACTTCTCCCTCGAACCTAATTTTTCCTTTCCATTGACTTTCCATTTCATTCATCTGACTCAAAACCAATTTACTATCTTGACCATCACCAAATCCCGTCAAGATGGGCAAGCCTGAACCCGTGATATCTCCTAACAATGCCATGCCATTACACACCCAACCTGGCCAGTCCTCCTACCGGTCCGCGCCAGACCTGGCGCTACCAGTCGAGAATGACGATCTCCCGCCCGTGTACGACGATGTCGCCGAGGCGAGCGGCAGCACAGACCTAAACGCGCCCCTCCTCCCAAACTACCCCTCCTCCTCCCCCCCAGGGCTCCCTGATGACCGGCCCGACCTATACGGGCTCAAGCCCTTCAACCGCGAGGCGTCCCTCGTGCGCTACCTAGACCACCGCCTGGACAACGACCCGGACTTCTTCGCGTCCCGCATCCGGCAGCTGGCCGCCCTGCCCCCCAGGCCCTTCGTCCGCGTCCACGGGTCCCACAGGGAACGGCACCGCGCCAGCAACGGCAAGGACGAGAACAGGAGCATCACCGACTTCGACGTCTGGGTGGAGCTCACGCCCCAGCAGTGGGTCGACGGGGCCGCCGCCGCCGCCGCGCGCCTGGCCTGGAACGAGGTGCACACGGTCGAGAACGGCGACAGGGCCCTGCGCGGCACCGTGTTCCGGCACCGGGCGCCGGGGCGGGCCGGCAGGGGCACCGGGAACATCGAGCTGGGCATGGTGGCCGAGAAGCCGAGCCTGACCCAGTGGTGTCACATGTACTGCGCCAGCCACGCGGGGCTCAAGAAGTTCGTGCTGAGGAGGAAGGTGCTGGGGTTCGACCAGGCCCGTGTGAGGGACCAGATCGAGGCCATGGTCCGGAGGACGAACTACCGGGGCCGCCTTGATGTGTCGTTCCCCGTCAGGGATGAGACGGTGGAGGTGTGGAACCAGTGCCGGACCAACGAGTGGCGCCTCACGAAGTGGATCTTCACGCTCTTCTGCGTGTCCATGCTGTGGTTGCTCACCTGGCCTTACCTCTTCTTCCGGACAAAGAAGTTCGAGACGGTCACTTCAGAGTGGTACTTCTCCAGGTGCAGAGGTGAAGGCAGGAAGGCCTATGTCTCGCTGAGTGAGGACCAGTGGTACAACTTGTGGGGGAGGGCACTCTCCAAGGCGGTGCTGTCCAAGAGGCAGGGCACGCTGGACCAGACGGATCTGATTGCGGCTGACGCGCCGGGTCCCGTCTACAATACGGGAAATTCGACGGTTGATGGTGCTTTGGGCTTCCTGAGGGCGGGCGCGAATGCTGTGACTGAGGTGAACCGGCAGTTGGGGTGGGGGGAGAATCAGTGTTGAGTGCCTTGCCAAGAATGAGCGTTTGGCCTGGGAAACACCAGCATTCGATGGACACTTCCACTCCACAAGAGATTACACTGTACATCTGACTCCATCATTTTCTTATATACACAATACCCCATTCTTAGAACTACCAACTTAGCTTCCGTGGGTCTCAAGTATCCCGTCTACAGCCCACATGATGCCGATTGCCGTTGCCGTCTGTATCTCTGTATCTGTCCCATTGGAGATGGGTGAACTGCCGTATGCGGGACTTCCTATAGATGGCATCATATGGTTGTGACAGCAATCCCATTACTTATTTCACGGATTTATGCTCTGATGGGGCTCCACGACAAACTGCATTTGAGAGTAGCTGCGAATCGTCTGATGAAATTCATTGAAAAACGACAGGGAAGAGAACCATCTTCTTCCCCCTCCTTGGCCACAGCGATCAAACGCTGGACCTCTTTAGCCCGACCCACAGGCGAGATGTTGGTATTTTGTGCTGAAACACTCAGAAATCCATCAGAACGCCATGTTGATAATTAAACAATTCATTACTCCCCGGTATCCGCGACCCAATGATCCCATGCCTCGCCTCATCACTGAGGCACTGCACCTTATTCACCTCAGCCGAGATATTCCTCTGGTGCAAAGATACCACATGACCAATCATCACCCCTCACCCCTCTCCTGTCTCTGCGAGCACCGTGTCTTCTTGTCTGGCCGCTAAGTGTGAGTTCACATCCGTAGAGCACAGACAAAGACATGTCTGCCAGCCAGGTTTCAGTCCAAATGTGCAATTAACGCATGCAAGTCGACCGCGACTTCGAACAAACAAGCTCAGGAATTCTGAGCACACGTCTTGCTCCTCCAGCAGCCGGTTCATTTGTCGCAAAACCGGCCGAGCGTATTTGCGACGAAGACGGTGCTAGGTCCTACTCCTCAATCTCAGTCTCCTTGCGACTCACGCTCGCAATGAAACTCTGATACTGGTCGTCCTCACTCATGATCCTCTTGTCACCATTCTTGAGCGACGCAGGCTTAGCAGACAGCTGCTTGACCGTCTTGTCCTTCTTCCACGTAAGGCCCTTCCTCCACAGATTTGGGTCTTCGATCTCAGGTGTCGCGGTGTGGGACTCCTCAGCCTTGTTCTCCTTCTCGGACACTGGGCCAGAACCATCCTCCTTGCCCTCCTTGTCAGGCCTAGGGAGCCTCATCGCGAGTAGAACGTACTCCGCCCGGGTCATATTATCCATGACATCCTCCATGTAACGCGTCACCTCGTCGGGAGGAGCAACCACCCTGGAGAAATACTCCAGATGCCTCGGCTGGGATGAGGATATCCGGATAGTCACAGGCTGGAAATAATCCAGCTTGGGGTCACCACCGTACTCGGAGGTACTACCCTTTCTCACAATGAGAAAGGAAGCGATGACCTGTGGACCGCTTGGTGTCTGTACTTGCTCGACAATACTGAACTTGGGGAAGAGATAGCGGTCGCCATTACCACCGGCGAATTCGAATGCCACAGCTGCAACGTCCGGTTTCACTACCGGCGGCGGTCCCTTCGAACGGAGAGCTTGCTGTGGGGCTGGCGGCGCTGGCGATGGCTGCAGATTTTGGGTTTGAGTGTTTGGTGTACTGTTGGACCTCGCCGGCCCGGCCGGTGACTGAGGCTTGGGCTGCACGAGCTGAGTCTTGAGACGATCCAAAGTTTCCTTCAAATCAGTGGCATCCGAGAACTCTGGGGTATCGTTCGCTATGCGCCGGATACGCTCAAGCGTCTTGGGGTCGTCAAGTGCGCTCTTGACCAATGCAACGACCAGGGGATCGCTCCCAGATGGAGGCACAAGATCGGCAGAAGTTGTCTTCGGATTTGACCTGAAGACAATTGCGATGATTGCACCCACCTCCTCGGCAAAATAGCGGACGCTTCTGCCATCGACGAACAGCCGATCGGCTGACGGCCCCTGCAAGGCTCCTTTGCGCTTGCTCTCGGCGGTGATTTGATCTATGATGGCTTGAAACCGAGCCAATTCATCCTTCGGCGCATTGCCATTAGCGACTCGCTTCATCAAGTCACGTAGATGCGGGTCCTCGTTTGCCTTCTCGGCCAGAGTGACGATGATAGGGTCGGCTCCAACTGGCGGTGGTGGGCGATTTTGAGGAGCGCCTGGAGGCGTTGGTCGAGAGATTCCTGGTGGCGCTGGCGCACTGGCTAATGGCACAGGAGATTGCTGAGGCACTGGGGCGGGAAACGGGGGTACTGCACCAGTGCCTGGAAGCGCAGGAGTTGATGGAGATGGAGATGGCTGTAGAAGCTGAGGCGCCAGTGGCTGGGATAGACTGGCTGATCTCGCCGCTGGTGCTGGAGATGCTGCATCCGTAGACAGCATCGACTCCATACCGCGAGGAGATGCGACTGCTTTCGCAGGAACTGGAGTTGCTGCTGGACCTAGTACAGGAGCTCCTTGCGACGTTGAGGACGGCGGTGGTCGAGCCGGTGGTATCCCTGGAGTTGGTGTCTGTGGATGCGTTGGCTGATTGATCGAAACAGCGGGGGAGGGCATGGTGGGAGGAGCAGGAGCGGTTGCGGTCGCGGCAAGAGGGACAGCATTCGGTGCTGGTACCGGCGCAGGCGTGGCAGATTTCGGTGTTGGTGGTTTGGATGGTGCAGGAGGTGGGGGCATAGCACCATTCGGAGGGCCGTATTGCAGGATGGGTCGGAATACTGCTTGTTGCGCAGGCTTATTGGGGTCCTTGATGGCGAACATGGTCGCTTCGAAGTAATGCGGTTCGAGAGAGATTGTGACCTGGCCGACCTTGGTCATACTCTCCTTGGGAGGGTTTTTCGCATCTTCCTGCACCACACCTTTCTTTTTTATGGGTTTTGTCCAGTATTTCTCAAAGAGCCCTTCGCTAATCCATCTATGTCGTGATCGTGAGAGTGACTCGGCCAAGACACCACTGTGAAAGCATCATTGTAAGCAAATAGAAGTGTCTAAGATCACAACAAGGCTTGGTTCAAAGGTTTGCCAGGGGTACTTGGGAGAGAAACCATACCTTTCGTGTAGTGTTTGGTAGTCCTTGTTTGGTAGATCCTCAGGCTGCGGATCCTCGATGGTAGGCAGAGGCCTTCCTGGCTGGATCGACGTGGGCAACGGGGGAGGTGGGGGCCTCTGGGGTTCTTTGGGTTCCTGGATGATGTCTTCAGGAGCGGGGGTATTGGTGATAGCACTGGAGGGAGTGGCGTCGCGGTGATCAGGAGGATGTGGTGTCTCGGTCCTGCTCTTCTTTGCAGCCTGCTCGACCCGCGCTGCAGCACGCGCGGGCATCCTCCTCTTCCTCTCCATACTTGGCAATGAATTCTTCCAACGTTTCGAAGGCTTCAAAGCGCACTGGGCAGTCGAGTAGTGGGCGCTATATGCTATGTCAAATGCATTGGCGGCGCATGTTTAGAATTGACCAAATCGGTCATGAACCATGAGATAGTGGTGGAAAGTGAGCGTTGGAAGGGAAGTTGGAGGTCGAAGGTTTCACGGTTTAGGTTTGGGTTGATGTCTGGTGTGCGTGCGAGGGAAGGAAGGAGCTTCGGATTCGGGCAGACCCTTGTCGCGGCAGCGCGGCGCGGATCCCTCAGCGGCAAAAAGTCCCCTAAAAAAAGAGGAGAGACGTGACGCGCAACCTTTGGAAGGTACAGTACGGATTACCAGACACCAGGCACATAACGGTCGAAGGGCCCTTATTTCCGGTATAAGTCTGGAGTGAATGAACAAATGAGTAAATGAACAAATGTTGCTGCTGCTATAAATGGTGTAGCAGTAAGAGGAAGAGATTGTCAGAACACAGCCACGATAATGTCTGGAAGAGACAGATATTCATTCACATGAAAGTCTCTAGGAAAATATATTGAATGGACTTGATAACTGTTGTTTCATCGCTCCCTCGCATTGCCTCACTCACAATACGAATCCCAAGCCCCATTCAAGGTCCTTCGGAATAAGCCCCCCTTGTCTGTCCGAACCCCAATTGGTCACTGGTGAGACATTCGCTCTCAATGATTGGATGCTGGGATAATCCGTTGACACCATGGTTACTTGGGGTCAGTTGAAATAGTGCTGTCGGTAGAACACAAAGTAACGTCCTGCTTATCCTGTCAGGCTGTCCATTTTCAGCTCCAGTTGCAAGCACATGATCTCTGTCTTTCACTCAGCCAGAAGTTATTGCGGCTCTTGATATTGTACTAAGATCATTACACCTTTGTCTGTATAATCGCCACTTGTCTGTCGACATTTCGAGTGTACTGTCTGAATGATGATGGAAGTTCCAGGTTGCCAAGGTGTGGTCTGTTTGCAAGTTCCAAGGTTGCGGCTGAACCCAGAAGCCGCGGCATCAATTGCACTAATGGAGAGTACCTTGTTAGACACCTGTATTGTGCCAATTGAAAGGTCTTTTCTGATAGATCAATGCCCACTTAGAATCCCAGCAGGACCAACGTCAGCTTCACCCGTATCAGGGTTTCTCTCACCAGACATTAAACCCTCATCTCCTGACAATGTCTTCGCACGTTTCCCGCCACTATCTCACTGCCTTTTGCATATGATGCCAATAGACTAAAACTCGACGACCATTCCCTATGCACTTTCGCTTCAGCCACTAGCTCATGACCCCTAGGACTGATTTCATGCCTTCCATATCGCGGTCTTCGGACCCTAATAGAGCCTTCTGGGCCCTTGCTGCCCTTGGCCCTTTCGCTATATATGGAGCAATCCTAGCACTGCTCGGCATTCCATTTATACAGAAACAGTGAGTGGATATTCTCCTCAGCGAGATCGTCCTCGAACTTTGCTGACTCCTAGGCAGGGCCCTCTACGCACACAAGTTTAATACCCTGTGGTGGAATGATGTGCAGGAGCCAGAGAAATGGGGGTTTGCGAGTGAGACCAGCCCTGATATGGGAGGGATATATTGGTTAGATTGCTGACCTTCTTGCAGAGAACCAGGTGACACCGTTCAATCTCTCAGTCCCTGATGGCGAGACTCTGTACTGTTGGCATATATTACCTCTATCTGTGTATACGCAACATGAAGACACATTCTCGAAAGCTTCACGAGTGCCGTTGGACAAGTACACTTCATCAGAAGCCTTCAGACTCCTGAAAGACGACCCGGATGCCCGTCTCATACTCTCATGTAGGCCAAAACTCTTCCACTGTAGTCCTCATCACCCACCTCATGCATACCTTGAGAGACTGACCAATGTCCTATTTTCAAGTCCACGGCAATGCAGGCCATGTAGCGCAAAACACCCGCGCCCCTCAATTCCGCTTGCTCACCGACACCGCCTACAACTGGCACGTTATTTCTCTGGACTACCGTGGTTTCGGACACAGCACAGGCTCTCCTTCTGAGGAGGGCCTCATTGCCGATGCATCCGCCCTCGTCGACTTTGCCATTACCACCATCGGCATCCCACCCTCCCGCATTCTCCTTCTGGGGCAAAGCCTGGGTACCGCAGTCTCATCAGCCGTGGCCGAGAAGTTCTCGCGGGAGAAGGGGATCGACTTTGCCGGTGTGGTACTGATAGCAAGTTTCAGCAGCCTCCCTACCATGCTGGCGAACTACTCCCTTGGCGGTGTCGTCCCACTACTCAAACCCTTGGGTGTATGCCCACCCGTCCTGCGCTTCTTCCTCGGCTTCGTAGTGGACAAGTGGAAGTCCCTGGACCGCCTTGCTGCCTTGACGGCCCAGACACGCGAGCGGGATGGCAGATTGCGGTTGAGCCTGGTGCACGCTGCCAATGACCGGGACATCCCTTGCGTAGAAAGCGTCAAGATCTTTGAGGCTGCGGTACGGGCTAGCTTTGAAGAAGGCGGTGGCTTGGATGAGGCTACGTTCATGGAATTGAAGGACGAAAGGATGGATGTCAGAGGCGATGATGCGTTTAAGATTACGTGGAAGGAAAAGGACATTGTAGTAACGCATGAGCAGTTTGCCCATGGAGGTAAGTCAAAGTGGGAATGCATCTCCTTTGCGTTCCAGCTCGACGCAAGGAAATCTGCAGCGTTTTTGCTGACCTACTTACAGGACACAACGACATCATGGTATATGCACCTGTCCCACAAGCCATAATGGCTGCTTTCGGAACGGATATATTGCCAGGCTCCTCGCCAGTGTGAGGTGGAGCTGCATTCGTTACTCAACCTGAGACTCACATATAAGATACGATAGGGCACGATGAAGCTCAGTTACAGCGTTAGAGATGGGAGTTCGCACCTACTACACATCAGGATGAATCATGCAGGTTTCACGCCTGGCCTTGATTTAATAGGTCCACTGGTATCGCTGCTATATGAGGCTGCATATTTCATGTATGAGGCAGAATTCTCAACTTTGTTACCATCTAAATTATCAACACCTGCATCGCCTACATAAATGCATTTCGTTCACAATAACGTTGGTAACTGCTCGAGTCAAGTTCAGTAATTTCGAATTCCAAGGAACCTGTGCTCAAAGGTTAAGATGGATAATCTTTGGAATAGTACATCCCGTCTTGAGGTGCCCAGCCGAGTGGACCAGATCCCTTGCTTCGTTCTCTAACCCCGTGATCAAGTCCTTCCCACCAAATCCAAATCCAGAATTGTAAAACAAAACCCAGTGCAATTTATTTGGCTTTCACCTTGAAAAGTACTCCCCCCCCCGGAAGCTTCAGCCTCTTCCTTCCCTTTCTGATCGTTGATATTCTTCGTAAATGCGTGGCCCGAACCCGGGATCATTGTCGTGGGGTCAGTCGGGCTTGTGTGTATCGTTCATTCTTGTTAAATGTTAAGGAAACATGAGCAGCTACATGAGTAGCGAATGGGTGTGTGTGGCTCAAGTATTTGTAACCCGAACATCGTTGTCTACTCGGATAGAATGGTTGGGCACGGTATCAGGTGAAATCCCAGTGGCACCAGGCTCTCCCGCGTGGACGTTCACCTGATATCGGTCCAGCAATGGAGATCCCCGGAGTAACGAGTTCTGGCTACCAAAGAAGCGAGACGTTTGCCACGCATGGCCCTTTTCTGCGTGATCAATGGCCGAGTCCCCGGTCACAGTTGTCATCTGAAGAGACCCATTGCCATGTTCGACCGCTCCTGAAAAATCGCCACTGCTACTGCGGGAGCGGCTGCCAAGACTATCACGAGATTTGAAATGGAGAGTGACAAGACTCGCTATTGGAGACAAGTAGGTAGCCACCAAGTGGCGGCTAAGCGGCAACATGGCAGGAAAACAAATGCCCATGAGAGTGACTGTGGGCTCGGCCACCGTCCAGTAGAAAACCGTTACGGCCTCGTCTGCGCAAGTAATATCAGTCATACATTAACTAGTCGCTGCTGGCTTCCAAGAGAACACCAGGTATCGACTTACATGTGATATCCGTGTTCAAAGCAGTCTGTGACTCGAGAATTGTGACCAAACGACCCAGGGACACAACGATAACGCTGAGAGGAGGTAAGTAACGAGCAGTGGGATATATCCTCCAGGGATTCTTCTTACCAGTAACCGAGCAGAAATACCATCATGAGTCCAATTTTCTGTCCCCAGCCCATCTGAAGGTTCCAGAGCCTAGGCAAAGGAAGCAACAGAATCAATAGGTCAATGATCACGTTAGGGATGACGGCCCCAACGTATAGGTTGCTCAACGATCCACAGTATCCAGGAAGAGAGGAATTCCAATTCCTCGCAATAGGTTGACACATGAACAATCTACCCAAGGTTACTCCAATAAGCCAGGCCAAGTTTGAGATATGTCCCACCCAGAGACTGACATTGAACCACTTTGGGCTGGCTTGACGAGGGAATATGCGCCGGAGGAATTGTAACGCGGACGCCTTGGTAAAATATGAACCAAAATTATAAAGGAAATAGGCGGCAAATTGTTCCTTGAAGTTCCGAATCTGATCGGTGATCGGTAGGACACTGAGATGGCGACCAAATCCATCGTGGACTTCACTCAAGCTAAGACCCAATAATGCAAGAATGAATGGCTGGCGGGACACCATGTTAGAGCGTGCCGGCTCCAATGATGTACTGAGCAGTTTGGTAACCCAATATACTGTGGACAACTTGGGAGGGACTCACTGCGGCGGCTAATGCGAGCCAGTCATCGGAGCCAAATCGATGCTGTTGTCTTGTTTGTGGTATTGTCAGACCACGCGACCAAAATCGCAGCGAAATCGAAAGCACAGTCAAGACTGTCATGGCGATAAAGAAGGCCTGCAAGCCAGGGCCACGATTTGCGGTTTTGTAGGCGGGATCCATCTCAGTGCCTGTTGGTGACATTGTGCTGCCAACATCGAAGGTTCCCGACAATGGCTAAATTCGAGGGCTCAAAGAGAACAGAAGAAATATCACCAATGTAGTGAAGAAAACAGAGAATCTTTGATCAAGTCTGAGTCCACAGAGCTTTTATGTGAGTTGTTGTGTGGTCGTCATCAGAGACTTATATGTTCTGCAGGCTATGTATAGGTGATCACGTAGCTGAAGTCGATCTCCTGCACCCTCCACTCGAGGTCCCACATATGATGAGAGGCCTTGCTGGGACAGTAGAATATCAAGAAGGGCTGTAAAACTCCAGTAATCCGGACCACCTAAATGGTCTCACTATCTGCCTATCTACCTATTCAATTTGTCCAACGGTGGCAGGGCCCCATTACTGAACATTTTGAAACATTCTATGTACTAGTGATAGCCAGAGACATCTCTATACTAACATCCTATACTAGACGAACTCAGTGTACCAGGATACCCCAACCACAAGCATATGCTTGGATAACTGTCGATATAAATGGTAGACTGTAGATGCCACATTGTGCCATTCAGGGATTCCAAGGTTCCTCTACTATGTAGTGTTGTGGTCCACCCTCCAGTCTGACAAAATCTTACAGTCGTTGTCGTTGCAACTCAAGGTCCCTGCAATGTGACCACATCTACAAATATGACTTTCTAAATGTATCATCGTACTCCACAACCTTATCAGCCTCATGCAATAAAAGTATGCAGCCTGACAAATCTAGAAACTGGTCACCACTACAATGTTACTCCGCTATCACCCAAGCACTTGATATTTAGCTGTGTCAACTCATGCCTCTAGAGCATGTGGCATAAATATCAAATACCTCTGTGCTTGGATTCGATTCGAATGCCGTTTTGCACCATCCAGATTTCCCATCAAACCCGTCCATTGAATAGGTTCACGGCTAAGATGGCTCAGTCGCCGTATGCAACGTCGATCGGTTTTTAAATCGGCCCGGTTGGATCTTTCAAGTGATTATAGGCTATTATCCACAGGTGCAGTGTCTATCATGTCCCTTCCCAGCTGCAGATCGGTAGGGTACTTACTAAGAACTGACCTCGAGGTATGATTCTATCGGACAACGCGCCCAAGAGCTCCGCACAATCCTCATCATGTAGATTGATTGGCCACCTATTCCAACCTGATGGCGCTATATGAGCCTTCCGAACCTGATGAAGTCTTGGGGGGAGGGTGCCGTTTTTTCCGCGCTGATGGATCGAACCTTGAGTGCTTGTGTGACAGCTCTGGAGGTCAACTAGAAGGCCTGACGTGCCCGGCAGCCTTACGACGGACCCCGGGCCCATCAAGGCCGGAGAGTACATGTACATCATAATTACTGAACGAAAATGCAATGCAATTACATACAGACTACTTTCTTCCCAGGGCCAGGGCCGCCTGAGGAACTTGTCAAGCAGCCCAACGGGTCATGTCCCCAGATCGTATGCTCTAGTGGCATAGGATGAACGAGCGTATAGTGGCTTACCCCTATATATTATGTAACCCATCCTAGAGGAACTATATACTACATGAAGCAATTATGGATATAATGTATACGGAGTAGCCACTGTATACCAACAAAGGTGAGACAGAACTGCTCCTGTGAGAAGAACTCAAAATAACAATAGACCCGGAAGTACATTTTGGACAAGGCAGTACTCAGATGGTCAATTGTGCTTTTGCTCCTGGTATCTGGGCCCATAATCGTGAAGTAGATGTACTCGGGTATTCGACGACACCTTGCAATAATTCACTGTGGAATCATGGGCAAAAGCCAAAGAGGCTCCTTCCAAGATCCACCATCGGTATATATGCAGTTGGCCAGAAAGAACATAATGAAATGACGCAGCACGTTGATTGACCCACGTAAGCGAGTACCAACACGCATTTCCAACATTGAACCCCGCCAGGCCTCTTGGACAGGATGTTATATTTAAGGGGTCAAAAGTTCTGTATCCCAAACCTAAACGTCTCCATGGTTCATCAGTGACCATTCAATCACATCCTGAATCGATCGAACCACAAAGCCGACTCTCTTTCCAGTGCTCTATTGACCATGGGTCTGTACACGAAGCTCCCGGACGGGATAAAAGATGTCGATGTCATCATCTCGGGTGGTATGTCTATGTTTCTGAGGAATCATTCATTTATCCTGATAACCTTTGGATTCCCTTACTGAACACGTCTTGAATAGGTGGAGCTGCTGGCTGTGTCGTCGCTGCCAGGCTCTCCGATGCAGACCCGGATCTCTCGATCTTGGTGATTGAAGGTGGTCCGAACAATGAGACGCCCACTATTGAGCACCCTGCTTTCTTCTTGTCGCATCTCGCACCGGACAGCAAGACCAACCAATTCTACATGACCAAGAATGGCCCAGAGGTAGCCGACAGGATGCTCATCCTGGCCACTGGTGGCGTTCTTGGGGGAGGCTCATCCACCAATATGATGATGTATAGTCGGGCCCAGCGATCGGATTGGGACTCATGGAACATGCCAGGATGGTCGGCTGATGAGATGCTGCCATTTCTGAGGAAGGTAATTCACAATTTGCACCCACTTTTGCGTACTTAAGAACCCTAAACGAAGCTGACGGCTTGTTTTTGCAGCTCGAGACGTACCATGGTGAGGACGCCAAGGGGGTTCATGGCCATGACGGCCCAATCCAGGTGTCTCGTGGCACATACAGCTCACCCAGGATCGAAAATGAGCTCATTGCGGCAGCTGAAAGATTCGGCTGGTCCGAGGTCCCCGACCTCTCCGACCTCGACTCCATCAACGCCGTATGGCGAGCGAAGCGTTTCATCTCGCCGGATGGCAAGCGCCAGGATGCCGCATCCTGCTATCTACACCCGCGCCTCCGTGATGGAAAGCACCCAAACCTCCATGTTCTGGTTGAAACGCAGGTTACACGAATCCTGATCGAAGACAAGAAAGCCGTTGGGGTCGAGTTCCGTCGCAACCCCCTCTTCCATCCTGAGGCCGCCGAGGAGGCACCCCGTACCGTTAAGGCGAGGAAGCTTGTCATCGCGTCCAACGGAGCGTGTGGGACGCCTCTCCTCCTTGAACGGTCTGGCGTTGGCGATGCCAAGGTCCTGGAGCGTGCCGGCGTTCCTGTGGTCGTCGACTTGCCTGGTGTCGGAAAGGGGTACGAGGACCATCATCTGCTCGCCTACCCATACCTCAACGACATGTCTATCACCGACACACTCGATGGCTTTGTTCTAGGACGTATGGGAAGCTATGAGGATCTGATGAAGAGCAAGCACAAAATGCTTGGATGGAATGGCCAGGAAATCCAAGCGAAGGTTCGGCCTACCGACGACGAGGTCGCCGCCCTTGGCCCTGACTTCCAGAAGGCCTGGGACCGGGAGTACAAAAACTACCCGGACAAGCCTTTGGTGGTGTTCAGCGTTACGGGCGGGTAAGCATTCGCGCCTCAGGTGTACTCGCAACTTTCTAAAGATGACTTCTGACGGTCACACAGGTTCCCAGGCGATCCAAGCCTTGCCAGCGGTGATCCATGTCTCGCAGTGACGGCCTTCACGGTCTACCCATTTTCACGTGGGCATATCCACATCACCGGTCCCAAGTTGGGTGACCCAGTCGACTTCGAGACCGGCTTCTTCGCAGACGCGGGCCAGATAGACATTAAGAAGCACATCTGGATATACAAGAAACAGAGGGAGATTATTCGACGAATGCCCAGTAAGCAACTTCCAGACCCTGTTTTCCCTCTTTGGCCGATGCGGTGATCCCGAAACAGATTGGATTTGGAACAAATCTTACTGCACTGGTCGAAGTAAACCCCAAATTGTATTATTGCTGACTCTACGTTCTGTAGTGTACCGGGGCGAGATGGCTAAATGCCACCCACCCTTCGCTGCTGGGTCCAAGGCCGCAAGTGTCAACCTCACAGACGGTCCGCTCCCCGCTGACGTGCCCGATATCGAGTACTCGGCCGAGGACGAAGTCGTCCTGGAGAAGTGGCTGCGGGAGAACGTGAGCACCACGTGGCACTCGCTCGGCACGTGCAAGATGCTTCCGCGTGAACAGCAGGGTGTTGTCGACGCCAGTCTCGGGGTATATGGGGTCCAGGGCCTGAAGATTGCCGATTTGAGCATTGCACCGCGCAACGTGGCTGCGAATACCAACAACACCGCCCTGGCTGTTGGCGAGAAGGCGGCCGATATCTTCATCAGAGAGCTGGGTTTGAGCGCCAACTAGGCCGGGCATTATGTTGCCTCGGACATCTGGGAACTCCGGAGAACAATTCCTTTGACTTTTCGCTTAGCTTCAATACATTTTTATTCTTGATGTCTCAAGCCATTCTCAGCAGTGGAATGTTGGAACCTCCCGTTCAGCCAACGAGACGATAATGCAGAGTGAAATCGAAGGTTAAACAAACACTGGTACAAGTCTGTCTTGTATGACTGACCTCCGTTTGTGTGGTGGTGTGGTATGGGGGTATATTCAATTAATCATGAACGTAATCCTCCAATCTCGTCTTCATTACAACGTCGAACAGGCCTGGTATCAAAGCAATCCGCCCAGTTCCCCCTCGAAGTCACGCTCCCGTCCTCGTCCTTTCATTCAACAAAGCAAACATGCATCTATTTCCTGCCGGAGGTGCTGCCGATAGGAGTGCCAAAGGCCGCCAATGACACAGCCTGGACACCGAGAACGTCAGGGTCGTTCTGCTCCAACTGCTTGGGGTCCTTGGCAATGGCCTCAACGCAACCGCTGACTGTTGGCATGGCGTTGGTGAGGATGGTAGCCGCCTTCTCCTTCATCTCCTTGGGCTCCTTGCCAGCCACTGTGATGCTCTGTTAGTACACTTATGCATCGTGCAAGAGGATGTGGTGATTCCCCGGAGTGGAGGGGTGCATACTGGTGATCTTGGCATCTGCGGCGATGAGACCTTGTGCGGTCGCAGTCGCAGAGGTGGTGACTTGCTCGGCGGTCGACATCTTGTCTTTGGAAATTTGTGTTTGCTAGTAAAAGAAGGAGGAATGTGGACTTGAGATGAGAGAATGCTTGGAGTTGAGAAATTATTTTCTTGTGAAATTAAGAGAAAAAAAGTCGGTCACGTCCGATATATATACGCTGGCAGGATAGATCAACTCAGAAATGATATACATGAACGTTTGGCAAAAGTGGTGCTGTTGATATCATACAGTACTTTGCACTTTGCCCATACACTTTATGTTTCACCAGGCGAATAAGCTTATACATACAGTATGAAGGAGTTGATGAATGTGGGGTGGGTAGCGGACCATCTGCCAACTGTCAACCTGGAAGCTCGCAAACAGTCCGAACCACTCAACGGTGGGGGATTACTTCGGCATAATGACTGTCCAACAAGCATAGCAGAAACAGTAAACCACTGTTTGCATTTGGTCGGTGCCAAGAAGGGGATTTAAAAACTAGCAGGAAACGTCTTCTTGGGTTTTACAAGTTTTGTCGCCAAGCAGGTGTGGCCCGAGAGCCGGTGTAAGTGATCGTCCCTCACACTTGGTCAGTGCGAGCCACACAAAATTCAAGTAATATACATAGAAAACCGAGCTCACACATGCGTAAACTGTTGCTGCCATTGTATATGGTGAAGTTTGAAACGGACATCTCGCGAGAAACCTGTAAAAAAAAATACAGACTGACACCGAGGAAGCCATATTGGTACCCTATATAGGGAAAGGCAAGGATGGCATGCTTGTCTCGACCGAGAATACTAATCACGACGAGCCATCCTAGCACCCAGGACCGGGCTTGACGAGGTGCTGTATTGGTAGCCATTTCGAGAGTGTGTGCCAAGGGAGTATACAGTTCTCACGTATCATTCACATTATTAGCATACGCCGTACGGGCGTCTCATCAAGTTGAATACGTTAGAGTCAGACTTGATGCTGGAGAACCATCAAAAAGGACGAAACACCCGCTCATCCACCACACCTACCGTGCGAAAGCACTAACAACATTATTCCGTCTTGATTGCACTTTATGAACTTTGTATCGACTTAATATGACCGCAAACCTCGAGTAGAATGTAATTGCTGTCAGGTATGTCGATAGGCCCTAGGCTGGACACGATGTATCAATGTTGTTCATCGAAGTTTCGTCAGGAACTAGTCTTCGGAATTTTGCACCATCTTGAGCTTGCAAGCAATAATAATTTCGGCTTCTCGGGGAATTCGTCAGTCGACCTTGGTTGTAAAGCGATGACAGGTCAGAAAACACCTACATGGGATGATGATCAACGACCCTCAGTGCTCGAAACATCCTCGAGAGCGGACGAGGGTAGTACTTCGGTCTGATTACAACATCCCATAAGCTGACAACCAAATTGCAAACGTAGCCCCGCATCTTGGCTAGACGCTTCACGACATGATTGGTAATTATCACACGATGCCAATGCTGACACAGGAGCCTGATAACCAGGCGGCGGAGCCTTGAGCGGGCGAGATACCCGGCATCGGTCTTTGGATTGGTTACATTCTGTCAAGCCAGGAGCATAAACAGGCTGATTTGGAGAAGTATGTCAGCCCTTAGGAGTGAGACTGGAATTTCATACCTATTCGAGCTGATACACAAGCCCTTTCAACTTGCCAAGTTGTTGGTGCTGAGAGGCGGCAACACATGACTGGGATATCACGAGATTTTCGACAAAGGAGCCTCTGTGTGAGATGAGATCTCACCGGCTGGAAACGATTCAGACGCGCTAACATAGTCGTGATCAAAGAAACATAAGAAGGCGAGGTTCCGCAACCGTGAAGAAGCTCAAAATACCCACCATCTTCACAAGGAACACAATCCTAGCAGACATACACGACTGTCCACATAACCTCTACATTTCCCAAAATGTTCTTCAAGGCGACCCTTACTCTCCTAGCGGCCACCTTGGCCGTCGCCGCCCCAAGCAAGCGTCAGTCTGAGCCGAATCTGTTGGTCTCTCTCACAAATACGGTCCTTGCCGTCACCGCCGAGTACAACGCTTCCACAGATGGCACCCCAGTCCCAGTCGACTCCACTTTCACCTTCGACGAGGCCAGAGTCGAGTGCCTCGAGATCTGCATTCCGGAGTACCACTGCACGCTCTATGACAAGGCCTTCACACCCATCATCACCCTTCCCCCGGGTACAACCCAGATCGATCCGGCCAGCCAGGTCGGCCTGATCATCTGCGGCTCTGGACTGCCGGAGACGAAGCGTGAGGTCAACGCCCCAGCGGCCCGTCAGACGAAGCCGTACGATGGCGCGGCTGTCTTCACAAACAACCAGACCGGCTGGGAGACCGGGTTTGCCTTCAAGCTCGGCAAGACCGTCAGCCTCGCGGAACGGACGCAGTACTACAGCAGTGCTACGGTTCAGGATGTCACCGTGCCGTTTGGTGAGCTTTGGGAGTGTGAGGCGTTTGGTGTGGATGGTGGCTCGCGGGGTATCTTCTATGCGAGTGAGAAATTTCGCTATAGCTTCGTGCCGGGAGTGGTGGCTTCTTTCCTCTGCGGGTGATACGATTAATGGTCTGTCATGGCGAGGTGATGTAGGCAATGGAGGGTGGTATTGTCGTGCCCCCTTGGCACGCGTGGTGGCTGCGTGAATCCTGGAGAATATGGGAGTTCTTTTTTTCTCTTCTTTTTCCCGTGCTTTTTCCTTTCTTCAATGTCATCTCTTTCGATATGCGCACCTTGTTCAAAGGGAAATAAGATAGGTATGATAGGCCTTACCAGATATTCGAAGTGGTAATCACTTCAACTTCATCTTCATGCCTCAACGCCCCAGACCTCGTTAGGGCCTGTCATTGAGATGCTTCCCATCTAAGCAGTCAAACCGTGGGGGCTATAATGTAAGATCATAAAGAAATGGAGGAGAATATCCAGCACGATAATCGCTTACAAGACATCCCAATTACAAACCAATTATTTGAAGATGGGACTTGGGAACAACTTGGACTGATTATAGTATGTACTGTGTACCTATGGCGGTGTCTGGCCCCTTTTGGATAACTCCCACTGGGCCCCTGTGTGCTGAAGAAACTAACTTGACCAGCGCTGCCATAACCCTGCAGGTCCCTGCTGGCACATGGATTGACTGTTGGCCCGCTGAGGCTCTCAGCCTGGAATTATGGGATGATTTTGATATATTGCACTGGAAAATGAAAACGACCAATGACAACGTTGGCAGTGTACCTGAATACTTTCTTTTGTTTCGGAGAGATGTGGGACAATGAACGGCCCAAGGGTTAAGTGATGAGATCGGCAAGTTGCTGGGGTACCCGGGACAGTCGATCCAAGGGAATTCCCGAAGTTGGTCAGATCGCGCAAAACGTTTACCTTTATTGCAAGTGGGCATGACAAGGTGTTGGGAAACCCGGGAATGCGTGGACATCTTGTTTCCAGGACGCAATACCTGATTTGTCTGCCCAAGTCTGGGTCCTCATCGAATCCAGGATATGTCAGGATGCATCTTTCATAATCCTTCCCTGGTGATCAGATGATCGCCTTGGCTTTTGATCTGTATGTGGTTTGTAAGTGGAGCAGAATGTCCGGAAATCTGGGGGAACACCACTTTCAGCTTTGAATGACAACCTTGAAACCTTGCACTTCTGCACCTCGTCTGCTCTCCATGCATTAGTGCCGGGTAAGTAGTTCTTTTCCGGAACGAAGAGGAAAGACATGAGCAAAGGTACGAGAGGCACAATTTGGTGAGTCCGGATCTCCGCATGTACATGTTGGGGCTTCCCGTTAATCCCGTGTCTCGAACACTGACTGTCTAAATCTTGCCGTGAACTAACTACTGCAGGTCTGAAAGCTTACTTTTATGGCCGTAATCCCATGGGATGATCTATCCGTCATGGACCACATTCGAGTCAGAAAAGACCTTCATCCGAGGTCGCCGGCGTCCTTTTCTTCCCACCAGTAGATCTCCCACATCCAACGAGTGTAAACGTCACCAGTTCCACTGCATCCCAAATCCCCAACATGAAATATGTATAGGTATGTCCCCAAGAATCCACCGCAACCTTCAGTATGTAATGCCCAGTTTTATGAATGTTGCTCATTTCGATTTCACTTAAATTGGCTTTCTAATTGGCCTACAACAAACTACTTTAGTAACAATGCGTTGGCCAATTGGCTGACCGTTGTGCAACTCGTTCCGGGCAGCTGGGGCCGGGGTGGGTGCATATTGGGTTGTACTTACAAGTCAACGACGTAAACACCACGGCATCGCTCCACGCCATGTGCGTTCTCGGCCAATCTAGAGGACCTTGACACATAGGTTCCATAGGTGCCTGGTACGGATGCGTACTGCATAATGCTCTGCATATTGGCTGCATCTGTGCTGAGAAATGCCATGACCTGACCAGCCGGGCCCGACCCCATGGTGATGAGGTCAGAATGTCATTGTGCAGAACTGCTGAAGAGCCAAGTTCGCGGGGGAGGGTGAGCTAGTTCCCAGCTATATAAGCTCCTCGATGCATCTGCTCGCAGTGACGGCGGACGAGCCGGTCGTCCTACGCCTCATACTTCCCAGCATAGCAGCATATCAACACCATGGCTGGAATTCTCGCAGTTGGTGGCCTCCTCGCGCTGGCGAGCCCGGCTTTGGCCATCCCCGTCCTCGAAGAGCGTTCTGTCTCTACAGCTCTGACCACAGTCACATCGGCTGCTGCCATCACAGCTAGCCAGGTTCACGTCTCCAACGTCACAAGCCATGGCCCATACAAGGGTCCTTCACCAACAACCACTGGAGCTCAATCCACGATTGTCCTCGCTGCTTCCATCCCAGCTCTGCCTCCCAACCCCGGCAAGTATGCATACCCTGCAGACGGTAACCTTCACGCCAACGAGCCCGCGCCCTATACACCTGCTGGCGGTCAGGGAACCAACGGATCTTTGCCTGTATATCGAGTCCAGTCCGATTTTGACTACCAGTCGATAGCCTTAGGCTTGTATCAAGAGTACATCGAGCTCGACCTGTTTCATTACGGTCTTGCCACATATTCTGTCGCGGACTTCGAGGCTGCCGGCCTGACCGCTGAGGATCGCTACCTGCTCCAGTTCATGGCCGAGCAGGAAGTCGGCCACGCGACACTCCTGACAAACATGCTCGGCGACAACGCCCCCAAGCAGTGCACCTACAACTACCCGTCGATGAACGTGCGCGAGTACATCGACTTCTCCCAGAAGCTCACCCGCTGGGGCGAGTCGGGCGTGTACGGCTTCCTGAACCACCTCGACGCGCGCGAGGTCGGCCAGCTGCTCCTGCAGTCCATCACCACCGAGGCGCGCCAGCAGATGATCTTCCGCCAGTTCAGCGGCCTGTTCCCCATGCCCGTCTGGTTCGAGTGCGGCATCCCCCAGTCCTGGGCCTGGACCCTCCTGGCGCCCTACATCTCCTCCTGCCCCGCGGGGACCAAGCAGCTCGTCTGGCAGAACTTCCCGGCCCTGCACGTCCTCAACCAGCCCAACCCGGCGCGCATCGACGGGGCGGACGTCTGGAACGAGACCCGCGGGGACTATGCCAACACGCTGAGCACGGACGGCATCTCGGACGAGGACGCGTGCGTCAACGCCACCGGCGTCGGCGTGAACTGCTCCCCGGGCATCACCAAGAACCGCACCATGCCGTTGTCGTACCCCGGCCGCCAGGTCTACCTCAAGTGGGACGCGCCCGGCAAGCCCATCGGCCCCAACAACAGCTATGTCACCTCGACGTCGGCCAGCATGCCCAAGTTTGCCCTCTGGGTCACCCAGCTGAACGCCACGTACTCGCCCCTAATGAACGTCTCTGGGAGCTCGGCCTACACCATCCAGCCCAACGTCTCCACCTTTGAGGGCGACCCGGCTATCAATGGTACCATGTTCCTGGCGCTCACTGATCTGGACCTTTATGTCACGCCGTTCAACCTGAGTATGGTCAACCCGCATGTCTATGCCTTGGCTTTGTACCAGGCTGGCTAGACGTTGGAATATGGTCACCAGTAGACAGGTTTCGAGAGCATGCATATAGAGGCAACTTTGATCCTTGAATGCTGGAAGATATGGGTTGAGGAATGGGTTGAGGCAGTGTACAAATAGGAAATAATAAATCTAATACTTTGCACATTCAATACACGACATTTAAATAAGATCTCGAAACAGTATGACGGTTTTCTGGATGGCAACCATTTGGCATTCTATAGTAAACAGAACGGAGAGGTACGAAGCCTGGAGGGTGTCGGGAATCTTATACATGCGCTATTATTAGGCCGGGAATACGTTGGCCCTCGCGTAAACAATCTTGGGGGTGCATGTTGATACCGATTACTTGTCTCAAAATCCACGGGCAGACGTTGGGTGCTTGCATACTTACTTGAGTAAGTAAGTAATCAACCCGTCTCACACTTCCTTACTTTACCAAACAACCACCCAAATTTCATATCATGAAGTTCGGCTCGACACAACGATGGTAATGGATAAGAGATTCCGAGCTATGAACGTCCGAGAGCAACTTATTATGAGTGTATATCTATACTATTTCTAAGGTTGTATACTAACCCTCGGAACCCCTAAACGGAAAGGATCTACTAGCTCTTTAATCAAGTCAAGTTCACTATGTACTCCCGATCGAAGTAACTTGAGTAATAACGAATGGAAAATACAGCATTGTGAGTTGGAGTGGAGTGGCTAATAAATAGCATTCAATTGTAGATATCGCTATGATCCCATATATAAACAGACTAAATCAATAACACCCAAGCAGGAAAAACATCTTATCCAGTGGCTTGCAAGCCGCGGAGAGAGATGCTCGCTCTGACCATCGCACCAGAGCCGACATCAAAGCTCTCCTCCCTGATCAAACCAGGGGATTCAAGGATCTGCTGGAAGGGGATCTCAACGAACCCGGTCTCGTCGGCCTTGTTCAGCAGCGCGATCCTGAAGTTGGCAGGGTCGGCCAGCAAGTCCGCCGTCACGGGGATCCTGAAGGCCTGGTCGAAAGAAGGGTTGAAGATATCGGTCCCTGGGCTGTAGGACTTGGCCGCGGTGCGGTACTCCTTGGCGCCCCATGTCACCTTGATGCTGGGGTTCAGCTCATCGCGGTTGCCCTGGAGGCCGAGGGCGCTGGCGACGAGCACCGTGGCGAGGCCGACGATCTGGTCCTTGGACTCGCTCTCGGTGGTCGTGATGACACCCTCGTCGGCGACGAAGTTGTAGAACCTGGCGTTGAGGACGATCTTGGCGTCCATGGGCTCGCCCTTGTGGGTGAGGGCCAGCTCCTGCGAGCCGCCGCGGAGCAGGATGTCCTTGACGGTGGTCGTGGCGACGCCCATGTCGTCGTCGTCGCCGACGTCGTCGTCCTGGATGTTGATCAGGATCCGCTGGTCGTAGTCCGCAACGAGGAAGTCGTGCGTCTCGTTCCACTCTGGGTCCCTGTCGTTATGCTTGGTCGAGGTGCGCCATTCTGCCTCGGCACCGACATTGACCTTGCAGTAGCAGTCGGGAACATCCTTGACGATCTTGGCCAACAGCCTGCTGGCACCGCTCTTCTTGGGACCACTGATGCCAATCGCCTTCTCGACGGTCAGGCGTAGCGCGCCCACGAAGGGCAGGTATGTCTTGAAGAAGTCGTTGTTACCATCGAGCTTGACGAGGTAGCGGTTGGGGAGGACGGCCATTGAGGCGATGATGTCCAGGATGACCTTGCGAACGGCCTTGTCCACCACAGCCCAGTCTGCGATGTTGGCCGCGTTGGTGAAGTCGAGCTTGAGCTCTGGGGGGTTGATGAAGGCAACTTGCGCAGCTCCAATCTAGTTCCATCATGCTGGTTAACACCAAATCACACAAGAAGGTCTCAAGAAGGGTATCGTACCAGTGGCATCACGTTCAGCACGGGAGCCAACAAAACTGACAGTCTTCCCTTGAGATGGATATGTTGGATTCCCTGCCGTCTAGATTAGCAATGTGCGACTTGATTATCGGTTCTTCCCAACGAGGTCTTACCAGCTTGGGAACCATCTTGCCGTCCAGCTCGATATTACTATCTCCCTCCCATATCACATCCATATCGAGCTTCATACCACCATTCTCGACCTTGCTGACGTCCACCGCAGACACCCGAATGGGAACGTTGCCAAGGTCGAGCTTGACAAACTGGAGTGTAGCCAAGGGGCCCGGGAGCATAGAGGCTAGCATGGGCTCCACGATCTCTTTCGCCATCTTGCAGCCAATTACATTGATATTGGGCCATAGCTGCTCAATCATGTCGTTAAGGAACCCTAATGGTTATTTAAGTATCAGCTTCTGTCCGGTTCGATGGTGCTGTGCAACAGCAGTCTTGGGAGCATCCATGGATGCAATGTGTTGTCCTACCTGCGGATTCTGTGCCGCCAGAGGCGGTCAACTTGTCCACGAGACCTGCCATGTTCGGAGAATTGTCACTTGTATTGGAAATATCAAAGAATAGTTAAGGAAGATGATTTACAGCCGTGAGAAGACAAAGAGGCCTCAAGACAAGCTGTCGATATACTTATACGTGGCTGCCCAGTAAAAAGTGGGTTGACGTCACCTGTTAGACTGTGGAGTCGACTGAATGTTGGACACGTTTACTTGGCCTGGCTTATACTATATATATAGACTCTAGCTCTACGATTGGGCGTACTGAGAGCTTGGACCCTGTCCAGACTTGTTTTCAAGTTTCATATACGGGGGCGATGTAGTACATTCGGTAATCCTCAGCTACAAAAGGACCAGGGTGAGCAAACCTTAGTTGGTCTCATTGTGAGTTGGACTACTAGTTACATAAGTCTGGGCTCCCCAGTTGCCCCCTTTTTCGCTCCACCCAAATATCCACCCACTTTATTCACTACTTTATGTCGTAACCGTTGCTTCTCCGAATTTATGACTTCTCATACACTCATCATCCGATTATACTATCATAAAATCATATATCTGATAGGATAAGTCCAACGCCATCGACACATTAGATCTCGGGCTTGTTGATACAGTCCACTATTGCGACCTCAGAAAGAAGCGGCCTTCTGATTCTTCATTATGTACTGAACTAGCAATAATCAATATTGTATACGCTCCTCTGAAGCATCTAAAGGAGGCCCTCTCATGTCAAGATTGGAAGATTCGCTTTAAGGGGTTGATAGTTTGTATGTGTATATGATTTAATAGACTGGCTGGACCCTGGAGGTCGCGGCCGCTGCTTGGAATATTCAACAATTCTTCCTGTATTGGTTTTAAATAAATCTTGAATGGGTTCAGCTTTTCGAACTTCAGATGCGTGCAATTGACCACCAATCATTTGTGTTGGACCAGGCCCATCAGCCACCGACGTAGTCTCTTAGATACCCTGGCCACCAGTTGTGGCCCACAACAGGTCAACTAGTGTCAATGACTTGCAGCCAAATACTAAGGGACTTTTGTCCACACACATCAAGTTCCATGTTTGATATATAGATCCCTCTAGTTATTGGATTCAAGCTCTAACATCGCTGTCGTAGCAATGCTGGAACAAGGCCTCCTGGTATTCAGTGTTGAAGCCGTCATCCTTCTAGTGCTTCGCCAGAAATTTATTTACTTTCACCAGAACATATTGCATTCGAGAATAAATTGCGGGGACTTTCTCCTAGCTAGACATGCATCTCTAAATCTAGGCGATATACACCAATGTCCTCGCCCATGCCCACTGTCTACCTAGGTGAGGTACACACACACACACCCCCCCTTGATGGAAGCTCTACATCCTCTCTGCCGCCTTCATTTCCAACGCGGTCATAACCGCCAGAGCCCTATCTATAGCCCTACGAACCGTCTCCTCCTGCACTCCATTACGAAGCTCCCCAAGCCTACGTTTCCAAAACCCCCAACGCTCAAGGTTAAGCCCCCTCGTGGCCGGGATCAACTCGCCGCCAACATAGGCGCGTCCCATCAAAGCCGTCTCCACCGCCCAAACACCGAGAAGCGAGTCCTTCAAGAGCCGGTCTCCAGCGCGGATGATCCACTCGCTCGCGACGCGCACCCGGGCCTCGGCGACGGCTTGTGGGAACGGCTTGTCCTGTACGTCCGTGCTGACGTCCTCCTCCAGGCCGGAGCGCAGCTCCCAGATGCCGAAGGAGCGGAATGAAGGTTGGACATCTTGGAAGATGCGGGCTGCGAAGGAGTTGAGGTTGAGCCATTCGCTGAGGGATAGCGGTGGGTCATCGTCGGAGATGGAGGAGGAATCGTCAACGGCGTCAAACGTGGGACCTGGATCTGACGTTAGCATAATATGGTATTCTACAACGCTACTGCCGGGAGAGGGCAGATTATCTAACTCTTGTTCCACATATGTCTCATGAACATGCCGAAACCAGGGAGATCCTTCCACGGCTCTTCGGAGCCTTGGAGCCGAAGCAACACCTGGACGAGGACATCTTGTGCAGGATGTTCGGGGGGGATGCAGGCGGCAATGTATGTGACCACCGTCCAAGTATACTCCGTGAAGTCGTCGGGATTGAGGCCTGCCTTGTCGAGCTTCTCGGGGCTGTAGGAAGTGAGGTAGGCGACAAGCTGTCCCGCCTTGTCGTCGTCTGCAACCGTATTCAGTGCATTGATGACCTGTTCGAATTTAGTGTAGACATCAAAACGGATGTCGTCGAAGAGACCCCGTTCCTCATTTGTGATCGCATCGAAAGTCAATGCTGTTGTGGACATTTCGAAGATGTCGACGTTGGCAGGGTGTTGAACATAGTACTGTTAATTAATCATTATATACTAAGTATCGACTAAGTATTATACTGTGGAAGGGATGACTGGAGGGCTCAATGCCCGCCGGGGCCACTAAGACTGGGCAAAGCTTGTATTCAGTTTCAGGGTTAGCTACAGGTCATAGTGGATTAACACGTTTTCTGGAAACGAGCAAAGAGTGTATAGTCCATTTTACAACTTATTATACCGGGGAGATAAAATAAGTCATTCGTCTTCAGTGATTCAGGAATCTATGAGTCTTCCAAGACCTGCCCATTCAGGCTAGTCGGGTTGGATTCTACGGAGCATGCGCGGTGGCCAGCACGCAAACGCGCCGTGGGCTGACATCTTATCAGCGGCCCCACAACTCCGGCAGCTACTCAATATCAACTTCAACTTCATCCCCGCCCCCTCCCTTCCAATATCATCCCACTCTTTCAGAAGGCATACCAAGGGAACCGGGACTGGAATTTCATAGGAAGACCAGACTGGACCAAGGGAGGAAACAACATGGATTCTGAAAAGAGCGGGCTGCCGCCTTACAGCGCCGTGGCCGGGCCGCCGGCACACCCACGGCACCATCTCGCACGAGGGCATATAAGACGTTCACGAGCAGTGCGCCTGGTTGTGCTCTCCTTCCTAGCCTTCATAGTGTATGCGCAATGGAGGCAGATCCCAAGCGCTTCTTACGGCGACACGGATTCCATGACTGTCAGCCCCCACGGGCTCTCGGTCGCCAAGCTGCAGGATGACCTAGCCGTCTGCTCCAGACTGCGCTCGAAGCCCGAGGACCCCATCGGTCTTGGCCGTGAGCGCAACGCCCGCTACATCGACGGCCACAAGCCCACTCTCATCCGCAATGCAACGGTCTGGGTCGGTGAGCCGGCCGAGGGGACTTCTGCTGAGGATGCCCGCGCTGGCAAGGGCTGGGGATGGGTTACCGCCGATGTGCTCGTGGAGTATGGTCTCATCAAGGAAGTCGGCAAGGACATCTCTGTCGCCACGCTTCCCAGTGACACGATCATCTGGGATGCCAAGGGCCGTCAACTCACCGCCGGTGTCATCGACATGCACAGTCACTCAGGCCTCAACTCGTTGCCGGAGTTGAGGGGCAACGACGATGTGAATGAGATGTCCTCGGATACCACTCCGTACGTCAGATCCATCGACGGAATCCAGCCCGGCGACCACCAGATTCAGGTCATCAAGTCTGGCGGTGTGACCACCAGCTTGGTTCTCCCCGGATCTGGTAACAACATTGGAGGTGAGGCATACGTGATCAAGCATGCAGTTGGCAAGCCGGACGGCCGCGAGGAGATCAGCGCCGAAGACATGCTCGCAGATCCGGATCGGAACTGGAGGTATATGAAAATGGCTTGCGGCGAGAACGCGAAGCGGATCTACGGCAAGGTCGGTGAGAGGGGCCCTGTCAGCCGGCTAGGCGAGTCTTGGGAGTTCCGCCATGCTTTTGAGCAGGCGGCCAATGTCATACGCGAGCAGGATGACTGGTGCAATGCCGCAGATGCTATTGGTGTGGAGAACATGAGCTCGTACCTCCCACAGGACCTGAAGTGGGAGTCGCTTGGGGCTGCCCTGAGAGGGCAGGTGCACATTAACACCCACTGCTACACTATTCCTGATCTGGAGGCCATGGTCGACCATACGAACGAGTTCAAGTTTCCTGTTCGGGCATTCCACCACGCTCACCAGACGTTCCTCGTGCCTGAGGTGAGTTGATATTGTCTGTACACACTTCAATGAATTTATGCTTACATCCATGATAGATCCTGAAGCGCACTTGGGGAGGAAGGCCTCCTGCATCTGCAATCTTTGCTACTAACATGTACTATAAAGCTGAGGCCTACATCGGGTCTGAGTACGCTGGCAAGACTTTGTACGAACAGGGCCTCACTCCTGTGTACGTGAGCGACAACCCGGTGCTGAATGCCCAGCACGTCATCTTCGAGGCTGCCAAGGGGTACAAGTACGGACTGCCTTACCACGCCGCTCTTGCTAGTGTGACGACTGAGCCGGCCGACCTGCTAGGACTTGGCCAGAGACTGGGCAAGATCAAGCCCGGCTACGATGCCGATATTGTGGTCTGGGACAGCGATCCGCTGAGCGTTGGAGCCTCCCCCCTACAGGTGTGGATCGATGGAACTGCTCAGTACGAGGACCCTGTCGAGCTGAAGAAACCTCTGACCGCACCCATGACGCCAGACCTGAGTCTGAACACCACAAACGAGGAGACGGGACAGCTTAGCGATGTGTTCTTCACCGGCGTCTCCAAGGTCCTGCTCTCCAACACTGACGAGATCACAAACGCGGATGCTCCCTTCAATGTCGCTATCTCAAACGGCAAGATTGCCTGCATAGGAACCTGCGAGGCTGAGTTGAACCTGGCCAGCACCACCGAGGGCAAGATCATCCACCTCAAGAACGGGTACCTGACCAACAGCTTCACCGCGTTCGGGTCCACCCTCGGACTGAACTCGATCGACGCCGAGACCACAACAGACGACGGAGACAGCTCCAGCGTCTTCAGCCGCGCGGCAGACGGCCTCGCCCTCGACAACAAGAAGCTCCAGGTCGCGCACGAGTTCGGCGTCACGCGCGCCATCACCGCCCCCAAGTTCGGCCGCGGGTCCGACTCGGCGCGGCAGGGCGTCAGCGTCGGCTTCTCCACGGGGGCCAAGACGGCCCTCGACGAGGGCGCCGTCTGGGCCGACGACGTCGCCGTGCACTACACCCTGGGCCTGGCCGCCAAGAGGGACAAGACGCCTTCCACCTCGAGCGCCGTCGGGGCCTTCCGCCGTAGGCTCCTCGCGGCTGTTGCTGCTGCTTCCGCCGAGGCCGAGGTCAAGGACCCTTACTCCGAGGAGGCTTACCTGAAGAAGGTGGTCGCGGGCGAAATGCCCATTGCCGTTAGCGTGCACAGCGCGGACGTCATCGCTGCTATCCTCAAGGTCAAGGAGACCGTCGAGAAGGAGATCAGCAAGACCTCCTCGTCCACGTCGTCATCCAGCGGCAATACCATCAGAATGGTCATAATCGGCGGCGCAGAGTCACACCTAGTCGCCCCCTCGCTAGCGGCCGCAGGCGTCGGCGTCGTCCTCGCCCCGGCGGAGAGCTACGCCACGAGCTGGGACCAGCGCCGGGCCCTCACCGGCGCGCCGCTCACCAACGGCACGGGCATCGACAGGCTGCTCGACGCGGGCGTCGTCACGGCCATCGGCCTCGAGGAGGACTGGATCATCCGCGACCTGGCGCTGCTGGCGGGCCGGGCGTACAGGAACGGCGAGGGCCGGCTGAGCGAGGGGGACGCCCTGGCGCTCATCTCTACGAATGTGTACACCATGTTGGGGCTCGAGGTGCCGGGGGCGCGGGCCGCTGGGGTGGGTCACTTTGTCGTGTCGGAGGGGAGTCCGCTGGAGATTGGGAGCAGGGTGAAGGCTGTGGGTGGTGGTCTGGGGAGGGTTTCTGTGTTTGAGTAGTGTGTATCATTTCATGGTTGACCTCGTGGGGAAGCGAGTGGTAGGAAAGGATATATACTCAAGTGGGGTGATGTTATGTACAAGTTATGACGACGTCAGTTTAGACTGGTGTACCGGTATACCAAACAAGGTTTTCATGTGCAAGACCTGTACTGCACCATCTCTTGCTTCTTGTGTCTCCTTACAGGTCAGCTCCGCTCCCTATAAGATGACTCTTTAAGCCTAACTGTTGATCATGCCATAATCGTGGTCTCAACGGGACCTCTCGACGAGCCCCTGATGAGGGGCCATGTACAGACCAGATCTAATCTACTATACGGGCTGAGGTTGTACCAGGGTTATATTAGGGTTGCAAAGGATCCGGAGAGGAGGTTTCGCACCTTTTGTATTTTCATTGGAGCTATATAGGCTTGTATTGGCGCACTACTGCATTATCTATTCTTTTTGTTCGGAAGTGTGCAATGCATTCGTAGAAGTGATTGATGATATGACTGTGTTTCTCCAGTATATCATCACAGTCCACGCGTTGACCATTTGCAGGAGGGATCGGTGTGACTTTGGCCGGAGGATTTCGGTCCCAAGACTGTCCGAGTCCGCCATCCAAAGACCATCTCCGATTTGTTCGGGCTGTTTCAAGCACTCACTCGGTCCCGAAGGAGTTACAACATCAGCTACACCTAGAAACGACCAATCAGCACCATAGCTCCCCCGGAGCTTGTTCCTCTCGGATCCCCGTTGAGTCCGTCTAAGAGCGAGGTTGTCATCCAGCACTTAAAGAGGTAATGCCCCTGGGCTACAGAGCGTCATCACTGATTCCAGAGCTACTTTAGGGATTTTAGAAAACATTGTCAAATTCTTGAGAACTCACACCTCTCCATCATCTCAATTGCCTAAACCGCCAAATCAAGCAACTATTTGGCCATGTCTCAAGTTTGTCCCATGCAGAATGGCTGTGGCTTCCGTGGCCCGCCGCTCCCACTGGTCATTGTCCCCATCGTCTATCAGATCGTGCGTTCGAGCCCCGACCTGAAGATGTCAGAATACGTCAAAGATCTGGTAAAGAAAGGCGGACCCATGAGTGTCGCCGAGAATGCCCACCACATCTTGCAGTATGCTCTGTCAAAAGTACCCTCCAATGTCATATACTGGTTCGCCACGAAGGTCCTGAACCTGCCACCGGAGATCGCAATGCAGACAACCGAGTTCCTGAAATCGAGGACGGAGCTGGAGCCTCTTCCGGAGAAAAGCTCAGTGGGCGAGATTGAGGGTGGTTCTCGATTTGCTCTTACGGCCCCGTCACACATCGAGCGGCGGCTTGAGAAGCTCGAGATGGAATATCAATTGCTCCAGGAGCAGCACAGGGAGTCCTTGAAGCTTCTAACAAGCAAGCCGGAGAATATGGATATCTCGAGGCAGTTCGCACTATTGACTCCTCCCCAGTCGCCAGTTACTCATACTCAAACATCCACGGAGTTGGTGAAGGTGGAAGCCTCTCCTTCAGCCAGCCCCCGATCAGCTACTAGCGACACGGAGACTCAAGCGTTACTCCAGGAAATTGGTCTTCGTTTGGGCAAGGTGGTACTAGAATGGGCTGGCGACACGATGAAACAAACAGTCCTCTCTCTGGCCAATTCGAGCTCTTCGAGCGACTCGAGAGTCACCGCTGCGGGCAGGGACCTTACCGGCCGGCTTGCCAGTGCCATCACTACTTGAACCACGACACTGAGGATCTGGCGAAACAACTTTTCCAGGAAAGGCCCTACACTATGTTAACCCCCGGGGTCTGTCACTGGTAAAACACGCGGTGTTCTTCTCGCTAGTCAGGTGGTGGTATTGTGAGGATGCAAACAAGGACATTACACATCTGCAACGACCTGGACTTATCTGAAGCTTCTTCGACGGCTCAGAGATGGAGTAAAACATCAAGAAGAACCGAGTCAAGATTTGAAGTCACTGGACACAAAACGATCAGACTCGATATCGTGGGGAACACGTCCGAATATAGAACCAACTTTTGCCGACCAAAGTTGAAGGATCGCCGAGGTTAGGGAGCCATATCACATGCTGCACGATGGTCCCCGGGTCTCTAGAGAATACACATCAGCATGGCCATGACCATAGACAGGTTACCTGCCAGGTTATGGGCAAAATGTTATGAAGCCACCCGTCCCCGGATGGAATCGGAAGATTGGAGTCATCTTACTCCAATGATTTGAGTAGTATTGGACCGGGGGTATTAATTAGTGGGCTTCCATGTCAACAACAGTTGAGGATGTCGAAATTAAATGGCGGGTTTTGTCTTTTTTCTTCACTCGCCTAGCAATAAAGTTCAAACATTGTTACCGTCCGTCATACCATAACGCACGGGCAACTGCAGTCAAATGGTGTAAGCTTTGAGATGGATCTATAAATAGATATACACCTTAGTAAAGTGCGGACCGGGCCTATAGCGGCGGGCCGAAGAGGACCTCGGCATGAGACAGGACTAGTCTGGAGATCAATATCAATAAATAGATTCTTACATGTACATATGCACAAGGCGAGAGCAGTAAAGAAAAAACTACTCAGCTAGTTCCCCATATGTTGGGGGAGTTTTATCGGCGTATTGTCCAAAATCTTCGCATGGACCGAAAGGATTGAGTATTAGCTCCGGGCGACTGCATGGGATGAACGGTCCAATGTAACCCTCCGATCTTGAATCCTCCACTCAGACGCAGCACCGGTGGATCGATTACCTGCAAGCTCAAACTCGCAGTCAACCTGAAGACCGGTCACAGAAGTAATATTAAATGAGACTTGGACCTCCCACCACAGGCAACAATATTGTCGAGTACTTGGGTACATAGGAACCCATGAGTGTGTGGAGATCTGGGTAAAACCAGAGAGGATGACAGGATATTGTATCTAGGTACTGTATGTACTGACTGCACACCTGCTGATCATTGTCATGAAGTTTCACTGCATTTGGAGACCCAAGGCCCCGATAATAGGGTGGCAATCGACGTTCAGCTGTGAGCTCCTGCTGCAACCAAAAACATGGCACCAGGGGTGCCATTCTCAACGGCCCCCAAAAATACTCCATGTAGTGCTTACTTTTGTACATTCACGTGGTGCCCTTACAATGCAAGCTAATAGCAGATAAGAACCACCTCCGTCGATCCGACCGAGATTGACGATGTTCTCCCCCCCATTTTCTGAACGGCCATGCCAGTTGAGTCGTCCTTGCTGCCGCCATGCCGCAAGATGTGATGATGAAAGAGTCGTCGTCCGCTGCCTCCCCAGGATCCAAGACTACCCGCAAAATGGAATCCTTCGTGGGCCCCTGGCCCACCCCGCCAATGAGGCGCCTCCTGCGGACCCAACGCAGGCTGGAGGGGTGGCATGTTCCCCTGTCATCACAAAAGTCCGGCCTGCGCTTTATCCAGACCGCTGGTCCAGGTGCAGCAGGAGCAGCAGGAACAGGAACAGGAGCAGTAGCAGCAGCAGCAGCAGCAGCACCGACGCGCCTCGTCTCGCCATCCTCGCGTAAGCAAGCTGGCGGTGCTGGCCATAATTATGATGGTGATGACAAACAACAACAACGACACCGCCTGCTGCTGGTGAAAATGGATCCCGCCAAAAGGTTCAACTCCATCATCGGGTCCGCCTGCGTGGCCCTGATATCGAGCGTCGGGAGGACGGTGGCCGACGTGACAAACTTCATCCGCCGGTGCCGCTCCGCCAGGGCGGACCTCGCCGCCGTCACCAGGGAGTTGTCCGAGCTCCAGATGGTCCTTGAGCTCCTTAACGATTATGGCCAGTGCGACGGCGACGGCGACGGCGACGATAAAAACAACAACAACAATAATAACAATAGCAGACGATATGCTGTGCCCGTGGAGCTGCAGTCCCACCTGAGGCCGATCATCACAAACTGTACCACGGTGGTACTGCGGATTTCTGGAGTTCTTCGACGCCATGGCGAGGGTGTTGGGCCGCCTAGATGGACTTCGGAGGGAAAGAAGGAGGTGAACGACTTGCAGAACTCGCTGGAGGTGCATCGTGGCGCGTTGGGACTTGTGTCTGACCTGATCTCCATAATCATCGCAAGGGCAACAAGGAATCAGGGCTGCAAGGAAACTCAGGGGGAGCAGCTTAAAGTTCATGAGGTCATCAAAGACCTCCAAGGAGTTATGTCCTCGATTCTCGTCAGCGACAGCAACGCCACACTCGCACGCCAGCATTTTGCGCTGCAGGTCCACCTTGGCCAAATTATTGCCTATGCACAGACGATCGACAAGAGCGACACCGACGACTGGGAGGAAGCTGTGAGGTCGATTGATGCGAACGCTTCGGCGGCGACGCCTGAACCAGTTTCACCGATGGCCTCAATAAGGGGAACCTCCTCATATTTTGGCGATGGGGCGGTCGACAAGCCTCAGGATATAGAGACTGGCTTCGAACCCGTTTCGCCGATGGAGTCCAGAGAATTGCTCGATGCGGAGAGAAAAGCGAGCAACACACTTACGGTCCCTAGCAAACCCTTGAGAACCGTACCGCATTTAACTATCGGAGGATCACCAACCAATACTTTTGGACCTCCTCTCAAGTCCCCGGATTCAGTCTCGCCAATGACCTACAAGGAGCCGCCACAGACAAGTCGGACGGCTGACACCTTGCATGTGGCGGGCCAAGAGTCCGAGCCGATCTCGCCAATGTCGCTCGGGCAGCCAGCCTCAGTCGAGCCGACCAGGGAAACTTCAAGGGAAACATACGCTCCTCCTCCGGAGGCTCCGAGGAACGTCGAATCGGACAAGGAGGTGGTGCCGGGTACCCTCAGTCCGATGTGCATGGCAGCAAGCAAAGTGAGTACAGCAAGGCCAAGCTACGAGGACGAGGAGATCACAGAGGAGGCTTTGGCATTCGCCCAAGTACCTGTTCACATCATGGGACGGTTGTCTTTGAACCTGGTCGGGCACGTTTACACCAACAAATCTGGCGCAAGCGGCGGCTCGGACGAAACGAGTTTCCAGAAATCCTTTTCGACAATAGCGACGGCAGAAGAGCAGGAAGAGGCGGAAGCGGATGGATATGCGCACTCGACTGCTACCAGCGACACCGGCAGCCTCCGTGATGGCCACTTACAGTTCTCTCAGATGGATGTCACACAGATACCAACACAAGAGTCCCAATCCAGCGCAAGTCCTCAAGTGGAAGAAGAACAAGTGACCGAGTCACAACTGCCATCAATGAGTCACTACCAAATGGTGCATGACCGGCCATCGCATGAAATATACGAACAACAGTCAATCTCGACCATGGATACCCATAACTTCCTACAAGGCAAACCGTTGCCAAGACCACCGCTTGTGTATATTCCTGGCTATCCCGGCCCGTTTGCCAGGAAGAAGGTGGTCGTCGTTGGAAATTTCAGCTGTGGCAAAACATGCTTGATCACGTACGATAATACATGTATTCCATTATAGGACGAAAGTATATAAAGCTGACAAACTGCACAATATAGCCGGATGTCTAAAGGCACCTATCCCAAGGTATGGCACGCTTCCATTGGCGTTGTTAGTGATTAGTCCATGCTGACGGCGTCCAGAACAAGAACACCCACAACAATGTCACGGAAACAGTCAAAGTCTCGGTAGATGACGAGCCGGTGGAGCTCTCATTGTGGGACATCCGAGGAATCGACTACGACCCGGCCTGGCTAAACGATGCCCAAGTAGCACTGGTGTGTTTCAGCGTAAATATCGGGTCGACAGATGCAAAAGGAAAACATCTCGGGCGTGTAAGTTGGAAGGCCCAGCCCTTGCAGGATCCTATCAACTCTGGGATGTGAGACCCGTGGATATCCAGCTGACACTGTGCATTCAGTGGGTAACAGAAGTAAACCGAAACTGCCCAACAGCGGCCATAATCCTCGTCGGCCTAAAGAGTGACATCCGGTGGCACGCAAAGACGGTCGAGAAGCTACGAAAGCACGGCAAGACCCTGGTGACGCCCGAGCAGGGCGAGCAGCTGCGGGAGAGCATCGGGGCCGTCCGGTACCTCGAGTGCTCCGCCCGGACGGGCGACGGCGTCCTGGAGGTGCTGGAGGAGGCCACGAGGACGGCGCTGCAGGTGAAGAACGAAGACTACAAGAGGCCTCACCGCCGGCCTTTATCGCGGATTGGCAAGTTCTTTGGAATTGGAGGACATCGTGTGAGTGATAGTTTGGGTGGTTGACGGTGATTCAGGGAACGGTTCGGAATGGCTCGTTGGTTGGCTGGCGCTTAGGGGGTCAGGAGGGTGGGCGGATTGTTTCAAAGTGGCATGGTGACCTTATGGGAGACTGCCCAGGTGCCTGGGACGAGAGGAAACTTCTCGCGATACACGGGGTCCGCGTTCCATGCAACTTTCGGTATTCCACATATCGCCCTTTGCGTTGCAAGGCATTATGCGGATCTAAAAAGGAATTGGCGACGCTTAGGTTTAATGACATGTATATATTAGGCGGTAGATCAGACCTCAGTAGGGCTTTTTATACGCACTGCTCTTGGTCCACTCGGAGGGCAATGAGACAAGCAATGACATATGAATAGATGGTATATCTATGATGTTGCATGGTTTTAGTATGATCTCAGCGTCGGATCAACTCAAAACAATAGCTTATTTCAAATGTACCCACATATGCAAGTCATATATGCCATCGATCAGCACCAACGTCTAAGTGGTAATACTAGTCTAGCTTACCACCTTGGTGATTGTTGACAAGTTTTGAGATAATGTCAAGGTAGGCCAACGCGCTCAAAGTACACTTGTGTCGAGTAGTCATCTTTCTTGTCTATACTCAATTCGATATCAAGGTATATGCTGTCTCCTGGAAAGGATGAAAACCCATGAATGTTGTTCACTCTGCTTTCCCAGCCATTGGGTTGATCCGAAGAAGGAAGTGTGAAAAGAAAGGCCAGGGGAAGGGGGCTGCATTCTCTATTCTTTGAAACCCCTCTAGAACATGGAAGAATCTGGTTGTCTCCGGTGTCAACAAGGCTGATAACCGCGGACGAGCCCTGATGTTGATCAAGCGGTACGACTCGGTTCATCTATAACACTACATTGAGACCTGCGCCTTGGTGGAACCGTTTAAGATGCTGCGTAGGTTGTATCTGTCCGGAGGGGACTGAGCTTCGCTCCTTCAAGTCGGGACATCGCGGAACGCACTAACGGTATCAGCCTAGCTTCGTAGTGGAAGTCCTCAAGTATGGAGTCTCACAGTCGTGCCAGTCTCTCCTCGATGGTGATAGCCACTCATCAGTGCTTGGACACCGGAGAACTCATCACATGTACGCGAACATGCTGACCCATAATATTTGTGCCCGTCTCCGTCTCGTACAACATATACAGCGGAACTACCCAAGCGCCATCCACCATATGAATCCAGCGCTTGAGGTTGACCAAGCGTGACGACTCTGCATAGAATTCAAACGCCCCGGAAACAAGATTCTGCCAAAATTGTTTGTTTTGACCAAAGATATGTTTGTCTTCTGAATATTCTCCATTACTTTAAAAATTCGTAACCTGCTTCTGTCCATAGGGATGTCCCAACCCTCCTTCGATAAACTCCCGCTGACCCCTTAATCCCAGTACCGAATAACACCATCCGACCCCGCCGAGACAAGCTTCGACGTCTCCTGCGGGTGCCACTTGACGCACGTGACGGGGTCCTTCGTGTCGATCTTGTGGTACATCTTGCACGTCTTCCAGTCCCAGAACACCAGGTAGCCCGCCGTGTCACCGCTGGCGATGAACTGCCCGTCGGGGCTGATGTCGATGTCGATCGCCGTGCCGGCGTTGTTGTGGCCCCGGTAGCTCTTCTTCCGGTTCTGCCGGAACTTGTCGTTGGCGTTGTACACCACGATCTGGTTGTCGCTCGACTGGTACGCGACGTATTTCCCGGACGGGTGGACGGCCGACCGTGTCATGGGGTACATGTACGTCTCGGCGATGTACTTGATGGGTACGGGGATGTTGTAGTCCCATGCCCTGAGCGACTTGTCGTCTGACGTGGTCATGAACCGGTCGCCGTTCTGTACAAAGGTGATGGTGTTGATGGCCGCGAGATGGTGGTCGTATTCCTGGACGGTGTCGTTGCCCGCCCGCGTGTCGAATTGCACGATCTTCTTGTCGGACATACCCGCCAGGAACTCGTGGCCGTGCTCTGGTGTAGGGTTGAAAACGAGGCAGTGTGGTGTCTTGCCCGTGCTGAACTTGCTGATGCACTGGCCCGTCTCGGTGTCCCAGAGCTTCATCTGCCTATCAAAAGAGCCAGACAGGAATCTCGTGCCGTCGGTATTGAAAGATAGATCCGATATAGCCTTCGAGTGTCCCGAGAACGTCCGCAGGAGTTCCCTCTGGTGATACACATCCCATATCTTGATAGTCGTATCCGCGGATCCAGACAGCAACAGGTGGCCACTGTTGGGGAAGAAGCGCAACGAGGTAACAGCCTTGGTGTGATGTTTCCACGTGTGCACCATCTTCTTGGGTATAAAGTTTGTGACCTCCCCGGGGTCCTTCCGCAGGTCGATGTCCAGGTCCTGCGGGACGTGCATGTACGTCCGGCCCTGGTAGTCGTATTCGCTCTCGCCGTGGAACGTCGTCGTCTCCTCGCCCATGGCCTCGACCTCTTTCCTCCTGGCCAGCGCCGCCGTCGGTGCCGACACCACCGCGCCGCTTTCTACCACGTCGTCCTCCTCGTCCTCGTATACCACCTCGTACTCCTCGTCGCTCCCCAGCTGCGCCTCGTCGTCGACCTCCTCGTAGTCGTCCCTCTGGTACTTGGCCCAGGGACCCTTGTACTCCCTATCCCCCTCCGCGACCAGGGCGCTCCCCCTGTCCTCCCGCCGCGCCCGGATCAGCGCCGCCTCCTCCTTGATCTGCTTGCCGCTCTTGTCCTCCCTCTCGGGCCCGCCCGCCCGCTCCACCGCCCGGTGTTTTGCCCGGAAGGTGTGTTCGGATATGTATGTCTCGGCCGCGGTGCCGGTGAGGACGTTCTTGCGCTTGCCCAGGGAGGTGGCGTTGGAGGAGTCGTCGCGGAAGGGGTTCGCGGGGCCCATCTTGGGTCGTGCAAGGTCCTCGCCTGTGTAGGGCACGACGGCGTGGTCGGGCTCGGCTTGTTGGCGGACGATGAGGGCGTCCTGGGGCGCCATGTTGGGCGGGTAGGCGCCGAAGTCAGCCATCTTGCCGGAGAAGTGACTGGAATGCGATGCGATTGAAATGTGGTTGTTGACGAAGGAAATGAAGTCTGGGTGTAGATTGTCTGGGTTCTTTACATGAGGTTCAGTTTGTTGCCGTCAGATTGAAGCGTCTGAGCACTGCGACGGCAAAGTAGTGCCCGCGGCAGGCAAACTGGGTCAACCCCAGCTCAAGCAAGCACAGCTCCAGATATCTTGGCCGAGCAGCAGTGCAAGCACATCGCAGGGCGAGTCGAGCTCTCGGCGCCAAGCTAGTCCAGATCGCTGAGATTCGAGATGAGGATCAGAATTTCATCAATTGTATGTGTACCTGAAGTTTTTCGTTTCTGCCCGTCTCGATGGCCGGTGACTATCAGCCTCCACCTTTGCAGTAGACTTCACCTGCTTGCCACTTGTCAAGTCCTGTCGAGGACAATTATCTGGCCTGGGAAGAACATTAGATTACTAAACACCAAATTCTACCCAGAACAGGTAGTACTGGAAAATCAGAGAAATGCAGAGGTATTTAGAGCGTGATAATCATCCATGACTGCCATTGCCTCCATAATCCATAGACTCCTCCACCCCAGAAAATATGCACATTCCCCTCCCGCCCGTACATGATTGATGAACCATTTTCGACATTATGCCCATGATATCGTACGCGGCCACATCTATACTATCATCACCCGGCAAGGCCTTCCACCCAGATCCCCCAAGAATATGTTGTTTGCCCCTGTCATCCCCACAGCTGCTCTGGCTCGGCCGACTCCGAAAGGGATTAGAAACCAGGGTGGTCCTCCCAGCATAATCGTACCTTGCTGCGTGCCCCTCCTTGCCTTCCAACATTCGTCATCAAATCCTCCTCGTCATATATCATTCGTTGAGCTCGTTGATGCTGACATAGAGACGCGCCGCTTGCGTGTAACCGCTTTAGTTGGCCTCGTCCTTGATGAGGGCGACGATCATGCTGTAAAGGTAGAAGAAGAACATGACCAGGTGGAAACCAAGCTTGAAGAAGGATTCCTACACGTTTCGTTAGTACCATACACCATACGCTCGACCGAATCAATCCCATCCCCCTGTTTGTCGCGGGGATACATACCTTCTTGTGAACGTTCAACTTCCTGAAGATCTCGGTCGCATCCAGCAGGTGGGTGTTGTCGACGATCTTCTTGACGTTCCAGGCGAGGAGAGGCAGGTTCAGGATCAGTGGCAGCCAGTATCCGTTGATCAGGAACAGGAATGTCAAGAATCCGTGTACGGCAGCCTCGGGGATGATGTAGGTGTTCAGGCGGTTGCAGAGGTCGATGGGGTTGATGTAATCACTGCGATAGTCACATTGTCAGCTGGGGAGAATCAGGACAGGAGCTAGGCGACAGCAAAATAGCTGTTCTTCTAGCTTCTCCAGTAGGGCATTTCTTGTGACATACCATTCCAAGTCGCTGTACATGATAGTGAAGAAGACCTGCAGGAACAGGTTCACGGCGTTTATAAGCACCGCGAACAGGAATAGCCACGCCTCTCCAGACATCTTGTCGGTTGATTGATGTTCTGGCCTATATCAATAGAATGAACCTTTTCGGTGTTTATTCGCGACCTCGCAGAGCTTGGGCTCGAGGTGATTTGATATGCCGCACGTGGGGGGGGGGTGTTCTGGCGGAGGAGAAGGAGGAGGAGGGATGAGCTTGCAAACGGTAGCGGGTGTGCGCCGAGTTGAACAAGGTTTTATTTGGGCTTTTAACGGGAGGCCGAGACCACAATTGGAGTCGGGGAAGAGCTTGTGGAGCGGTTGTTTTAGTGGCGACACGGATTGGGATAGCTATCGCTTCTCGAGGTGCAGATAATGTTGCGGTGCGGTGTGGTGCTCGGTTCGTTTTGCAGTCCGATGGGAATGGTGAAGTCAGGCAGGAGGGGGAGGACACAGCAGTGCAAAGGTACGGATCCGTACAGTAAGGTAAGGCAAGGTAAGGTCAAGGCTTGAGAGGCGGGCGGGATGATGATGTCGCTTCTCTCCACCTGGGCGACACCATGGCGTAAAAAATACTGCCTTCCAAGCTACAGGCACTGAGGCACAGGCACCGTACAGGGGGGGGGGTGTTGCGAGGGTTCCCTGGCGGCCAACGGGACGAAGGCCTGCAGAACAGTGAGTGGCTGGCAACATGTGGCGCCAGCTTGCTGATAAGCAGCCTGACGGCCCATCCCCGCCATTCTTGGCTTTTATGCAAGCAATCGAAGTGACAGACGGATTGACAGGGACAGATAGAAATTAAAACACAGAGCATTCCAGAACATAAAATTCGTTATGGCAGTTTTCGCAACATCTTTCTTTTGGTCAATCTTTGAACGATCTGGACTCCATGCTTGCTTAGCAGCATTGCTTTGGCTACCTAGGTAGTTTCTAATCAGAAGCACCAATGCTTAAAATAGATCGCATGCATATTCATCATGTCTCCGACCCCTCAGACATAGCCACATTATTTTGTCTCCGTTCCGTTGGCCGCAGCCGCTTCTGGCATCGGCAAGGCGCCGCCTGGAGAGTTGGGCAGACGGCCAGTCAGGACCTCAACGCCATCCTCCGTCACAAGCAGCGTGTGCTCTGGAGGTAACCGTTAGAGTCAATTCCACAATGGACCTGGGGTTTCAAAAGGGTAACTTACCAAACTGCGCCGTCTTCTTTCCATCCACAGTCGTACTTGTCCAGTTATCCGGCCATGTGACATCCCGGTACTTGCCAAGCGCAACCATGGGCTCGATCGTGAAAGTCATACCAGGCTTACACTCACCGACAGCCTTGTTCTTAGCGTAATGCGGGATGTTCGGCGGGCAGTGGAAGATCGTGTTGATGCCGTGGCCAACGTACGTCCGGATCACAGAGCAGTTCTTGTTCTTGGCGTGCTTCTCAATCACGTTACCGAACTCACGGAACAGCGTGCCCGGCTTGACCAGCTTGATCGCCTCCTCCAGACACTCCCGCGCAGTCTCAACAACACGGACAGAGTCGGGGTCGGCCTTTGCCCGGTCACCCACGTAGTAGGTCTCGTTCAAGTCGCCGTGGTAACCCTCGTGGTAGAGCGTTACGTCCAGGTTGACAATATCGCCGTCCATCAGGATACGTTGGTCGGGAATGCCGTGGCAGATGACCTCGTTGATGGAGGTGCAGACGGACTTGGGGAAGTGGTTGTAGTTCAGGGGCGAAGGGTAGGACTAGCACCATCGTCAGCATGTTCCCCCTCTTCTTCGAAGATATCCAGGGGCCTGGCTCCTTGGAAGCACTCACGTTGCGCTTGATGCACTCCTCGTGCACGATCCTGTCGATCTCATCTGTGGTGATACCCGGTCTGAGGGCCGCCGCCGCAACATCGAGAACCTCTCTTGCCAGTCGGCAGACCTTGCGCATAGCATCCTGCGCCTTCTTGTCCAGCAGCTCGACCTTGTTCCTGTTGACAAATCGTCCGGCCTTGGGTATGCCATCGGCGGCGTAGTCTGGGCGAGGGATAGTCTTGGGAAGCTCCCGGCGGGGGGACAGAGGGTATACGGGTCGCAGGGCGCCGGTGTACGAGAAGTTCGGGAATGGGTTGTAGTAACCGGTCTCTGGATCAGGTTTAGATACTATTTTCGGCGGGATGTTTAGGAGGTTGGAGATAGTACTGTTTTCTTGCTTGTGCATGGACTTGTGGGTCCCCTGAGAAGCGAACGAGACTCGTCAGTAAACAAAATCGTGTACAGTCGCCTTTCGTCGTACGTTACGCGACTGGCGATAGCGGAAAGGCGGGGCGGGGCAACTCTGGGCGCTCATTCCCCCATCCCTCCTGGGCAAGCAGACTAACCCAGTTCTTCTTGAAGCAATCCTGGGAACAGAAGAAGCTATCCTTAATTCCCAGCTTCAGGCATGTTGGACATTGTAGCGTGCCGGCGTCGTTCTCGCAGTCAGCGCTGAGGCACTTGCGCTTGGTGGGAGGCTCGTCGGTCATGATGGGCGATTGTCAAAAAGTCAATGGTAGGTAGGAATTTGGTCGTTGTATTACCGACAAACGATGAGAGGGTCGACGGCAAAAAGAAGTCTCAGAAGAAAGCCCAAGTTGGAGAGAAGCGACTTCAGGTAATAGAAGCAAACAGGAACAGCACTTTCTTTTGCTGCAGGGTGCCACTCGCTGTGAATTCGGCCTTCAGGAAAAGACGAGGATCACGCACATGGATTTGCATGCATTTGCAAGGGCGCGCGTCCCACTATACGATGACCCTGTACAACTGATCTTACCTAAGCCTCCAGGCGACTTTGAAGAACGAACCCGCCCGGGGTCCACCCATCAGGGTTAGGTGTAGAATCATCCTTGGTGGGGGGAGCAGAAGGGGGGGGAGTGTGAGTCGTTAGCCGCGACCGGTCATAGCCGCTTGTTCTCGATCTCACTCCAATGATTAATTTGTGATATTCGAGTGGTAAACGATAGCTGAGTTGTTGGCAATATCAGTCGACTTGGACCCTAGTATATCACTAGAGAATAACAGAATAACCTTTTTTGCTTCCGGTAATAGTTATCCGGCAAGAGTATTGCAGTTATCTCGCCTTGCTATTGCGATTCGTTCCGCATTCTGAAGTTCCGCTCTTCCGCGTTCCGAAAAAGTCATGATCAAAAGGGGATCAAGGGTTCGAATTCGTGACTTATAACAACGTCGAGATTCTTGATGCAGTTATTCTTTATCCTGTAGAAAGTATCATCACCATACATCATGTCTTCAACAAAGGTCATCGTCGTGGGAGCCGGCCCTGTCGGCTCTCTAGCAGCTCTGTACGCCGCTCAAAGGGGTTACGATGTTGAGATCTATGAGCTCAGAAATGGTACGAAGCCCCCCCAAAAGTGACCTGGATTTCACCTTTCAGTTGTCTCGAAGAGAAAACACTTCGGGTCGCTTCAAACTTCCTACTCTGGCAACTTGATGGCTTCATAACCCATGTCGTGGTTGCCAGTACCTACCTTAAGTCACTCAACTAACATACAACAGACCTGAGAGATCCCTCAACAGTCCCACTGAACTTCACCAAATCTATTAACTTGGCTCTTTCCGTGCGAGGCATAACAGCTATGCAGAATGCCGAGCCAAACGCCGCAGAAGGTGAACGCAAGCTGCTGGATCATGTCCTGGCAGCAACCATCCCCATGAGAGGCCGTATGATCCACGGCAAAAAAGCAGGCGGCGCCTTTTACGAGGAACCACAAGATTACGACGTCCACGGACGGGTAAGCATCCTCTGATCTCCCAATCGCTAAGGAGTTGTTCTATTGTGCTGACGAGTCTCAAGACAATTTTCGCCGTTGACCGTGGCGGCTTGAACAAGCGCCTCCTCGACGTGCTCGAGGACATGCCCAATGTGACATTCTTCTTCAACCACAAGCTCACAGGCGCAGACTTCCGGAAGCGCAAGGCCTGGTTCGAGGTCAAGAACAGCAACCACGATGGCCGCCCCAAGGAGATCGAGGTCGACTTCGACCTCATGCTCGGCGCCGACGGCGCCCACTCGGCCGTGCGGTACCAGATGATGAAGTACACGCGCATGGACTACGAGCAGCGCTACGTCGACGCGCTGTGGTGCGAGTTCCAGATCCAGCCCAAGAAGCACTTCGACGCCACCAACCCCATGTCGCAGTTTAAGATCAGCCCTAACCACCTGCACATCTGGCCCGGCAAGGAGTTCATGTTCATCGCCATCCCCAGTGAGGACGGCACCTTCACGTGCACGCTCTTTGCGCCCGGTGATAAGTACGCATACCTCGAGGAAAACCCGGCTAGAGTGCCCAGTTTCTTCGACACGTACTTCCCCGGTGTGACGGAGCTCATCCCGGCCAAGGAGCTCATCTCCAGCTTCGAGCGCAACCCCCACCTGCCGCTCATCAACATCAAGTGCAAGCCACACCACTACTCCTCATCCGTCGTGCTGCTGGGCGACGCCGCCCACGCCATGGTGCCCTTCTACGGCCAGGGCATGAACGCTGGTCTGGAGGATGTAAGGACCCTGTTCACATTCCTGGACAAGCACGCCGATGGCGATCGATCAAGGGCCCTGGACGAGTACACCGCCTACAGAATCCCCGACGCCCACACCATTAACGACCTCGCCCTGCAAAACTACGTCGAGATGCGCGCCAGCGTTCTGTCGCCGGCATACAGGCTGCGGAAGTTCCTGGAGGAGAGCCTGAGCAAGTACCTACCTGGCCTGGGATGGCAGACCAAGTACTCGCGGGTGTCCTTCAGCAACGAGAGGTACTCGGAGGTTATTGCAAGGAGTGAATACCAGGGCAAGATGTTGATGAGGGTGTTCGGGGCCGCGGTGACGACGCCGCTGGTGCTTGGAAGCGCGTTTGCTTGGTTCAAGTATAGGGCGGTTATAGAAACGGGTGCCAAGGGAGTTGTCGAGTGGGTGGCCAAGTCGATTGGCCGGTAATGCCAAAATAAATGGTCTCTATGAAAGGGAATTCGCAGTTAAAATTGAACATAATTACTAAACCATTTGAAGTGCAAATTAATGACCAACTCATGACGCGGCTAGCGGGAAGAGATCGTGACAGTCTTGGGAGACGCTTCAGTGCCTCATCATGTTAACAATTCTCAGACATACCCATAAAACTCCTGTTTGATAGCTCCTATTCCTCTTCAAGTGCGAAGGTGTCCTTCCTGCCTTTCGATATGAACTACCTCCGGCTTGGCTTGCTAGCAATAAGTCCTGTAGCCTCGTTGTGTATTGCTTCCGTGTCCTGTCGGAATTCGACCTTGCTCTCATATGCCCGCTTGATTACCTCCAAGGTTATCTTGCAAGGTTGGCCGGGTCGCCAAGCCAGTGTCTGGGCGACGATGAGGATGTTCCGAATTTCGCGGCCATTCAGCGAGTATCCGCCACCCTTGAGCTTTCGCCAATTGTCGTGGATCCAGCCTTTGATTTCCTCAAGCCCCTGCTGTTCGCAGAGTTCCTTTTCGCACATTATCTCAAGCCACAGCTCCCATATATCTGCTTGCTTGGGCTTCGACAATTCCTTGAAGTTCACAGCGTGGTGAACGCGAGATAAAATGGCCGGGTCAAAAGTGGTGATGCGGTTCGTGGTCATGATGAGCACTCCTCTGAAGTACTCGACCTCGCGAAGCAGGACTGGTTTCGAATCAATGAGCATAGGTACCAAGTCTTAGCCACATATTGGTCAAAGCTTACTCGATACCAGGGCATTCTTTTCAAGGCCCCCTTCATTTGTTGCTCCTCTGGCATCCAAGAGGACATCGGCTTCATCGCTGGAGGCGTATGTGGGTGAGTACAAGTCGCGATCACACCCAAGAGTACTCGGGGACGAAGTAGAAAAAGAACTCACATCAGCAGTACTGCATCCCATGCCTCCGCAAACTCAAATATACCTTTTAGGTTCCTTTCCGCAGCTTTATCTTCTCCAGACACCCCAATGTCACTGGTACCCACTTTGTAGAGAACCTTTCCAGACTGTTTAGCTAAAGTCTCAGCTAGAAGTGTCTTCCCTGTTCCGCTATAGCCTGTGTGGTGGCTTTCTTTTAGCATTGTTTCATCACTCATCATTTGCCGAAGCCCTGGAGGTCACATTCTTACCGTGAAATAGCAGAATAAGGCTCTCTCCTTTCCCTTTGATACTATCACCCATTCGGTCGTCAGGGTTCCTGCCCATGACATGCGTGTGGTACTTGACCAGGTGCAGAATGTCAAGGAACTCGCTCTCCACAACCCCGTCGGGAAGCACCAGGCTGTTTTTGAACGTGGGGTCGTATGGGACACCTACCGTTTGGATCTTGCTCAACTCGAATTGACACCATATCTTCCTCGACAGCGCATAGCCAAAGACTCGCGGGGCCAGTAGAAGATCGTTGACATCTAGTTCGTCCTGCGGTTGACTCTTTGCTTCATCAAAAGACTCAAGCCATGACTTGGTGTTTTCGTCCACGCAAAGGGAGCAACTGCAACTCGGTCCAAGGAATAAGGCTATACGATTGCCCAGATACTGCAGGCCTGTTCCCTTTCGTTTGTAGTTTTTGATGTCAATGACAATCTCTCCGTCCACCTGCTCTCAAACTCATTATTTAGCAGTTCAGGGCTGTTAAGCCCCATCTGGGCTGTCTATTCGCTTCACACGTACCTTGATCAACCGGTCCACCCCTGGCTCCATACGCACAGAGTGCCCTTGACTGCCTGGCACGTCGTCTTCTTCCACATACTCTGAAGGCGGTTTCGGCTGTAGCACATAATCCTTATATGACAGGACTTTGTCTGCCTCCCTAGTCCCAGACGTGAACTTCTGGAACAAGAATCTTCGTGAACGGTATTGCTCAGAACAGCGAATCGCCTCTAAGCCAGATTTCCCGTTCTCTTTGAAGAAGTCGACAGGATAGAAAGGTAGTTGCGAAATTGGCTTGGCATACCGATAAGACTCGATCTTGAACCGGTACAACATGCGAATCGGTCGTGCGTTAGAGCCGTCTGAATCCCATATCCAGACATCGAGCCAGAACTCTCTCTTCGTAATCGTGTAGTTGGAGATTTTGAAGACTTGGGGTGACTTCGGCACGTCGAGAGAATCTGCTGTGAACCAATCGGCCACAATGAGGGTGCCAGGGGTGAACACGACCGGAAGGTCCTCAAACAGGACTGCCGGATCGTTCTCCCATTCCTCCTCGATTTCAGTCATTGTCGGATAGAACTTACGTGTATATCCCAACAATATACAGAGTCTGGTGTATGTCGTCGCATGTGTATGAGCCATAGACTTTTGGCACTTCAAGAACAGACGCCAATTGAGAACGAGGGGATTGTAGTCACCTGTCCAACTGAGCGTCCTACTATTGCATTCCGAGATCCCCATGTGCTCGGCGTAAGCACCAAGTGTTTCTCGAATAATGTTTGTAAGCTTTCCATCACCAACAATGAATCTCCAAGTGTTAGACACCGAGCCAGGGTTTAGTGCCATCTCATTGTCTCCTGTTGCCCGTGGACTCTCAATGAGAATCAACCACTCTCTGTCCTGAATAACATCCTCTTCTGGGTCCAACGGAGGGGGATGAGGGTGATCTTGGGTTTTGCAAAATCCACCTGGCTCCCGAGTGACGGAAAAATACGTAATGCACCTTATTTGCTCATCAGTTTCAACTTGGCTCACAGCTGACGAGGTCTCCTTAGAAATGTCGCAGACACTATCAGATGGCGCAACCTCCTCATTGTGCTTGACCAATGTCAATTTTGAAACAGCTCTCTCGGGCTCACGAACGATGCTTTCTAAGTTTTCGAGGCGGTTTTCCGGGGTGATTAGACGTGTCTTGAGATCCATGTTCTCCTTCCTAAGCTTGTCATCATTCGCCAAGGAGCTCATTCTGAAGATTATAGGCCCTACTGAGAGTTAGTAAGATTCTATCGTTCTTGTATAGAAGGGGTGGTAATATGAAGCATTCGGTTTGGAGCTGGTTTGTATAGGTATAATCTTTACCATCAACGGTGGGCTTGCCTGATTATATGTAAGGTGACAGTGCCTGCTTGATCTGGCTTTTGGTGGAAGTCTCCTCTGTGTTTTGAGGTGGAAGCAGAATCAAAAATCATAGAGCCGCCATGAGGGACATCAGGAGCAGGAAGAATTCCGAAAAAAATGTCTGGACGGGCCGACCCAATTACATTGTGATATAATCTTTCGGCTTTGCTTTACTGCCCCAGGGTGGGCTGTTGATAGGATTTATATATCCAGTAGATTCTGGGCAGGGCTGGCATCGAATTATCAGTGTCCATTAACCCTCAGATCTCACTGCAATGGCAACACGCAGACCTACGAATGTACCTAGGTAGGTAGTTATGTCAAGGATGCAAGTGTGTTGCACTTGGTATTGATCGGTATGTATCAATCCCCAGTCTGGGGTTACCTACCCTAGGTACATAGCACGAGGTGGAACATACATGGGATAAGCTACATATACACCTCTTTCTGAGCGACGGAGTTTGCTATAAATATGCAAGTATGTTTGCTTCAGGGCAGGCTACTGCAGAATGTGAGGTTTTCCAGCTCTGTTACGATACCAATGATCATCGACGATCCAACAGCCGATGAGGTAAAGGAGGGGGGGGACGGTAACACATTGTGCATATCAACTTTAACCAGGACATGATGCCCCTCAGGAAGTCGTGAGCAAACCATCTGGATGTTTCCTATGTGTTCTTGCCAAGGTTATTATTAGACTACCTACTTAGTAGGTAGTTACTATCTGGCTCCCGAGGTCTCTGTACCCTAGAGTCGGGTGGGGTACGGTACACATGTCTACGGGTGTCACATTGGGATTGATTCTCTTCTGCCTGAGGTACCCTAGGGTAAACATGTGATTTCGGAGGCCTCGAGAAACGTACCTCCCCCACCTCACAAGGGACGTGTATCCAATCGAGCCGTAATTAGAAGTTGAACACACTACCTAGGTACTTCAGACCAGCACGCTCTTTCAGCAAACCTGTTACTTCGATGGATCAACAGGACAAGTCTGACTCTGGCCTCACATATGTACTCGTGCTTGGAAAACCCCGTCCACCAAATAAAGCCGCTCTATCTCCATCACAATTACGTAAATCAAGTTGAAACTATCTCCATGATGACTGAAAAGGACAACCTCCAACCAAACTTGGCGAATTTCCCGGAATACCTGGAAAAGTTCAACACACATATAGACTTGGAGGACCTGGAGCTGATACGTTTGGCCAACCGAGCGCCTCTCCGACTGTATCTGGACAACATTGTGAGGGAAGCAAAGGACTCCGAGACACGTTGCAAGGAACGAAGAAAAAGTAGTCGGACCCTGAAAGCAGCAGAGAGATTCTCTAAATTGGCCGACCAAGCCAGTAACTTCTTGAACGTGTACTCAGGTATAGGGGAGATCGTCAAAGGAGCCAACAGCGACTTCGGCGGCGTTGCATATGGTCTGACGGTGCTGCTCGTCACCCTCGGCAAGAACAAGCAGCTCTATGAGGACCTCGCCACCAGAGCCATCGAGACCGCAGAAAAATGGCTTCTGCGCGTTCAACGCCTCGTCAAAGCTCATGATGGAAGCGGAGAAGACGAACGACAGGAGCTAGCCCACCTGGTCGACAAAGTATATGACCAGACGGAGCGCATTCTGTACTTCGTGATCAACTACTACAACTGCTCCTCGTGCAAGAGGATGTGGCGAGTTCTCGGCAAGCCGCCACAGGTGCATCTACAGCCGCTCATGGACAACTTCCAGGACACCGTGGCCGACCTTATGGTGGAACACGAGGTACTGCAGGCCGAAGATTCCCGACGACTGCGTCAAGAGCTCGCAGAAATGAGCTTTCGACACTCTTCTCAGCGCCACTGCGACCAGGTGCAGATGTTGACGGATTGGCTTGGATTTGGCGAGCCCGAAGGGGGAGACCTCCAACGCATGATCTCACAGTCCAGGAAAACACACTTAACCAGTCCCAAGACAATCAAATTTGGTCGCATGAAGAATTCGCGAATTATAAAGGTGGAGCAGGCGAGTCTTGCTCTGCTAGGATCGCTACCGGTGTACAAGGACTGGTGGAGGAGCGAAACGTCGGGACTTCTACTGCTGAGTGGCGAGGACTACAAGAGTTACGGAGTAAAGCTGTCCTGTTGGCTATCTCCCTTGGCTCTGGAATTCTACGAAAGCTTGCAGATGACGCCCAATGAAAAGGAACGAAGGATCTTTGTTTCCAACAGTTTTCTCGATGACAGGGCTACCCATGCAGTTCCAACGGAGGCACTATTCCTCAAATGCATATTATACCAGCTGCTAAGACTGGACAATACCCTCTGCGAAACGATAAACGATAACAGAACAATCAGGAATTCTTTCAAGGAGGCAGGTGTCTGTGATGATGCTGACCCAGAGCTCTTGATAGATACAGCATACGATGCTCTACAGATGGCCATTAGAGAGTTGCCACAAGACACCATGGCATACATTATTGTGGAGGATATCGTGCTTCAAGGGCAGCAGGACTCTTGTACTGCCCTGAGATTCCTTGCAAGGCTAGTGTGTGACCCAGAGACGAAAGCTACCATCAAGGCTCTAGGGATAGCACGCTCAAACTTGTGGAGTATACTTGAAGATAAATGCACGAGCTCAGAGGATCAGGCACTGACACTTGTTGAGAAATGGGCTCTGGGGAAGAGAAATAAGGGAAGGATGTATCTGAAGTTGGCCTGGAAACAACAAAAGGCAAAGATTTAGGGGGAATAGCCAGTTGGTTTGCCTACCTAGGTACTTACAACATCCAAGGTCCACGGGTTGCCTTGCTGACCTCCGAGCCCATGTGTTCATCTACCTGCAGACATCAGCCACATTCTTGCAGGCCCGGTGCTCGTCGGTGACGCACACATCACTATCAGATGGTGGATGGACGTTGATGATGAAGAAACCTGACAACGACGACGAATTCAGAGGTTTGAATTTTATGGAGAAAGGAATATTGTGCATCTGGGGTATTTGCTAATATATCAAGTAATATTCATCTCTCAAACTGCAAGGATATTTTACCATCTTCAAAATGCTTGATGATTGTATCTTCGACATTTGCCATTTCGCCCTTTACGAAATCCTGCATGTCGATCTTTACACCAAGAACCCTGTCCTCGATCCCTTCATCAATGAGACCATCCATATGTCTTTCCACCTCATCTATACGCTCCTCAGTCCTGTCAGCCTGCCCTGTGAGATCTTCTCGAAGATCTGCTATCTGCTCTTCGAGACGCTTGTTGACCCGGTCTATGAGCCCGTTCTCCAGCTCTCCAAGTTGGGCTTTGACCTCACGGCGTATCTCATCACGGAGGTCGCCGCGTATCAGCGCCATTTGATCAGCCACAGCCTTCCTGCAAATACCCATCACATCTGGCTGATCTAATTCGCCCTCAGCATACTCTGGACTGGTTCGTGGTCGCTTCAAGGACCGAGCTGGATGAGGTGGAGGTGGTGAGTTGGCGACAAGCTCATCGTACGATGGTGGACTCTCGGTTGACGCCTCACGGGCAGCCGGATCCTGTTCATCTTTGGCAAATCGCACTGGCCAGTCTTGAAGAGGATCCTCGGTCACCTTACCGCCTTGCCCGCCATATAGTTGAGAAAGATCGCCATGATTGGTGCTCGATTTCAAGGCGTTGGTCGCTGCAGCGTTGCAGGCTAGTGAGATGAGCTCTGATGTTGGCAGGGCTTCATGAGCGAAGTGCACGGCCAAGACAGTTGTGTTGGCAAGCATCCGTAGAGAACGCAGCACATGAGCATCCTTCTTGGACCTTGGGGCTAGCGGCATATGAAGGGGAGCAATGAGTGAAGCTGGCTTGCTTAGGGTAAAACGCAGGCAGGTCGTACGGCAGCCGGATAGCTTTTTGGACGTTACGGCAGCAACATCTTGGGAAAGCGTGCTCGATTGGTCGTGCACAAGGGAGACAACATGTTCAGGATATATAAACAAGGACAAAGAGGTTTGGATTTTGTCTCTAGAAGAATCGCGGAGCAAGATCGTAGCCCGTAGTTTGAAGAAGGCAGCGTTGGACGAAGGATCGAAGAACAGGCTGAAGGTAATGGGGGATGAGTTGGATGAACGGGCTAGATAGGTGTTGGCCGTGACCGTGTCCGCGTCCGTTTGGGCCTGACCCTCAACGGCTTGGGCAGCCCACCCCACCACGGCTGGGGTTTCGCGAATATTGATGGTGTTCGATGACGAAGACGTGGATATGGGCGCGGGCGCAGGCGCAGCCATATTAGTCGAAAGATGTCACACTAACGATACAGCACAGTCGGGTCAGTAACTTGGGGCGGGGACAACTCGTGGCATAAAAGGAAAGAATTCAAATCCCCTGCGTGAGACAAGCACACACAGGATTCCCACCCTCCCAGGCTTTGATGTGCCGCACAAAGTGCTGCAGCACTCAGGAGCAGCCTTGACTCTGTTCCGCCGATGATTAAATATATTCGATGATCTTCGTCGAGTCGATCCGGTGGCGACAGATGGTCAGACAGCAGATAACTTCAACACGTCCTCGAGAGTCGCGACGCCCTTGCGGACAACGACACCAAGTGACACGCGTAATCGCAGACGAGCAGAAGTAGTGCTCTCCCAAAGCCCAGGTCTCGCTTCCGAGGTCTGTAGCTTGGCAATGGGTGCGATTGACGGACGCGTCCTTGGTGCGTACTGCCGAGTGCGATGCAGTACTCTTGATGTTGCGCGGGGGCGGCGGCGTTTCAGACCCTGTTGGTGTGCGAAGCGAATTGCATGAATGAAATGTGTATTGTCGAAAGAACAGACCGATTGCAAGGCTCGCGATAATCCGTATTCTGTAGTGATACGAAGGGGGTTGATGATAGTCGCGTCGATGAAGATGGAGATGAAGTGACATCGGACGTCGGACATCGAAAGAGGAGAAAGGTAGTTGTGGCGTTCAGCACGGACCAACACGATCGAAAGTTACCATAGTAACACATCATTTGCAATTGTACGCGGTGCCGTGTTAGGCCGGTCACCAGCCACACGTGGAGTTTATCAGATTACTACTAAGTAGGTACAAATTTGGAAACCCCTGAATTGCCGCCGCCCATTGACCGGTACTTAGGTACCTATGCGTATACAATCATGAACGACTCCTCTATCTCGATCCTCCTCTTTGGAACGTTCGTGTCAGTAATATTTTCCAGCTAGTCATATAGAAAGGCCACACATACAATTGCGTATAACCTGCCAGTTTCAAGCAATGCCAGTGAATTGAAGCTAGATGTACGCTCCTGAATAGGTGTCTGATAGCAGGCATTCGATGAGAATCGCTGCAGTTGAATATCACTGAGACTGGCGGAAGGGCTTCTCCTTGATCTTTGTTCCTCTTGGAGAAGTCGCCGCCAAGGCTGGGATCGTATTAAACGATGAAAGAACTGCAACGCGGGGAGGCACATGACTATGAGTGCTAGAATTCCGACGATGGTCTCATCTGTGAGGGCCATTGCTTTGGGCACAGACAATAAGGTGAGGTGTGGTATAAGATGAAGAGTTGTCGCTTGCTTCGAAGGAATAGGCTGTTTATTTGTAGAATGTTCGAAAAAGTATGATCACTGGGCTGTCAATGCTGCGAACGTGGGAACAGATCAATTGAAAGATGCAGCACACTTGGTATTAATGTTGAGAGAGTTTGGGCCGAGCCAATCCGTCGAACTTATAACGAAACGGGAGGAAGGTGGCTAGATAGATATTTGTTAGAATTGTCAGGGGAACGGCTTCGAATGTCAGATTTTGGACACCAGATCTTGAACACCAGATCTTGGACACCAGATTTGGTAGACCAGATTTCGGACACCAGATATGGGACATCAGATTTTGGACACCAGACTTCGGACACCAGATCTCGGACACCAGATTTTGGACACCAGATTTTGGACACCAGATTTTGGACGATAGTTTAGACTGCAGATTGGATGCATTGCGGACATCGAATTTTGGGTTAGGGGAGGGGAGGTAACAGACGGTGGATTGCACATCTGGACACCAGATTTTGGACACCAGATTTTGGACACCAGATTTTGGACACCAGATTTTGGACACCAGATTTTGGACACCAGACTTTGGACACCAGATTTTGGACAGCGAAAAGAAATGTGAGGGACGGTCGCCCTGACTACTTAGTACGTACCTGGTATGCAGTGGGCCAGGTCGACAGTCGTAAGCCTCATCAAGGGTCTGCAGTCGAGATCGGCACCGCATCTGAAACCAGCTTCATGGGTATATAATCCCGGAGACTGTGGCTACCGGAGCTGCCTCCATACCCAAGATGGGTGCCGGCTCTGTTCTACCTATGGTGGGATACTAGCATGCATGCATGCAGCACTAGTGCTTACCACCCAGGGACAAATTGGGGCTTGGAATGGCACCGCCTGTAACACGCTTTTGGGCAGAAGAAGCACTTTGCTGCAGGCGTACCTCTCTCCATTCGACCCCGTTGGATGCCCTTGGGACTGGCGTAACTTGCTGATCTCGGGAAGAATTTGGAGTGTCAACTCACCCCGGCAGCATCTATGCATCCCATATTATGTACCCTCAAGTCTATCTTTTCCCCAGGCGAATTTTGTTCCCTTACTTCTCCTCAGTGTTATCGACATATCCATTACTCGTCTCTTCTCTCAATGATAGACCTCAGAGAAACCTCAAAGTTTGTTGTACCAGAGCTCTCAACATCCCCCAGCACGCTGTCCGAGGTCTATTTCTCTTCCTTGCCTCAAGCCTTGCAACCTCACGCTCCTGTCTGACTTTCCCAGGATACGTTTCTCCAGCTGCAGTGCAACATCCACAGCTTTGATCGTAATATCCAAAGTTAGACTTGTTAATGTCGCCCGCGAAGCGGACGCTGCCTGACGACAAAGAAGACATATGGGACCGGCATAAAGAAACGCTTAAAAAGCTATACGTGACAAATAGGAAGAAGCTGGAGGACGTGAAGCGGTCCATGGAAACAGAGCACGGATTTCCGGAAGTCCCGTATGTTCCTCCTTTATCACCTTCTGACGGCGTTGACTGACGCTAAGCACCATTTATATAGTCTGTCTACCTACGAAGCAAAGCTCAGGGACAAACTTCATCTACGGAAGAAGCTGAAGAAGACAGACTGGCCAGTCATCTATCAGCATCATTTGCGGCGTGGAGGGAAAAAGAGTGCAATTTATCTCAATGGCTCATTGATTCCATGGAGGAAGGTTTGGAAGGAGATCCGACGGTCTGGTGTACACTTAGCAGAACGAGGTATGTCATATATTTTCTTTTACAGCAATTTTGTTTATGGAATACTTCATGACTGGCACAATCATTGTCATTGAGCGAATCTGACACTTGGGTAAGACTTGTTGAGCCCGGGTGCTCTTCCGGCAGACGTCACCATACGAACACCACCCAGCACGCCACCTCCTACCGGAAGTTCCAGTGCACCAGTCGCTGTGCCAGGACTTGAAATCGACACACATACAAGCCTGACACCTGTATCTGGTGGCCTCCAGATGCCAATGTTTCCAACATTGCATAGCCTCTTTGACTCATTCAACACAACGAGCAACTGCGCATCAACCAGGACATTCATCGAGTCTTCACTTGCAGAATCCTCGAATCAAGAACTTACTGGTTCCGTTCTCAAGCGATGCCTTACCACAATCCCTCTCCGCCAATTCCTCTCCATGTGGGACCGCGAGTGGCTCAAGCATACAACCTCAGATACGTCTCCAGGACCTTTTCACGCAGCTAATTCCTTACCACGGGCCCATGACCCAGAATTTGGTCTGGATTTCGACACGTACAACCTTTTGGCCAGGCTCATGTATGTTTTCTCCAACAACCTGTGGACAATGTCGAATAGCTCGGAAGATAAGACAGAAGCCATAGATATTCTTTTCACCCGTATACCGAAGCGCATTCTTTTTGGATTGCTGGAGAGTAATGTTCCAACAGTAAGGGGTGCATTGAAGGCACTGATCAGACTCACCTGGGAGCTTGGCCGCAAAGACGGATTCTCGCTCTTGCTGAATGTTGCAGAACGACATCCCGAGGTCCCCAATGGATTGGTCCCGCAGCCAGCGAATGGTTGACATATGCTGCATCCCTCGGCTGTCTCGCTAGCATCAAGACTCTATTGGCGGTAGGAGCCTGCCCGGATGAAGGAATATACGAAAGTCCTGTCCTGGTAGCCATCGAAACTGAAAACATTGACGCGGCCGAAGTATTGATCGAACACTGTGATATAAATCGCCCATTGGGAGCGGGGACAATGTCCACCCTTCGACTATTATATGCAGCATGCTTTTCTGTGTATTGATGCGGGCTTCGACTGGCCGAATGACCGCGATGGACTGTTCCTGAACATGTTTCTAGAGGCTGGACCGGATGTTGAAAGGCCCTGGAAATGGCCTGAAGACTATCGTCGTCGTCCCTATTTTGCATCATGGGGGAATGAAGCCAGAAAACATTCTTGGCCACTACCTATGACATGGCTGGACTACGCCTATTACCACCACAAGGGGTTATTTCAACAGTTATCTCGCTACAGCACCCAGAACGAACCAGAGATTTCGAGGGCTGGCATCTGTACAGCTGCGAGCCAAAGCAGGGAAAGGCTTTGGCAATACTTCGACTCAAGGCCGCAATGGGATCCCGATTCTTTGAACAGGCTCCTGGAACTTGTCCTTTACGAACTTTTTTGTTGTACAACGTCACCACTTGATCTTGATCTTATCCAAAACTTGACCAAGTACGCCGTCGATGCCACGTTGCCGCCGAAGTCGAAGTTCGAAGTCGACACCACTTCCCTTCTTTGTAGCCTGGTAGAGGTAGTCCAAATCCACGGTTGTTCTCGTATTCCGGATTTCACGATACGTGTGGAATATCTTCTCCGGGCAGGGGCCGCGATCGACTCAGAAGTTCTGGATGCAGCGGTCGAAGAGGAAGGGATCTACCTTCTCGAAGTACTGTCTGATGTCTACGGAGCGAACATCAAGGAGAAAGGTGCTCGAGCTTTGGCTAAAGCCGCCTCGAAAAAGAATGAAGAAGCATTCAAATGGCTGACACAAAGAGGCGCGGACGTCAAGGACTCCGTCAGCCATATAAGTGAGGCACAAGAGTACCCTGTTAGAGCAGCAGCGATAGTATTCATCTACAACGACGACAAGAACCTGGTCGAAAAACTACATCGAGCAATATGGTCGGTAGTGAGTCCCGAGATGCTGCCGGATCTGAATGGGCAGGTCGTCAAGACAGAGTTCTCACCATTCGAGATGAATGCCTTCAACTTCTTGCGGCGTCATCCCCTTCCGACAATCAACTGCCAAAATACACTGCTTCAGAGACGATTTCAAGACTTTCTCGACACAGGGGTAGGTCTAGGCGATGTTACAAGTTCCGAGGCTGATTTATGGCTACCATTCATATCCCTCAGATCCGATCAGGACAAGACCTACCGCCTTGCTTTATGTGAACTCCTCTTCAGGCAAGGTGCTCCGGTCCGACCGGGTTCACCACTGACTGCGCTGATTCTTCTTGATGGGAGCCATAGTTTGATCCTAGATGTCATAGAGGCTGGTGCGGACATCAATAAAGTCTCCAATGATATCTGTTGGGGGGGCCTTACTCCCCTCCAAGCTGCGTGTGGAAAAGGGGACTTGATGTTGGCAAGAGACCTACTGCAAAGAGGGGCCGGTATAAACGCGCCAGCTGTGGGGAGGTATGACAGAACAGCACTCCAATATGCCTGCGAATGGTCGCCATCTTCCATGGAGGAGGAGCAGACGAAGACGAAGCTCATCCGGTTCCTCATTGGCCACGGCGCAGATGTCAACGCCGAACCTGCACCGTACTTCGGCGGCTTTACGGCGCTACATATAGCCGCCAGGAATGGTGACTTGGAGACTGCTTTTATACTTCTTGAACATGGCGCCGATGTCAATTCACGTGATAGGAAGGATGGCTACTGCGCTCTAGATGGCGCTGCGATGGAGGGCCGTCTAGACATGGTCAAATTTCTGCTCAATGCGAATGCGCTGAGTGATAAACAAGGCTCAACGGGATACGATGGTGCCATACGGGCCGCTGAGACAGAAGGACACTTTGCAGTGGCTGACTTGATCCGCGAACATGCTGCAGAAAACTCTAGATGGGGTATCACAAACCCTCATTTTGTGCCCCGGCCGGGGCAGCAAGGCTCCAATGGAGAGTGATACTTGTCTCCCAGTGAGGATAGGTATCACAACGGTCATGAATGTACATATATAGTGATACTCAGATAATACCTGTGGACCGTCTATGAAGCTTTCTTCAGTTCAGCCCTATACCCCGTGGACCTCCCTCCAACAGCTACAATCAATTGATGGTTACCTCACCCAGCGAATGCTTTCAATCTATATCTCGGTATACCGACACGTGTGCCAAGCACCTCGAACTTTGCAGCGATTAGAAGGCGTAACCTCAGCCCTGGAGCGATGGGACGTTTGGCTATGTTATAGGGTAACCCTGATCATTTCATACCGGTTACCCCCAGGTGGTAAATTTTACTCTTTCAAAGTTCTCCTTGAATATACCTCTCCCTTTGCAAAGCTCCCCGGTCTCCATAATCACTTTACATCAAACATCAACGATTTCCTGCATGCTCCTCGTTGTCACCCCAACACGGTCCCGCCCTCGTCGCCGCGCCTGTCTCATCCTACTGACCATTCTGTAGGTAGCATACCCCAGCACCCCAATCACACATCCCACGATGAATCCACTGCCGATTTGTATTCCTAAAGATTGATCACCGATACTTTTTGGTGAGCCCGTCGTTCCTGAGCCTCCTGAATCATCGTCGCCGGATCCCGACGCGGAGTTGGTGGTAGTAGTAGTGGTAGGTGAGTTTGGGGAGACGGTAGCTATGGAAGAGCCATCGAAGGCGGGCTGACGGCCATGGACGGAGATGGGATGGGATGAAGTGAAAAATGCCAGCAGGAGGAAGACGAAGAGTTGTGAGATGGAAAGCATTATGGGGTTAATAGGTCCTCGACTTTCAGATCCATGGATGGGAGGGGGTGGTGTCGCACTGCAAGTAGTACCTTGGCACCAGGGTCGGTTTTTGAAAGGTTGAGGATATTTGAATCAATATTTGCAGAGTATGTCACAGCTGGAGGTCCTGGAAGGTTTTATTTTTGGTGCTTTTTGAATCCCAAATCCGATGACTCTTACGCCCCCAGTCGACTATAAGTAGGGCTATAGAGCTAGGTGTGAGGAAGCCTAGTGCGACACATCATACATGGATTTCTGACAGGATTACGGTATCTGACCGTGTATATGCATTCGAAGTCTTACAGATATTTCAAGTGCATGCATAGCACGCGCGTCAGATGGGCGTCGCACCGTGTCGGGGTGACTCATCCTCGCCGGGACGGTTCCTGTCTTACTGCACATATGGTAACACTTATACTTGGGCACTGGAATAAATTTTCAGGTACAGGAGGTGTGCAGGCTGACGCCGGATGACTGTAACATTGATAGGATTGGTAGAGGTCTGTTTGGCTTGTATGATGGGTCAATGAGTTACCGGGAACTCGCGGACGGGTGTCATTATCTACTCAAATATTGACCATCTCCACTTCCCTCGAGGCGCGTAAGCGGCTCAATTGTGAGGCCGGCCACCTTGTCATCATTACTTTCCGATCAGATCTCGGGAGTTGAATGTGGCTAGTGCAATTTGGGGCCTTTCCTATTCCAGAGAGGCCTTCCTGCGTCTCTACATACATACCCACCATGCGGAGGCTGACAAGGCCCGCACATCAACTTCACCAATATAACCACTGGCCAACATGGCAAAATATCCGGATCTCAAACCTCAGCATGATAAATTCGTGAGGACCAACCGCCTTTTCTTGAGGCCCGTGACCACCAAGGACTTGTTGGCACTCCACAGAATGAGATTGAACCCAACGGTCATGCAGTTCATGTGAGATTCGAGTGATATTGGACCGAATCCAATGCAATGGACATCTGATAACACTGCCAGGCCCGGTGTCGAGAAGGAGCAAGACGCTCTCAAGTCATATAGCGTTAGGCGGATCGAGCTCATGATGGCGGAAGACCGCTTCTCCTTCGCTATCGTGCTTCCGGACGCAGAACCACCATCCGAGCACGACATCGTCATCGGCTTCATCGGTATCACGGAGCCACCTGAAGTCTTCTATATGTTCGACGATAAGTACTGGGGTGGCGGCTTTGCGACCGAGGCTTTGCAGTCGTTCCTGGAAACATACTGGAAGGCGTTTCCGTCGGGATTGGAGGGAGTCGATGAGGAGACGCGGGATGTCCTGGAGGCCCATGTTCATAATGGGAATGACGGAAGTGAACATGTCGCTACCAAGTGTGGCTTTCTTCACGTGAGCGATGGCTCCACCTCATCGCATGGCCGCAAGGTTGGGCAGAAGATATTTCGGCTGCAGCGTCCATCGCCTTCCTGACTTGGTGTTCATACGGAGATGTGATGTCTGGCGCCGGCGGTGATGATCAATATCAAGATGCAGAAGACAACCACAGAGCAACAGCAGCACTGGTAATCCCCCTAGTCATGGGTTGAAATTTGTATTCGAATATAGGCGAGCTATGGGCTATCAGAACCCTGTCCCGGAGTCCCAAGTCCCGTTGCCGTGCCAAATCCCTGCCTTAGAGTAATCCAGTGCGACACCGTCCTTCACATATCCAAAGCGAAAGTACTCGGGTAGAGTCATATCCGCAGCTCTTGACCATGTAAACATATCCCCAGAGAAGGGGTGGTCGGCAAAGAACGATCGGTGTCGTTCAACATCGTTGACGAGGATGCTAATCCCGTCGAAAGCTGCCCCCACGGGTGGCAGGGCCCACGTGAAGGAGATGTTGGTAAAAGAGGGCCCGGTATGGACGGCGGACGCGTTGAAAGACGGTATCAGAGAGTCAAAGGCACCGTCCGAGCGAAGGGCAGCTGATGTCTCCAGGATTGAAGCGAATCCCCATCTCGCGATCCCGTTCACGAACAGGCCCAGAAGAATGCCCTGATATAATAACGATGGACGAGTCTGAAGGCTCGTGCCAGGGAGTAGTAACAAGGCAAGGACGTAGTGATGTAGCCGGAACTCAAGACCGGGTGTCAGGATGCAAAGGAGTACCCCGAGGATAAAAGTGGCGTACAGACAGAGGTAACGCACGAGGCGGCCCTCGAGCCAGAAGGAGTATGCTTGCTGAGCAACGATGAAGGCTAGGATGATGACGATAATTCCAAGGGCCAACTTAGCCCCGGGTTGCTGTTCCAGGTCATGCGTTGTGAGACGCGAGATGGGAATCCACTCGAAGGTCAAGTTGGACAGAGCCCCGAACCAGAAGCCGCCGAGCCAGAGAATGGTCTTCTCAAAGTGTGCTTCAACATGTGCAATAGCTCTTCTGATGATGGTCCTGTAAATAATGAAGGCACAGAATAGTGCCGGGAGCAGCCTACCTGCGAGCTTAGACAGGTGATCTGGGAGAGTCGAAGTGTTGTGTGTGGAGGCGCCCGGCGGATCGGAGACCATGCCGACATGTATGAATATTGCAATAAATATGGTGAAGAATTGCGACTCGGACGTTGTAAATATGCAGAGTGTCGATGTAAAAAGTACGGATATGAAGAGCAGGACTCCACGGAGTTCCCCTGTACCGCATTGTATGCCCGGATCCTTGGATACCGTGAAGGCCAATGGGAAGTAGGAATCGAACTCGATGGATTCGATCCCGTGAGCCTCTGAGCTCAGGAAGTTTTGCGACTCTCCTATCCTATCGAGTCGTCCACATCCACCTCTCGCGTCGCTCACCAGACCAGCATGCATAGCGGAAGCGCATATGAAGGAGTCGCCCCGATAATGAGGTCCACCAATGACCAGCGGTCGGTAGTTGACCTCGGAAGCCCCAATGGACCGCGGGTTGAGGACCTTGACATCTTTGCAACCCGCCGGACACCTGAAGGCGAGAGTTTCGTTCGAGAAGGGGCCACAATCGATGCCGTCCAGACCACACTCATTTTTCCGCCGCCACAGAGTGTCAATGCAGTCGAGGTTCACCACGTTCTTGCCAGTGCCGTCTTTCGTAGGAAGGCTGCTCATAACCAAAGGTATGGTGAAAACTAGGGCCCATATGACGATGAATGCAAAGAAAAGGAGCTGCTTGGACCGAGTGGTAGGACATGTACGGTGCAGCAGCTTGGTCGGAGCCTTCTGGAATTCAGGGAAGAAGGGCTTGATAGTCTGAATCCGAGGCGGTTGAGGTCCCCAGAGCCAGTTCTCTCCCCTCGAGGACTGGCCTGAGAATTTTGGCTCGCGAGTGTCTTGCTCGTCAGAATCAACATCGTGGCTTGGGAGCATGTGAGCTTCCTCGTCGATACTGCCCCGGAGCGCGATATCTTCGTAGGTCATGGACCTATCGTCCAGGGCCGCTTGTGCGGCCATCGAAACCAGTGATTATGCCGTTGTGGTGATGAAGGCCTCATTCATACTTGTAGTGTACAATTTTTCAAAGATTCTCCATCTTTAGATCTTTAGCACGTTTGAAGACGTCAGTCAGTTGTTGGTTGGTGGTCGCTGCGGCGGTCCCAGTCGCGTAAAATGCGGGTCGCGAGACACAAATGTGGAACTGGGAATTTCCAGTTCACGACAACGAAGGTGATCATCCATTGCAACGCAGGGCCCAGACGTGAGCATAGATCTCAGCTTGTCATCTCGACACAAATAAGTGAGTGTCCTCATTAGGCGAGTTTCCCTCTCTGCTACTATATACTACCTACTTAAGTAGGTAGTAATGGTGCCGCTACGTGGTCTTCGAGCCAAGAAGAGGAGGGAGCAGTGTCCTTCTAGCCCTAACCCTGGCCGACGGGGGGTTTCTCGACATAGGCCCCTTCCTGAACGCACCTACGTTCTCCCTTCTGGTCCAGGGATACTTCGACTCAAGTTCGATACCGAGTGAAGAATATCATGAGGACAAAGGCTGAAGCTGACCAGGGATATTACCTAGGTACCTCCTTCGTGAAGTGGGTAGAGGAGCCTGGAGGCAAGCAAATCCGGGGAAGTGGGGGAGGCCAATGCATGATTGCGCATTAGGGTCGTTTCCCCAGTTTTGACCCCAGAATCCAGACCAAACACACCCCCATATCTCCACCAACACCACTGCACATGTGCCATTCCAAGGACGCGGGGATTCATAGGATACTACCGGACTGTAGGGGATGATGTGGTCCTTGAGACCCAGTGATATGGCCATTGGAGAACACTAAGTCATGATCACCGTGATAGGCTAGGGTAAAGGGGGTTGCAAGCTAGCGTGGTGTGGTGAAACCTTGGAACATCGAGCCCTGGACCAAACTTTGATATTGGATACCTGTTATAGTTGGTCCTTGTTGGTACAGACTTCAGGTTGACACTGGTTGGCTACTATCCTATCCCACCTCCAGCCTCAAGCTTGTCGGGGTGGTTGGCATCCATGGATACAAAAGGACCAGACGCCTCCACCTCTCCCGCTCCCGAAATCCCCAACCGTTGTGAACTTTGCGGCTTTTGACTCACGTCATTCCTTCACTGACCTTGACAGGTGCTACACTCACCTCTGTGCCTGGCGATCTCTTGTGCTTCTTGCCTCGGAAGTTTGTCTGTCCATATGAGCACTGCCAACCATCCCACAGCGGATATAACCATGGCAACTAACGAGAAGGATGAGGAAATATCATACACCCAAGACACAGATACTGGGGTTCACACCGCGGCTGAGAGAGGTCATTTAGCTACGGATAAGTAAGCAAGCTTCTGGTTATGGTTCCCACATGCTTCTGCTGATGTTCCGTATCAGATATGGCCACTCGCTGGTCCAGCTTGACCCAAAGGCTGAAGCCAAGCTTCGATTAAAGATTGACCTGATGATTATTCCGACTGTTGCATTACTATATCTCTTCTGCTTCATAGACCGCGCTAACATAGGTGAGCTAGGCCGACCCGTGGCATAATTATCCCTAGAAACAAGACTCGTTCCGCTGACAAGAAGCAGGAAATGCTCGCTTGGCTGGTCTAGAGGAAGACCTTGGACTGGAGGGCAATGACTACAATGCTCTACTTTCCATATTCTACGTCAGCTACACCATCTTTCAGATTCCATCCAACATTCTTTGCAAGTGGGTCGGGCCCGGCTGGTTCATACCTGCCATGGCTCTCGGCTTTGGCATCTCGTCGCTAGGGACAGCCTTCGTGCACAACCAAGCCCAAGCATCTGGCGTGCGCTTCATCCTGGGAGCCTTCGAGGGCGGCATGATGCCGGGGATCGCCTACTACCTCTCGCGGTGGTACCGCCGCAGCGAGTTGGCCTTTCGCCTCGGGCTATACGTCTTGATGTCACCCCTGGCTGGTGCCTTTGGTGGCCTGTTGGCCTCTGGGATTCTCAAACTGCCACATTTCGGCGGCCTACACACATGGAGGATGATATTCGGTATCGAGGGTATCGTCACCATCGGCCTTTCGCTGATCTCGTTCTTCACCCTCACCGATCGGCCGCATACTGCGCGTTGGCTCACAGAGGCTGAGAAAGATCTGGCCATCGCCCGCGTGAAGTCGGAGCGTCTCGCCCGTAAGTTTTTTTTCGCGACCTGAATCTTCCACAAGTCTGCGTTTTTGGAGTGCTGCACTGAAAGAGATATGTTTCCTGAGAAATGACTTACCACTCCTGGGACAGAGTTACTAGACAATCAATGGGAAATCTTACTGACTGGAACCCTTAATAGAGACGCAAGTCCTCGACCCTATAGGAAAAAAGAAGCTCCTCCGTGGAATTCTCAACCCTATCACATTGTCTACCGGCGTCGTTTTCTGCCTCAACAATGTCACTGTTCAGGGACTGGCATTTTTCGCCCCGACAATTGTCAAGACTATCTACCCAAAGGAGACTGTAGTGATGCAACAGCTGTATACGGTGCCTCCGTACATCGTCGGGGGATTCTTCACTGTGCTGATCCCGTTTCTCAGTTGGAAGATAGACAGGCGACAAATCTTCATGATCGCCAGTTGTCCTAGTATCATGGCTGGCTATATTATGTTCTTGGCCAGCGAGAATTCCCATGTGAGATATGGGGCAACGTTTCTGATCGCCATGTCATCGTTCATGCTTGGTCCTCTCACGAATGCGCAGGTCAGCGCAAATGTCGTTAGTGATACTGCTCGCAGCAGTGCAATAAGCACGAATGGTACGTCAAAAAGCACTCCCGGCAGAACGTCAACGGGTCCACTGATTATCTTCTCAGCTATGCTCGGCAACATAGGCGGGCTCGTTGCTACCTGGAGCTTCTTGAGCTGGGATGGACCAAACTATCATATAGGGAATGGGCTTAATCTGGCAACCTCGAGCACGATTCTCATCGTTTCTATATTAATGCTCATCTGGATGAAACGTGATAATAAGAAGCGAGAGGACTTGAGAGTTGAAGAGGAATTGGCAGAACTTACGCAAGAGGAAGTCTCGGATTTGGATTGGAAGCATCCTGCCTTCAGATGGAGGTCATGAGCACTACAGGTTTTGTCCCTGACATATTCCATTATTCTCCCCGCTCCCAGTTTACTTCTCTGTTGATAGCACATCCAACTATACATGAACGCACCTCCAAGCCCATCATGCGTTGGGGCATGCAATAGGATGTCTGGTTGAAGAATATAAAGGTCCAATTAGACGTATGCAGTTTCAGGTTTTATTCCCAACGGTATTACGGAATGATGGCACATGAGACCCTGCAAAGCAACCAACCCTTGAATATATTGTTTTTATTCTTCCTCCACCGAATCCATTGAATTAGAAAAGCATAATTCCACAAGGTCACGGGTGATATGACCTTCGAAGCGGACTTTGGTGTCCCAATTCACTATGACTAGGCGAGCAGACTGGCCCATATTCGGTCCTTCGGCACCTCGGGTTCAAACCTGCCTCGGAAGGCCAAATATGGGCCCCTTTAAATTCATATATGTGTGGCAGACCGGTCACGATGGCTGTTGTCTTACACTGAACTTCGCGTTAATTTGGAATAACCCATTTAGCCAGATGCTAGTGGGATGCTTCGCGATTGGACAACTAGATAAATACCCGGACCCCTGGCGTTTGAGTCAAATATCAGTGTACCGATTAGAGCCGATCTTGTTACTTTTGACCGAGATCATACCCAGCTTCTGTGTGTATTAGTCTGGTGCTCTCATTTTCATCTTCCTTATGCTTTTTCTTCTCCTTCTTCCCTTCCTTCCCCCAATTCCAGCATTTCGAATCATGGGCTTGACACAAATTTGGCTGAGATAATGAGCTACCCATGTAGTTATGTCCCGAAATTCGCCCGGCCGGACGGAAGCCGGAAGGGGGATTGAAATACCGTCTGACATGACCTCTTCCAAAGCGTCCTGGCCACCCTTCCAGAATTTGTAATTTTTCGATAATGCTTTCCGGCGGATGGCGAATGGGGTGGGGCAGGAGCTCTAAAGGTTATCAATGGGTTGTTATTAAGCATCACTTACCAAGTTACGAATCCAGACCTGATTACACACTCTCCCAGGAGAAGCTTAGAAACGTAGCCTTTTCGGCGACATCTTTCGAGGCCATAATCACGAAAGTCACGATATTGTCTAGCCCATCAGGCTAGAATGATCTCTGATGAGTCGAGCGGTGTGTTCCGAGATCTCAACGGCGGCCAATGATGAGCACTTTTACATATCACTGATGTGTAGTCATACAATGTGACTGTCAGAAACCTGGATATATCATCAGCAAGTCTCGGGTAAACCGGCTCTGTATATTCCAGGGATGCGGTGGGTCCCATACCACGCCTAGGGGGGCGAGGTCTAAATATCGAAGTATCAGAGACTGAACCGTGCTAGAAGGAGGACATCCATGTATGGACGTACGCATATATATAAGCCAGTGTGACAGACATGTTCATCGATCCTCAGACCTCTCCCATCACAATATTACTTCTTGAAATCGTCTTCCTTCAAGATGAAGATTGCCGGAATCCCACCACTTGTTTTCAGCCTTTCGTTGGCTTCCGCCACTACTGCCAGCTTCTCACACTCATCCGTTCCCATAGTTGACCTTGGATATGTCAAGTATGCTGGATACTCCAACGAAACGGCTGGGATCAACTACTACCGTGGCATTAAATACGCATCGGCACCAACAGGAAGACTGAGATGGGAAAAACCATCTCCCATCGAAGTAGACCCTACGTATACCGGTCAGACCATTCAGGCAACCACTCAGGCACCATCTTGTTACCAATTTACGCCGGAATGGGAAGGGCCAAGTCTGACCAGTTTTGCTGAGGCGCCTCAAGGACAATCCGAGGATTGCCTTATTCTCGATGTCTTGGTCCCTTCCACACCGAGTTCCAAGAATCTCCCAGTGATGGTCCAGATCCATGGCGGCGGCTTCACCACTGGCAACGCGCTGACTGCCCCCGGAGATGCCATGGTCAACGCCTCGGACGGTGGCCTCATCTACGTAGCAATCCAGTACCGTCTCGGCATCTTCGGGTTCTTGGCTGGCAGCGAAGTGAAGGAGAACGGCGTTCAAAACGCAGGACTCTACGATCAGCGAGTGGCCATCGAATGGGTCCAACGGCATATCTCCGCCTTCGGCGGAGACCCATCAAAGGTCACCATCTGGGGCGGCAGTGCGGGTGGTAGTAGTGTCACGTATCAGCTCATGGCCGCTGGAGGATTCGGAGTGCCCCCTTTCAGGGCCGCCATCGCGGAATTTCCGTGGTGGCAGCCGCTCCTGAACACGAGCATGCAGGAACTGCAGTATGGTCTTGCGCTGCAGGCTTCCGGGTGCGGTGATATCCACTGTCTCCGGGGGCTGTCGTCGGAAGATCTGGCCAACGCCGGACAGGCTGACCTTAATAACTCTTTCCCTGGTCCTGGAGACGGCTACGGGGGGTTCTGGTACGGTCCAGTGGTAGATGGAGAGTTTTTACGGGACCTGCCGGACGTTGCCTTCAAGAAGGGAGATTACCACAAAGTACCCATCTTGGTTGACCACGACGGGTACGAGGGCGTTATCTTTACGAACGCGAGCCAGACGAGCCAGGTTGAAGAGACTTTGGATGTAAGTTTCGAAACGCCATCACCACCACCAGTCAGTCAACACGGATGAGGTTTGAAGCTGATCAAATGACAATGGACAGGCCCATTACATATTCCCTAGTGCCGGCCCTGCATTCTTCAGCAGACTTTATCAACTCTATCCACGCTCGGCGTATAATTCGACATTTTTCCAGCGCCAAAGTTGGTACGGCGACTTCATCATAAGCTGTAAGTGGCCCATGCTGACAGGGTGACCACAGCCGTGGACCGTCCTTTGATATCGATCAAACTAATGCCATCACTAGGTCCAACATATCAAATAGCGACATCGGCAGTGGATCACATCTCAAACTCCTCCGCCGTTTTCAAACTCGTCTTTCATGCCGGTTCCCAACTCCATGACGCCACGGCTGCATTCCTCAATAGCAACGTTACCGGCTGGCCCAGTGCTAACAATCAGACGATCGCCGCCATCATAACAAGCTACTGGATCTCCTTTGCTACCACCACGGACCCAAATCCCCTGAGAGTACCCGAGGCACCATATTGGCCGAGCTATACAGCTGGTGGTGCTGGAAGTGCGGCGGAGGGCGAGAGCGTTGGTTTTGAGGTACTGGACGTCACTTATGGCGGGATCGAGGCAGTTGAGGATCCGGATGCCAGTGAACAGTGCGAGTTCTTTTTGAATAAGGGGTATACATTGAGGAATTAGGATTAATCAGGCGGTATATAGGTAGTTGGATGAACTACCCGGACTTCCCAAGCCTCGGAAGAATCTTGTTACTCCCCGTTGTATGATAGGAACCCAGCTCTATTCTATGATGTTCTAATTTGTTGCCATACCCTAAGAAAAACACGCCCCTTCGCCACAGTGAAGCCCCGAACCTACCCAACCTATAGTATATCTCCCCTGATGCGCCTCGCTTGCTTGCAATAGCTTTGTCGTATCCACTATCTTCGTGACAGGACGGACCATTATACACTGGTATCATCCATGCTTCATCATATTCCTCGTCATACTCCGTCCTGGAACCATTCCTAGGCTTACTCTCTCGTATACTTGGATAGCTGCCTCCACTTGTGTCCATATTTGAACAAAACCACTGGTATCGGTATCATAGCAACGCTGAAAGCTGCAAGCACCGTGTAGCCCCAGCCATATCCGTACTTTTCTACGAGAGGCTTGGTAGCCAGGGGAAGGAAGGTGCCCATGAGACACCGCGTCACGATGACTGCAGTGACAGATGAGGCTGAGTAGATGCCAAATGCGTCGACAACGTAGGCCATCAAAGGCAGGAAACTGAGCATCAGGAAACAGCCGAGCAGGACCACGGCCAGGAGCAGTACGGCAACGTGCAGGCGCAGTTCCGTGCTCCAGCCGTACAAGGCGATGGAGATGGGGAATAGAATGCTTCCGATGATGATCAATGGCAGGCGGTACTCCGGCTGCCCGACGCCTTTATGTTTGTTACGAAGCCTGATATAGATCTTGTCCAGGAAGACATTGCAGACCATCACAGATACCGTAGAACCGATGCCTGAGGTACGTTAGTTCATGCTCTCATAGAACCAATGATCATGGTGATCAAGGGATGAGTGACTCACTGAAAGTGACGAATGCAAGGCCAGTAGCAGCGGGCGTAAAGTCATAACGTTCTTGCAATATCGAGGGAAACGTAGTCGACATGATGTAAAAGTGGGCAAAGACGAGGGATCCGAACAGCGAGAGGATTTGCAGGACAAAACTGCTTCCGAGCACGATCCAGGGCCGCATCGCAGAGTCCCACACAACCTGCCAGCTGTTTCCAACATCCTCGGTGTCAAATTCTGTTCGGAGTGACGCATTGCCCGTCTCCTTCCTCATCCGAGCAGCCCTGCGCTTGAGGATGGGCACCTTGTACGTCTCCCGGAAGCACGTGAGGAACACAACCTCGCAGGCGGCCGCAAGGGCGGCAGCCATCCACAGAGTCTGTCTCCATCCCGCGGTCTGCGCTACCGCGCCAGCAATGGCAGGGCCCACTGAGCCCCCGATGAGTGGCGCAAGCTGGATGATGCTCATGGCCGCACCGCGCTCCTCGGAGATGAACATGTCGCCGATGATGGCTGGGCTGAGCACATTGGATGCCACGGCGAGACCCGTCAAGGCACGCGCCGTGATTATCAAAGATGTCGTTTGAGACAGCGCAGCTAGCATAGTGAAGGTGATAAAGAGAACATTTGCAGCATTCATGACGGGATACCGTCCGAACACCTCTGACAGCGGTGCAATGAACAAGGGACCCGCCGCCTCGCCGAGTTCCCAGATGGTAACCAGCAAGATGCTAGCTGAGCCGGTAGAGTGTCCATGGTCGAGGTCATCCACGATCCTATTAGCGATAGGCACTACTGAGATACATGTGAAAGTTCTGAACGTATTGTCAGCAGGGTTGAGTCACATTTCCTGTGAAAGGAACGGCGAATTCTCGGTTCACAGGTACATACACGGTGAATGCCATGAAAGCTAATAATGCGACAATGCCCCATTTATAGGCCTTCGGCCAGTCCATGGGGTTTTCGGTGTCGCCATGGGGGTCAAAGTCCACAATGTCCTTGTTTGGCACACGGTCCAGCAGGTCGTTCCTGGGGGTTGGATGGATCGCCTCGTCCGGGAGCAACGGTGTCGATTCGTCCATCGTAAAGCAACACGAGAATTCACCACCGGGTGAAGCTTTCGTTCTCGAGTGGCAATGCGGGACTTGTTGGCCAGAAGAGGAGGAATTATGGGGGTGGATGCGAGGTGTGGTCCCCGGACAATTGAGGAGAGAAACGTTGAACGGAACTGATAATAAATCAACCGGCCACCGGCCGAGTCAGCGTTCAACTTCCCCACTGCAAACCCTTGCAATGCCGACTTTTCTAGCAGGGTCACATCAACCCCAGATCCACCATTCTCGATAAGCATTGCGGAGAATGGATAAATACAGCAGGCCCACATAATTATGCAGTGAAAAGCATGGGTGGCTCTCTAGTATGAATACAAGTGTGCTTAAGTCACTCCTTTTTGAAATTCAAGTCGACCACAGCTTGTACATCTAACCAAATCCCTAATCTTGTGTATGTACGATGCAGGTCAAGTGGATGGACGGCTGCTTATTCCGGCTCTCAATGGTACCAGACGTCTTGCTAAGGAAGTTTCCAAGATTTATTTACGAGTCGAAGATACACGTGGGCGAGTGTAGTTTTAGTATGCGTTCTGCGGACGTGAATACTTTAACTACATAGTAGTTAAATAAATTTCCTTAAACTGGGTCCTATCAGATTACGTGATAGAGGGTTCATACACTTTAGTGTGGTGAAAACAGTGTGTATCTATCATCTCTGTAATCGTTTGTCAACTGAGAGGGTGGTTTGTGTGATATCCAACTTAATGAGCGTGCTCCATAATTACATATATCCTTCAAGAAAATAATGTTTGAGTCTTAGCCTGTGAGGTCTTCCAGGGTCTATTTCGGGAGTCAATGTAGGGACGGCGGTGCTTGGCCAGGAGGAGGCGAGGAATCCTTCAGTACCATTTTCCGACCACTCATTCATCGATTCGGCACCCAGGTAGCCGATTAATTCCGTGCCATACAGTTTCTTCCATACCCGTTGGGGCATACTAGGGGACAAACATGGCATGTTTGGTGATACATGCCATGATTTTGTAACATCGTATGTTATTATTACATGGCATGTCGAATTGACATGGCATGTAAGTTCTGACATGGCATGTAGATTTTGACATGGCATGTAAGTTTGACATGGCATGTAAGATCTGACATGGCATGTTGGCAAAAGGGGACTAGCGCCTTATTCCTGGGTGCACTATTCCGTTTTGGGTCAGGTAGTGCACTATTCCATTTTGGGTCAGGTAGTGCCAGATGAGGTGCGCTCTAGGCGCGCTGTCAATTCCGCGAGAAGTACTGTACATGATTTGTTTCCACACACCCTCTGCCATAAACCCGAAACCCGTCGTCTGCCACAAAACCGTGTGCTACAAGTCCGAAGCCCAGTCATGCCAGCCTTTCCGTAAATCCGTCTACCGACAGCCCGATGCACTCTGATCCATGACGCTTTGACTGTGTCATGCGACTGTGTCATGCTCTTGTTGGGGTGACTGGTGTGCGAACTGACGTGCGGGAAGTTGTCATAGCTGCACCTCGTGTGTGGGGGCGGTACTTGAACTGGTCGTCACGATTAGAAAAGGTACTCGGAGGGATGGTGGATATGAACATTACCTCAGAGGTCCCAGACCACCAACCCCAAGTGAGCACACACCGATCCAATCAGAACCTAGGAAACCACGGAGTTAGCACGCTGACAAAGAACCAGTGGAGAGATGGGGAGAGCGGGAATGGGGAATGGGGAGTGGGGAAATGGGGGATGCTGGGGTTGCTCACGCAATAGGATCTAGTGTAAACCTGGGTGGGAAGTCAATGTTCCAAGGTTGGCGGGCCTGTCGTATGTGTATTGAGGTCAGCGATGCTGTAAGACAGAGAGTTGGGGGAGAGGGAGAGGGAAGGTCTTGCCCGAGTTGCGGTCAGATGATCACAGCCAGTACAGATTCCAGTCATTCCAGACGATGCCGACTCCCTCGACATCCAGCATGTACAGCTTGGTTGGCTGCACGGCAGTGATGCCGATTACCACAACCTCATCGATCTTGTCCATAACCTGGAGGCCAAGGACATGATCACGACGACCGGAAGGGCGAATGGGCTGCAGCACGACAAAGATGTGTCGGTCGCGTAGATGGTCGAGAAGGAAGATATGGTCAACATGGCCAAACAGCTGGTCGTCTCCGTCTCGTGAGTATTGGATGTAATCGCCTACACTGAAGGTGAACCGCTCGTCCAGTGCAGCAGGGGACCTGTGGTTGCGCGTTGCCCATCATTAGTGATTTCCCACACACTATCATAAACCACCACCCCAGTCCTAATTGATTACCCTTTTGAGGCAGCGGACAGCCTCGACGCCATAGCCGGACAGGACAGCCGGACAGGACAGCCGGACAGGACAGCCGGACAGCATCGGGACAGCTAGCAAGGCCGGAGTCAGGGACGGGGAGGTACGTACTTGCTAGTGAAACCAAACTTGCGCGACCATTGGATGCGCTGCCGTAGAAATGTGGAAGGGTGCTGGGGTGGCTTGCCGTAGTCTTTCTCAAAGGCCAATCGGACATGGTGCCGAAACTCAGGTTCAGCGTACGGGTCTGACGGGAAGCTGGGGAGTTGCTGGCCTGCATTGATCTGATGACGTGTCGCACGGTATTCTGTGGTAGGAATAGCGTTGATAGCCGTTGGGTACCGGTGCTGCTCATCTGCCGAGTCAGTAACATCTACAACAAAGTCGTCCAATCCAAGGTCGTCCTTGATGGCGCTGCGATCGGCACGCGCTAAAACCTGATCAAACAAATCTGGGCACTTCTGGTAGAGATCAGTCAGCTTAACCGTCAAATCAGGGTCTGAGTGCTGAAATGCATTGCGCAGAACAAAGCGAATCGTCTCTTGCACATTGACTTTCATCAACATGACTTTCTCGATGTTTGTGTAATTGGTGCCGTAGACCAAGGTTTTGAAAAGCCTGTGTGGTAGAAAGCGCGTCAGCGAAATGCATAAGGTACGCGGGCAGGGCGGGTTGAGTGGGAAGGCAGGTGAGAACTGTGGGTCCGTAGCGGCGCTAGATCATTTTAGGACAGCTGCCAGCTCTTGTCGCTGGCCCCAGCCTTTAGCCCCTGGGAGGCAGGGCCATGTAAATGCGCCGGCCCGCCCACACCCAGATTTGCATTACCGTCCCGTCCAGCCCCAAAGTACTTACCGATGTAAATCCTCGCCTGTCAACACGTTCAAATTGACTGGAAGACCATACTCGTCAGCGAACGCTCTCCAATGCACACCGACATGAATGTTTGGACGCAAAGTATTGTTCAGAAACTGCATAGCTCCGGAACTCGTTCCGGTAACTTCGTGGTGACCGACAACGATGGTATCAAGAGGGCGTTCAGTAAGGGCTGGGCTTGCAACTCGCGATTGAGCTGGAGTCGGACCCTTTGAGCCAGCCATGCTTGCGGCCGCTACCATGGACAACTGGTTGAACATCTTGCGGGCCTCATATACGATTTGTTGAGTATTCTCGCGATCGGCCTTTGATACACTCCAGCTCATCAGGACCGAGTTACTCTTCGCGATAGCAGCACACGTCTTGACTACTACATCGACCGTACTACCCATCTCGGGGTATCGAGTAACAAGGTTGTCGATAAAGAGCTGCTTGATGTGTTTCTCTCGGAGCCAGTGTCGCAGGAACGGGGGGGCAGTGATAGACCATATTGCATGCTCTGATAGCGAGTAGCTCCCCAAGTGGTGCAGAGGTGATTGCAGTCGCTTCGCATTAGGGGGAAATTTCCATACCCGGAGAGCGAGCGCATATTCCTCTCGAGCCTCCGGCTTGAGGATGCCATCCTTGAGAAGAATATGCATCAGGTTAGTCAGGCCATTATACTCTGAGTGTGCTGCGTCCATTGGTCGAGTCATGACGAGGTCGAGAGCAGGAGAGATTAGTTGCAAAGGCGGCTGTGGGTTGTTGATACCCCATTGAACTCCAAAGCTGTCCTTGATATCCTGGTTGGGGAGGTCGGTCATCATCGTCTGCATTAGAGTTGTCTGGGTGTGGAAGCGACCGTGAGTAACGATGTCGAAGTTCAGCAGAACTTCTGGATCGGTGGCTAGCTGACCCTTTGGCACATAGCAGCATCGACAGAACTTGTGAGCCCTTGGACCCTTGAATCCAGAATTCTCTGCTTGGGCCGGCATATCGCCAGTGAAACACATCGTCCAAGCACATATCCGGGTCATCACGCCGTTGACCTCCATGATCAGACCCCTGTCTAGATGCTGCATCGATTTCAACGCGTGGATAACGTCTCCAAAATCAGACCCGTGTGGTCCAAAGACAACCGGTAGGATGTTTCGAGGTCGAGATCTCTCGTGGGCATTAAGGTTGGCAAGCGTCACATACATTGCTAGCAGAGATCGGTATGAGTTCCGGAAAATGCCGACGCCGTCGATGAAGACAAGAAGAGCTGCACTAGCGATTGGGTACCACTTGTACGACTCCTTCTGTTGCTCCCAATCATCGTCGGACATGTTGTCCGGGCGCGGGAAGAAGCCGTTCTCAACCTTAGCAACATCCCAGCGATCCTCCCAGAGAGAGCGGCCGAACTTCTCTAGCTCTAACTCAGCTCGAATAGGATGGGTATGGCAGATTGGAATAAGCTGGCCATCGATGAGCATACGCCGTACTTGATAGTACTGGTTCTGGTTTCGGGGTGGAATCCTAATGCTCTGGGCCTCATCATACTTCTTATGGGGCTGCTTGGGCTTGCTGGTCCTGGAGATTCGTGGGGCTCGGCTAAGTGCAGGGTCCTCGTGGGTCTCGCCAAACAGCTTATCGACATAAATGTCGACAAAATCGAAGACGCTAGACTCGTGGACGAGGGTTAGCGTAGAGTTGAGTACGAGCTCGTCCGTGGCCAGCGTAGTCGTTGTCTTGCCAAGAGCTCGGTGGTTAGGACGCAGAGCCTCCTGGATCTGCAGTGTCAGACCATGGATCCCAAATGTTGGACTGCCCTCACGCTTTTCGATTCCGAATCCGAAGATACGACCCAGATGAAGGTCCCCTGTGTTAGGGTCATCGTCACCGATCGTATGACAGTAGCAAGCCTCGTCCATGCAACGGTAATAGACGAAGTCCGAAGGGAGAATAGTTGCAAATGGGTCCGGCTTGTTATCGATCCAGATATGTGGATATATACCTCCCGATGCACGAACGGACGAAGCCCAGGCATGCGACTGAAATAGCTCTGTCGGCTCGTCGACGAAATGGGCTGGACCCTGGTGTGCGTTGCGGAAGATGTCAGAGGCAACGAGGTTCTTGAATATGGAGATTGGGTCAAAAAACGTCAGCTTCATGCTCAAGTCGGGCAGCTTCTCGGGTGCTACCGCCTTCCCCTTAGCCTTTTTGCCTCTCTTGTTCTTGGCTTCCTCGTCAGCAGCCCTGACCTTTGCCTTGTATGCCTCAAATTTCGTACGTTCCTCTGGCTTGAGACTTGGTGGTAGAGTAGGCATCTTCAGGATATCTAGTGGAATATCAGCCTCTCTCATATGCATGAGTGGCAGACGCTTTCGAAAACGGTCGCGCAGTGTTGAGAGCTGTGTGGGCAGGGCTATCACGTCTGGTAGACAATTGCCATTGCTGTCTACAAGGACGTGTAGAATTTGACGCAATCGCTCATAGCCCTTTCGGCTTACACCCTCGAGTTCAATGTATGTTGCTATTGCGGTTTCGAACTCGGACATCTCAATAAACTGGTTCTGATGAGATGGGAGGAGTCGCGAGGGGTCATCGGGGTCGAAGTTGGCTGCAGCCTCTGCTGTATCGATCTCGACAGGGCCGTCAAAACCCTGGGGAACGGCGGACAGAAAAGGTCGAGAGGGGGGTGATTCTGGGGCGAGTTCATGCGTGTCGACTGGGTCGAAAGCTACGGACTCAGGCTCGGGCTCGAGCATCACATCCTCTTCATACTCGGCAGCGCCACGGACATCTTCGGGGTCTAGTGCTGCCTCTCTCGCAGTGGCATCAACAGCGGCCTCTGTATTCTGTCGCAACTCTGCAGCATCGATCGCATCTGATAGGTGACGGCGTCAGTGGAGATCAGGGTACTCTGGGGCGAGTACTCATCACAGGGTTACGGTATGGCGGGCAAGGGTGAGTATCTATTTTGACTTAGGTGTGAACTCACTGTCAGACTCATCGGAGTCACTAGGAGAGCTAGACTCTTCTTCGCCCGATACTGGGGCTGGGTCTGGGTCTGGGACTGCAGGGTCGTCAATGTCCATAGCGTCGTCATCGTCAAAGGAGTTGGAGTCATCGGCGCCCATGTACAGATCGCCGTCATCGTCGACTTCCTGGATCGTCGGCAATCGCGACGGCTCGCCCTCGTCAGGGTTGCCTCCACCTGGCGCATCGATACGCGCTTGATAGGAAATCTTCGGTCGGCGCGAGCTCGAACCCTGGGACGCTCCCTGGGATTCGTCTAGTGACCGAAAGCCAGTGCCCTTCTTCCGGGGCATCTTGGTGTAGTAGGGCAAGCCGACCGCTCGCTAGGTGTGAGGGTACGGACGGGGATTGAGATGCACGGGTGTGGTAGGCGAGGATGGAAGGAGTGGTGATGTTATGAGAGGGAGTAGGAAGTCTGAAGGATTAGGTTTTCTACTTTTGTATGAAGGGTGGGAAAATGCCCTGGGGCTTGTAGGGTAAGGCAACGACGTTTACATTCACTCTAGGACCCTAACCGTTGCCCCCACTAACCAATAGGAAACGTATTCACTCCTACTGCTATATATTCACTACAGTAAACTTAGGATGAATTTTTTTCCCCATTCACTACAGTAAACTTGGGATGATTTTTATTCACTGTCTGTGTCCTACAAACGAACCTTGGAATATTTAAACCTGTCCCCCGTCCCAATCTTACCCTCCTTGCTTCCTTCTTCCCTCAACACCAACCTCCCCTACCCTCCCTCCTCCCTCTTACAGGTCCTCCCAGCTCCCCCCTTCTACCCTCTACCCTCTTTGCCACTCAAATACCATCGCAGACTTCCTCCCTACAAGCTAGTTTGGTGTTCTAGCTTTCCCCGACTAGCAGGACAGGATGTCCTCCAACGACCCTCCCGGTGGTAATCCACCCCGACCCTCGCGTAGAGGTGGCCGTAAGCCTGTTGCCCAGGACCAATCTCCACAGGGCCAATCAGCTTTCCAGTCCCAGTCCTACCAGACTGGTCCGGCCAGCTCTGCCCCTGAGCAACTTACGACATACACTAGCTCGTTTGCAGTCGATCCCTCTGGTCCACAGGTAAGTCCTATCCCGAGGTCACTGATTGAGCTGTAAGGCCTAGTCTAACTCATATATATCTTAACAACAGACCCCCTCTACTAGCAGCTTTCCGCTCCAGCAGCAGCAGTCCTCCCAGGGTTACCAGACAGGACAGAGTACAGGATCTCAGCGCTCTCAACCAAGCCCTATCGGTACTCCGTACCAGGGAAGTCCAGTGACTGCTGCAGAGCTCATTTCTCGTGGTAGCGGCGGCTCTGCAATCTTTGGCAAGAACAAGGAGGGCCAGTACCTTGAGGTCATCTACCCTTCTGCCTTCCTGGCCATCAAGCGAGAGAACAATATCATCCACCTTCAAGAGCCCTACCAGATCTACTACAAATACCAGAATGACCCCTCGCCACCAAGCGTGGAGGAGTGGCCTCTCATGGTCAAGAAACTTGATCGACTGGGCCGAAAGATTTTCTTTGTCCACGGTACCGCGAAATATGCACCTGCGGCAATCAAGGAGCTTTTTCCTGGCATCGATACACGGACTACCACTTTCCAGAAGCTACACCAGGAATATAACGTCAATATGTCCCAGAACTTGAGGCGGAGGGTCATGTGGGAGGATGCATTTGTAAGTTGAGAGCCCCTATGCCTATTCCAATATCTAAATTCTAACCTATATCCTCTCAGCTCCTCTGTCTTGAGTGGTCTCGAGACTTCCCTCACGATTTCCGTGTTGACATCGACCGTTATCCTGCTAACCCCGCAAATCTCAACTACACTCGACACTGGATCTACGAGCAGATGAACGAGGCTACATACAAGCGCGTCTGGAGTGCTGTCTGCGATGTGATTCCTTGGGCTAACAACTTCGAGGATAAGAACGCGCTCCAGTTCTGGTTCCTGAAGACAATCACAGCCGGCCTACTTCAGAAGGTTGGTCCCATTGCTGCTGCCGAGCAGAAGATGAACCCTGGCGTGAAGTGGGCCAAGCGTGGTGTCAAGTGGACAATGGCCATCAACGACCGCAAAGCCGCATATGACTTCCTCGAATTGCAAGGCGTCGACGCTCGTTTTCGCAACATCGAGATGGATACGTTCCAGTACGCTACCTTTCTCGATGAAAACACTGCCTCGACACCTACCTCGATGCCCAAGCGACGTGCTGAGGACCTGCGGGCCCAGAATGCCTTCATTAGCGAGTCGCCCCCTCCCTCCCCGCCTCACAAGACCGCTCGCCACCACAGCCCTTCTCGCGACAGCCCTTCTGCAGACCCTTTCAGAAGCCCTGGCCGTGGTTCCATGCTGTCTTCAGGTAGCAGGCCCCGATACGCATCGCCCCTCCAGCATAGCCAGTCTGCTACCCAGGGTTTTGGCCCTGGTGAGCCCGCCAGCGGCGCCCAAGAACAGTCCTTCCCGGTTGATCCCCAACTGTACGGCCAGGAACCCCGAGGCTCGGGTAGAGGCCCATTCGATACGCAGAGTGGTTCAACCCCCCGCGCTACGAGAACTGCGGAAGGAGGTGCATACCCCCACTCTTTTGAGTCTCAAGAGGTACGATCCGCGCGACTTGAACGGGAAAACCGGGACTTTCTTGCACGACGAGAGGCGGAAATCCAGGAGCAGTCTAGGCAGAGAATGCAAGTCGAGATTGCTCGTTTACAGGCTCAATATGCGCAGCGCTCACCCCAGCCTTCTGGCCCAAGCTACCAAGGTGGTGGTCGCCCTTCCCAATATTCGGGCAGCATGCGCTCTCCGTCTTTGCCTCCTACGACAGGACCTCCTCCACCTTCTCCACAGGGCATTCACTACGGCTCACAGGCCGCAGCATCCTCAGGTCGTCCCCGTAAGCGCAGCATTGGTTCGCAAGTCTCTGAGGCCAGCTCAGCCTTGAGCAGCCTCAATCTGGGCGAGGGTTCCCAACGGGGCTCACATGCCGGCGTTCGAGGCTCGCGCCCTAGTGGTCCACAACTGGGTTCCGGCCTTGGTAATGTCGGAGTGTATGGACGATCCCTGGGAACTCAAAATGAGAGCGTATACCCGTTGACACCACTCCAAATGCAGCAAGCCGCCGCTGGGGTTTTCTCAACTGGAACCCACCCTCAAGGGAGTAGCACGGAGGGGCAGGGCAGCTTTCCAACGGGCCGACGCACATCCGGTAACTTCATGGCACCTACCGCGTCCTCGCTAACACGAAGCAACTCTCGTCGGGAGCTACGTAGCGGCTCAGCTGCTAGTGGTGCTTCGACTGGAACGGGTGCCCAGGGCAGAGGCTCTATTCGCTCATCCACTCGCAATCGGCGCGCCCCTGTTTCCCTGGCCCAGGAGCAAGAATACAATCATCGTGTGGCAGAGCGTGAGCGCCGTCGTCAAGCTGGAGAGCGTGTTGATTCGCCATCGCCAGAGCTCGGCCGCGGTATGTCATCGCCAGAGCTCGGCCGTGGTATATCATCGCCAGAGCTTGGCCGTGGTACCAGCAACACCTCCACTCCCACCCCCACCCCCCGTCATGAGATTGAGACCATGCGTGCTGAGGGCTCTTTCCAGGGCTCTCGATCTCAGACATACGACAACACCAGCACCCAGGAGACTGAGACTATGCGTGCCAATGAGTCCTTGGACTTGGGCATAGACTTGGACGGTGAGGATATCCGTCCGTCCGAGGTAGCCGCCAACTACCTGAACCTACACCGCGCTTCCTACAACTAGGTTCGCTGCCCTAGGGTAATCATGATTACCATTATGCTGTTAGAAGAACTCTCTTAGTACCATGCCTGATCGGTGAGGAGGAAGGGTTTGGTCTGGGGATTGTGTTCTCTGATAGAGGTCGAGATGTGGTGGGAAGGGCCATAAGCCACGGGCGTTCGCCAATCGCCATGTTCGTTTGACTGGGAGGAAACATGGGATACGTGGTCCACATCGTGCGATACATATCAATAGCATTATTACAGCCAGATAGCCGAATTAGGCCACATCAATGAACACTATGATCACTACAGCTTCCAATCCCTCTCATTGCAATGCAGTCAGGATGCCCAGGTTGGGTGGTGATGACATGGGAAGGGTGCAGTATGACTGGGTGTGGTTGATAACCCGAACCCTACATTTGGGGGTACCCTCCCCCTCAAAAAAAAACGCGCTATACCTATCTGGTCAACATGCCATGTCAAATCAACATGCCATGTCAAATCGACATGCCATGTCAGGATTTACATGCCATGTTTGGCCTGACATGCCATGTCTGTCTCCTAATCTCCTCCTATGGGTACCGGAGGCCCAGTGGCCTTTGGGCCAAACGGGCCAAAGAATGAACGGTGCATCAATCAGTGGCTTTCATCAGCCCCTGGATGGTAATCGATTTTACTTTGCTACTATTGATATCGAGGCCGATATGCTTGCCACCTCGCCCATCATGGCCACAGCCTTTTGAACAACGCCTGGGTGTGCAGAAAGCATACGGCTGCGACAAACACAAATGTATATATGGCACCTCGGAGAATCGCTATGTCTGTTTATGGGCCAGTGTCGAAGATATTTCTACAATACATTCATCGTTTATCGCTAGGGAAGTCAACAGACTAGTGGTCTGGCACCAAGAAGAGAATAGCATCATACTCGAGCCCAAATCGTCATAATTGGTACACTTAGTTTTTTTTCATTTTGAAGTACCCAAACCTCCAGTATGCCATTTATCGAAGAAAGTTGCCCGTCAACGATAAGGAGCGGTTTGAGACTGGGGGTTGAAATCGAAACTCTTCTCAGTTCCAAATATGCCCCTGAGAGCACTATAGGGATGGATCTCGAGACATTCGCCGAGATGGTCTGCGAGACTCACAATCTTACTAAATCCGGCACAGGCTGGCCTGACATGAGCACAGATATCAATAAACCACATGCATGGCGCCATGTAAAGCACACCGGATGGCTATTGACATCGGACAAGACAATTCGTGGCCAAACTGACACAACTTGTAAGTATATCCATATGTGAGAGAACCCACAAGGAAGCACATACTTACCACTATACTGAGTCGTATACTAATTCTTATGTGCTTTACTAAGTCCCAATCGAAATTGTATCAGCAATACTCCATGTCCAGCCTGCGAGCACATGGCGTATGGAAATAGAACACCTTTTCGAGGCACTGAACGATTCATATGAGTTTGAGACTAACAGGAGCTGTGGCTTCCACGTGCATCTATCCCCAGGCAATTCTTCCTACAAGAGGGGCGACTGGACGCTTGAAGAGCTCAAGAACATCGCTATGGCCGTCGTCTACTTTGAAGACGCCTTCGAGGTCCTCATCCCGGAGACCAGGCGAGGAAGCAAGTGGCACAGACCAAACCGGGCCCAGAACCGTCGGTTCGAGAAGCTCAGTACGAAGCAATGCCTACGAGAGATCAGCAAGGTGAAAGATATGCAGGCCCTCTGCTTGTTGATACATCAGACCAAGAACTCGAACTGGAACTTCATGAATACTTACTATCCCCACGGGATAGGTACTGTTGAGTTTCGTCAGCCTCCAGGTGTTACCGATGCCGCTGGCTGTCTTACTTGGGCAGAACTGGCCGTCGACTTTGTCCAGTCGGCACGACGGCCAGACCTGTATGCAGAGCTTGAACAGTACCCGCAGACGGTGGAAGGCCTGAAGCAATTCTGCTACGATGGTATGACAGAGGGAGTGAGCAATTCGAAGTTTCTTGATCCTTTGTTTGAGGGCAGGTCCGGAGCTTTACAAGCTCGTTGGGCTGATGAGATGGAGGATCACAATGCATTGATACGAAAGGAATGTTATGATACCAAACAGAAAGCCCGTATCTAATCTTTATACTTGTGTAAGTATCTCGGTATGGAAAATGGCTTCCAAGAGGGAAAGGGAGGGGCACATTTGGAATGATAGGCTATTGACTGGCAGATTCTGTAAAACTTAAACATGTTCTAAGAAGGGGTTTTGTCACTCTAGCATATACCTAGGTATGTGACTTTCCCGTCAGTGATTGGATGCCCAGGCAACGTTTCGATATTTGTGAAGTGGTTCTTCAGCTTCTCGTTTTCATAAGGTTGACTTGGGGCAGCCGGGCCCTCGGATCCCTGGCTTATGGGTCAGATATTCGAAGGTTCACCAAAGGGGATGGGCACTCGTCTCCTAGCATACCAAACATGTAGTATGCAATTTTAGGGTCTAGTGGACTGAACAGACCGAATAGTGGACATGAAGAAGCCAGCTAGCTGCCAGATGGCAGATATCATTGTAAAAATGTCTTGGATTGTAGTGACATTGTGATGCCCATACCAAGTGATTCCTTTGCATCACGATGTAATAGAATTGTTTCCCATTCCCTAAATTGAAAGCAGGTTTAGTGACTCTTGTCAAGTATTTCTACGTGGGTATCGTCGACAACAAAGGTCGTTACCCCACCTCCTACCAATCAAACCCATCTACCAAGACAACACCCCTTCGACCCAAAGTCATCCTCAACCAAAGTGGGCAGCAAACGGGCAACCAGAGGGACGGGACTTCTTCATGCGGGCCATCTCAACCTCCATATCCTCCATCCCCTTCCCCATTCTATTCATCGGGCCCAAATCCGTAGCTATAAAGCCCTCAGGCATGGTCCCAGTCCCACCAGGCACCGATCCCCCACACATCCTGGTCAACAGGGCCATCGGTCCCCAGCGGGCCCGGAAGGTGGGCTTGTTATAGTACGGAGAAACGAGATAATCGAAGTGGTGAATGCGACCAGTGTGTGGGTCCGGCTCGGAGAAGTATTTCTTGGGACCCATACGCGGGAGACAAAGGTACCGCAGGAAGATGCGCCGAGCGTTAAGGAGACCAAAAGCCACAAAGGCGGCGAAGATACCCGGCTCGGGGTACATGAAAGCCTCGCGGATACGGTCGCCCATCAACACTGTCATGATCTCCAGGGCGAATGGGCGCAGGGACTCAGGGACGTGGAAGAACAGCAATCCGACCAGCGCATCCGCCAGCTTTTTGTTCTCAGGGTAGGGCTTCATCGCCTCGACCTCGTAGTTCTTTGCCCATCGTGTGATGTCCTCCACGAACTCTATGCCGTCGGCCCAGGCCTCCTGTGTGAGATAGCCCTTGTACTCAATCTCCATGGCGTCGCCGATACTCTTCCAGAAAGTTCCAATGGCGCAGACCTCCATATCGTTGAGGGCGCGCCATTCGTACAGGCGAATGAATCGGATGGGTTCCATGGCAGCCACTGAAAAATAGAGAGTTAGTACCTTCCAGGAAATATTGGAGCAATGGCGTTGACGCGCTGGGATTCGAGACATGAGCCTAGATTGCAGCTGTTGCCGCTTCTGGACTCAACATGTCTTGGGGATCATGAGACAAATGGAAGAGGGTCCGGCCCGTCTTGCTCTGACTTACCAGCTAGGGTGTACAGCATATCTGCGTTGGAAATCTTGCCAGCTTTCTTGTAGGGATTGTGCAGGTGGTTCATACGGGCGATGGCTGTGATGCAGCGTTCGGAGGTTGGTGGGTTGAGGGAGAATTCGCCGAAAATGACACTGGTGTCCTCGTAGCGTTTGGGTGCTGACGAGGGATCTGAGAACGACTTCGTCTTAGCGAGCATGCTGGAAACCGTAGAAAAGGCATAGGTCTTGGCGTCGTTAGTCAATGTCCTGGATTCCAGTGAAGTTGGGGGGCGGGTGGAGGTTCACCTTGAATATGGCGAATTGCAGAGAAAACTTGTATAGTAGAGGAAACTCATAGCTCATGATGTGCTCTAGGATCTTCTGGGCATCGTCGTTGGTCATCTGGGCCATTGAGGCACGGTCAGGGTAGCTGAATCGCTGGAGCATAGCTCTCTCTTGCTTATAGCGGAAGATAGAGCATAGACCGCCCCAAAGACCGATACAACTGGCGATGGTGATCGTCCAGGCCAACCACCCGTTGATATTCAGCACCCCAACATTATAGCCCGCGATGGTTTCAAATGCGGCGAGCTGGGTCACATTCTCATAGAGACGGTCCACGACCAGGCGGGGCTGGCTGACAGCGGTGAGGATGAAGGACAGCATTGTGGATCTGATTAACAAGAAGGAAGGAGAAGGGAGAAGGGCAGTGCATTGGAAGAACAAAGATGGGTTAGATTAGGAATAGACAAGGGGAAATTTCAAGAAAAAGTGTTTGTCACCACTACCTTGGAGGACCAGATGTCGACTGATTGCGTGGACATGGGGAGATGTTGTGGAAGTCACAATGTCTCGGTAGTGTTTATTTCCGAGGTCCCGACCAGCTGGTGACAACGCAACAAGTCAACTTTGGAGGGCATGTGCCACGTGACATGCCCTGGTGATTACTGATATGTACCCAGGGATTGGGCAGTTACATAGTTAGACACTGACAAGCCTGGGTAGCTTGACCGCAGTCTTCATTAACCTGCGATATCAACTTACTAGAAGTAAGTTCTTGCAAACTACTTGTAACCACTCGGGAGATATTGTGCAGCCACTAGTGACGCACAAGGACGATGAGCCTCCCGCCCCCCCTGCACATCTCACGAATGGTGGTGTGTGGGAAACGTTTCACCCATAACGATCTTGACTGGATACTTCTTTCCTGTGTACAGCCCCATGTCCCGCTTGGAAATCCTTATTGGCTTTGATGCTCTTCACCGAGGATGGCTGTTTCGACCGGCCCCTTGTCTAAGAGCCGCCGAGCAATCGGAGTCCCCAACTGACCGACCTAGTGTTTGTACGACTTTGGCTGATTTGGCCAGAGATATCGAGATCCTTGGGGGTCACTTTCCACACACAGAGAAGCCATCGCTCGGATGACGTTACTGCCAACACTGCCTCATTATCCATTCCACACAGAACTGGGTAAAGATTGTAGTCATTATCGATAATGACTGACAAGGTCATAGTCCAGTTGCTTCCGGTCAAGGACTTATAATGATATTGGCATGGAGCAGAATACAGCTTTGCTTCCCTCGAAGAGTCTCGTCACCGTCTCGCACTGAGCTGAGCGGAGTGTTTCAACAGCTACCGCATCGAGCTATGAACATGTTAGCTATTTTTGTTTGTAGCTACATTTCAAGGTGCTACCACACTTGCGATCTAAGGGAATGGGCAAGGCTGTGACCCCGGATGCTTTCATGCCTTCAATATCACACTTGGAAGCAGGCTCTCCAGCGTGTACATGGCCATGGTGCGGTATCAGATAAAGCTACTTGCCGTCGATTTGAAACAGCAGACTTGTAGCACTGATTGCTTGCAGCCTGTCCCATGTCTGTTTGTGCACGGTATGATACTGAGGGGAACTGTAGATAGCAGGATGGCCGACGTTCAAGCTGGTACAGTTGATCTGAGGGAAGTGGTTTCTAAGGGACGACGTCAGGACAGTGAGGCCCCTGTAACATTGGAATACTGACCCCTGCAAACATGAAGACTTATGGGCCATCCGGGGAGCTTGGACCATCTACAATGCACGGGCCATTACCCCAATGTTTCAGGGCAAGATCTGGTTATCTGATCGAGCTACTGCACAGTATCTGAATTAATTTGACGTCCTCCAGAAACGGCTTTTGGGGAAGGCTCTCCTGCCTCATTCAACATTGTTGGCATATATGTATGGATCTCAATGGGTGGGAGCCTTCCAACTTGAACCTCATACCAGTCTTTAATTTTACGGAACGCCCAATATTGCAGCCATGTGTCTCAGTGATGCTATGTTATCTTCTACAGTACGACAGACTGCCATCGGCCCAGCGCCATGTCTGGGCGACGTGGGGCCGCGCCACTCAGCTCGACTGGGCGCTCTCTGACTCGAACCGCCGGAAATGGTCGAGACTGTTTGGTACCTCTTATTTTTCATTTCTAGCCTGACTGTTTGTTAACCAGTATCTAATCACTCCTCCAACCTCTCGTTGTCTCTAACTAACCTTTGCGCTCCTATCGACCTCTCTCGTCCTGTTCTGAGTTCATGTGACCCTCACCACCCGTGGCTGCTCACCCTCGTCACTGACCAAATATGGGGACCGACGTGGGAGCCGAAGAGCCGCTCTTGAGGAGCAACGAGACAAATTATGGTACCAATAACGGCGCGGGCGCTGCTGGCGACCATGAACCAGCGTTCGCAGACGACACAGACTCCTTCAAGGGCTCTCTCGACCCCGAGGCTCAGGAGGGTGTTCAACAAGCAGACGCAGTTACGCTTGTCTGGACAAGGTCTGCCCTCGTACTGGCATATGCCTTCATCTTCCTCAACTTCTGCACCATGTCCATGGAGCAGCAGACTACATTGAACCTTTTGCCCTTCGTTGTCAGCGATTTCTCAGCGCACTCTCTCATCCCAGCCATCGGAATCGCATCATTCATCCTTAGCGGCGTGTTTAGGCTCCCTGTCGCCAAGATGATTGATACCTGGGGCCGTCCACAAGGCCTGGCCGCAATGACTGTCATGGCGACCCTTGGTCTGGTCCTGATGGCAGTCTGCAACAGTGCTACGACATATGCTGCTGCCCAGGTCCTACGTGTCATCGGTTTCAGTGGTTTCTCCTACATACTGGAAATCATCATCGCGGATACTTCGTCGCTCAAGGACCGAGCCCTGGTATTTGCCTGCACCGGATCTCCAGCTATAGCTACGAATCTCCTTGGGCCGCCTGCTGCTCAGTGGTTCCTCCGCCACAGCTCATGGCGGACAGCATTTGCATTGTTTGCCGTGCTGACACCATTAGTCGCTCTCCCCGTCTTTGGCATTCTCGAGTCCAACGCGAGGAAGGCAAGGAGTCTTGGGATCTTGAAGAGTTCAAAGATTGAGCGAAGCTGGCTGGGGGCCTTTTGGTATTATGCCGTCGAGTTTGATGGTAAGTCCCTCTGGGTCACAATCTCAAGGCATCAGCTGACATTCTTGCAGCCGTAGGTGTCTTTCTCGTGGGCGGTGGCTTGACCCTGATCCTGTTGCCCTTCTCCATTGCCGGATCATGCACCGACAGGTGGTCACCAGACATGTTCCTCATGCTGGTACTGGGCTCTATCCTCGCGGTCACTTTCATCCTGTTTGAGTGTTATTGCGCCCCGAAGCCTTTCGTTCCGTTCAGGCTACTGTGCTCCCGCAACGTTATGGGTTCTTTTATCCTGTGCGCCGTCTTATTCATCGCCTACTATTGCTGGGATGGTTACTTCACATCATACCTCCAAGTCGTCCACGAGCTTTCCGTCTACCAAGCTGGTTACGTGGCCAACACATACATTATTGTCGGAGGCCTATGGGCTTTCGTGGCGGGATGGCTCATTAGGTCCTCGGACCGTTTCAAATGGCTCGCTCTTTGTGCCGTTCCAGTGCTCATTCTGAGTGGTGTCCTGATGGTGTTCTTCAGACAGCCATCAACGTCTATCATCTTGGTTGTCTTGCCTCAGGTAGTGCAAGCCTTTGGAGGTAGCACGCTGGTAGTCACCGAGCAGATGGCTGTCATGTCGGTCGCGAAACATGGCGAGGTAGCCTCGCTGATCGCACTGCTGGGCCTGTCTACTGCTATCGGCTCGGGGATTGGCAGTTCTGTCTCCGGAGCCATCTGGACAAATACTGTCTATGCTGAACTCCTGAGGCTTCTTCCGGACGACGCAATGGACGAGGCACAGGAGATCTACGAGAACCTCCACGTGCAGCTAAGCTATCCGATGGGCTCTCCCGTGCGTGAGGCCATCATCCAGGCTTACACCATTGCCCAGCGCCGAATGCTCCTTGCCGGCCTCTGCGTCCTACTTCTTGCTATACCTTCGGTTGCGGTTTGGAGGGATGTGAGAGTTTCGCAATTTAGACAGGTCAAAGGACGTGTGTTATGAGAGAGCAAATTATTGCGACTCCGTGGGCATGTTGCCCTCTCGGTCTGAGATGGCCGCAGTTGTCGATTCTGGTGAGCCCACCACCTCTGTATATACATATCCATCTTATCGCCTTCTTGCATATTGCCTTCCTCTTGCATTTCGTACCCGCCAAGGCCCGACAGGGGCCTTGCTTGCACTAGTGAGCAAAGTGGTCTTCAGCCTTGGGCAGCACGTGGGCAAAGCTGGAGGCCTGGATCCGGGTGGGTTTCTGGCAGCGGGTCAACTAGACTCGAATGCTGCCCGAAGGCCGCAGCAACGTCTATTCTGGAGCCTGGAAAAAAACGGCCCAAGGCTTCCGTTTGCGACAGGTAGAAATACCGCGTCAGACTCACCATATAACCGTTACTTGTACCGGAGTTTGGGTTCTCGTAGTTTGAGACTGGTGTGGAGAGAAGACAACCTCCTTCGGATTCGCGCTCGCGCTGGCATCTGCTTGGTCAAAGCCCATGTTTCATTGAATATGGGACAGCCCGGAACCCAAGATGATCAATTCACACCACCGAAATCGGGGCAACAAAATCCCCATGCCCAGACGGAGGAAGTGGGAACCAGGGTCTGCACTGATGAAAATGCAGAATCTTATCAGATCATCTGATTAAGTGCTTCGTCAAGCACACCATCTTGGCGTTACGACGCTTTCACATCCCCACATCACCTCGCTAACTGCATTCGGCAGTCTAGACAAAACTCTGCGCCAATGTTAAAGGCGAAAAGGGCCCAAAAACAGGGCGATCAGCTTCCCAAGTGTCCGGGCGCCCTGGCTCGCATGAGGCTATCAGGGTCAGGGGCAGGCCTGAGGACCATGACTGGTGGAGTGTCAATGAAGGTGGTGTGCAGTTTTCATGCCTCTCGTCGGAAATGGCGCAGGATGGCATTTGCTCCGTCTACCAGGGTCCAATTTTCTGTAGTCGCCGTCATGTCGGTGGATCTTGCTTTCATTGTTGCCGCCGCTGGCTCGGCTCTTCAAGCAGCCCCTTTCGCGATGTGACTCGAGTAAACTTGGAAGTTGGGTTTCGAGATGCTGGGTTTGTGGCTGAAGACAACGACGCAAGGCGCGGCTACAGACAGTACTCTGCAACTTACAGACGCCATTACCAGCCAAAACGGATCTCAATAATAGACGCATCGCTGAACTCTTTCGAAGGCTTGAAATAGCTTTCAATTCGACACACGCGATGGCCACTCAAACTCTACCTTCTGCCGTAGAACAGCCCGTCGCAAAACACCAACGCCCTTCCATTCTTCACGGTCCCGTTGACCCTCCACTATCAGATCTCACCCTTGGCGAGCTGCTTGAGCTCCAGTGTCAGCACAATGGTGAAGCAGATTGCATCAGTATCCCGTGGACGGGAGCCCGCTGGTCGTACGACGACCTCCGCCGGCAGTCAAGCCTCATCGCGCGAGCCCTACTCGCCGAGGGAATCGGGCATGGTGACCGGGTGGCTATCATGGCTGGCAATTGCGAGCAGTATGCGGCCGTCTTCTTCGCAGTGGTGAGGATCGGCGCCATCCTGGTCATCCTGAACAACACTTACACGCCGTCTGAGGCCATATACGGCCTCGAGTTCACGGCGTGCAAGGTCTTGTTCACGACCAAGAAGATTGGGCGGTCGAGCAACGAGCCGCTGCTGGCCCAATTGGCAGCCAAGGACGATGGCCCGAAGGTGTTCATCGTCAGGGGCGAGAGCGAGGGGTACCGGACGTACGAGGACATGATCCTCCAGGGCAGCAAGCAGGACCCGGCCAAGCTCTACAGGGAGGAGACCAAGGTGTCGACGTACGATGTGTGCAACCTCCAGTTCACGAGCGGAACGACCGGCCACCCCAAGGCCGCCATGCTCACCCACCACAACATCATGAACAACTCCCGCTTCATCGGCGACCGCCTGCGGCTGACCACCGACGACGTCCTCTGCTGCCCTCCCCCTCTCTTCCACTGCTTCGGCCTCGTCCTCGGCCTCCTCGCCGTCATCACCCACGGCGCCAAGATCGTCTACCCAGCGGAGGTCTTCGACGGCCCGGCTACCATCCGTGCCATCCAGGACGAGCAGTGCACGGCGCTGCACGGCGTGCCGGCCATGTTCGACACGCTCCTCGCCCTGCCCGAGGCCGCCAACCTCGACGCGTCCAAGCTCCGGCTGAGGACGGGCATCATCGCGGGCGCCCCCGTCCCGCGCTACTTGATGGAGCTGCTTGTGTCCAAGCTCGGCATGCTCGAGTTCACGTCGAGCTACGGCCTGACCGAGGCCAGCCCGACGTGCTTCAACGCCTTCACCGACGACCTGGTCCAGACGCGGCTCAACACGGTCGGCACGGTGATGCCGCACGCGCACGCCAAGATTGTCGGCCGCGACGGGAACATCCTCCCTGTCGGCGAGAAGGGCGAGCTCTGGATGGGTGGGTACCAGGTGTGCGCCGGGTACTGGAACAACAGCGAGAAGACGGCTGAGGTCATGACGAGGGATGAGCATGGCATGCTGTGGTTGCATACGGGAGATGAGGCCGTGTTTAATGAGGATGGGTACTGTAGCATTACGGGGCGATTTAAGGATATCATCATTCGAGGTAAGCTACGACGTGGTCACACGCACACACTGATTGGCATGGTCATGGACAATTGCTAACGGGACTGAACCCTAGGCGGCGAGAACATCTATCCCCTCGAGATCGAGGAGCGCCTCATGGCCCACCCCTCCATCAGCCTGGCGGTGGTGGTCGGCATCAAGGACGAGCACTACGGCGAGGTGGTCGGGGCGTTCCTGGACGGCAAGTCCAAGGACACCAAGGCGCACCTCACCAAGACCGAGGTCCGGGACTGGGTCACCAAGAGGCTGGGCAGGCACAAGGCCCCCTCGCACGTCTTCTGGATGGGCGAGGGCGGGATCCCCGCCGACGTGCCGCTGACGGGCAGCGGCAAGATCAGGAAGTTCGAGCTGGCCAAAATGGGAGAGGATGTCCTCCAGAAGCAGAAGGGCAGGGAGGCGAAGTTGTAGTGGGCGAGTGGAAGTGTAACCCCCCCCCCCGGTGTGTATCCATTGGTTGTTATGGATGTAGTGGTTGTTTTGGGCGTGTTGGGATTCTGGATCATCTGGCTTTGGATGTGGCATTGCTTCTGGCGTTGGATTCTGAAAAATACCTATTCTTAGAGATTATACATAGATGCTATTACGCGGATTTTCTGGCCTTTGGCCACAGACAGGATGGACAACTCTTGCTGTTTCGGCTCACCAAGTTCATCAACAGGGACGACCTCGGGATGAGTGCTCGCCACTCCGACACAGAGACAAGCCAGCCAGCCCGCCAGCCTACGCGTTAGGCTCTACCACATCACATGCGTCGGGCTGTCAGGTTGTTCCGCCGTTGAAGAGGACCACAGTAATCATTTGGGGTATGAGGGTATGGGGGTCTGGCAGGATCACAAGATTGAGGCATCAAAAACTTCGTATCCCCGTTCTGACCCACACAGAAATTTATCTGATCCGATTCTACTCCACTCCACGCCAGCGAGATCGGCACAGAAGGGAGCAGTTCTGGCAAAATTTTTATCAGATCTGCCATCCATGGTGGGGACTGTCCGACTAAAGTTATCTGATCCGTTCTCCTGCAAGCCACCCTTGTCATCAAGCATAGGGCGCGCACCCCTGAGAGGGGGCATAAGCCGATATGATTGGTAGCAGCCTTCTTCAAGGTTGTGGCGGATCAGCATGCATGCTGATGATCAGCGTCGCGCTATGCTACCGTACTGACATCTTCAAACGTGTGCGAAATGAGCAGGTTGAGTAACCGAGCCGTCCAGGATTCTCGTGTCACCCATTGGCGGTGCGGAAGGGCATGGCAGCCGTGAAGGGGAAAGAGAAGAAAAAAAATTGCAGATCGGACCCAGTCACGCAGGGGACGCAGAACCGAGGCTATCCTGGTATGCAGCTTGTCAGTCCTGTGCGATGCTGCAGACAGGTGGAGGCTGTGTGATGCAGACCAAGATCTGTGTATTCATTAATCGGGGTCTTCTGGGTGGGTAGTAATGGGAAACACTCTGCGAGAAAATGCTACTGTGTGTTCGAGCAGTGGTATTCTCTTTGGCAGGTCTCACACACTATCTTATCTTTCATCCTCTGTTTCAGTCTGAAGTATTGTTGGTCAAACTATAGTTGTATACACGGTAGCATAGTGTAGTAGCATCTGCAGTTACGAGAACATGGCACGCCTCACTCTCACAGACGGGCTCTCAGCCGAGCCAATTCTTCGGCTACCGCACCCATACCTCACTCCTTACTTCACCTCATCCAGCAAGTCGACACCATCATCCTCCTCAGCATCATCATCACCACCACCAACCAAGCTATACCAGCTCACCACACCATCCGGCTCCAAGGACCAGATCCAGTCCCCCCCTGAGCCCCTCCACAACGACAAGCTCTTCTTCACCGAGCCCGAGGACCTCAAGTCGTCCAAACGGCCCTCCCAGTCCAACAACACAGCATGGGCGCGCGCAAGACGCACCCCATCCTCCACCCTCATCTGGGAGGGTAATACCGCGCCAACACTCGCGCAGACATGGCTCGTCGTCTACGCGCTGTTCACCATCCGGCCCGATGAGGAGTCCATCCGCCTGACCCTCCAGGGCGAAGGCAAGGCCTCCCTCGCCAACCAGCTCCGCGCGACCATGCTCGCGGTGGACCACCCGCTGGACGAGAGCCACGGCGCCGGCGCCGCTCAGCAGCAGCAGCCAGACGAGCTTGTCCTCCTCCGCGCCGCCTTCTGGCAGGGCGCGGGCTCGCCCTTCGGCGCGCGGTCCGCCTGGGTCCCCACGGACGGACCCGAGACGCCCTACGCCACGACGGCCGTGCCGGCCCTGACCCACGTCATGACGTCGCAGCCGGCCAACGGCGTGCTCGCGCGGCACCCGCGGCGGGTGCCCAAGCCGCGCCCGGGAAGCACCATCTACAGCCGGTGGGTGCCGCACCTGGGGGAGACGTTCAGCATGGTTGCGCTGGACCACACGGACGGGGCGCACCTGGGGCTGTTCCACGCGTGGCAGAACGACCCGCGGGTCAGCCAGGGGTGGAACCTGAAGGGCACGCTGGAGCAGCACCGGGGGTACCTGGGCAGGATGCACGCGGACCCGCACAAGTTTGCGGTGCTGGCGGCGTTTGATGGCGTCTTCTTTGCGTACTTTGAGGTCTACTGGGCCCGCGAGGACCAGGTCGGCGCTTACTACCACTCGCTGGACTTTGACCGCGGCAGGGAGGTGCTCGTGGGCGATGTCAAGTACCGGGGTGCGTACCGCGTGGGCGCGTGGTGGGGGAGCCTGATGCATTACTTGTTCCTGGACGACCCGCGCACCATGCAGGTTGTTGGGGAGCCCAAGTTTACGAACTCTACTGTCCTGGCGTATGACTTTGTGCATGGCTTTGGTCTGGACAAGTTTGTGGATATGCCGCACAAGAGGGGTGCCTTGATGAGGTGCTCGCGAGAGCGGTTCTTCCAGATTTGTCCGCTGGCTGAGGATGAGAGGGAGAGGAAGCAGAAGGTCGTGGGTGGCACTCTGGTTGGGCTGGTGCCGAAGTTGTAATTCGTTTAGAGGTAGAGGAGAGCGGAATGGTCGTGGGTTGGTGTCTGTGTAGATATAGATATAAATATGTTTTGTGGAATTTCGTATCGGGTTGGTAGTCAATAATTCATTGGTGACCGAAGATCTGTCTATCTATCATCCATCAAGATGTTCCATCTGTAAACTCCCAAAGAACGCCGCCCATGCAAATGCTTCTCCGACTGCTTAGCCCTCAATAAGGCTGCCCTTGGGCAGGCTCTGGCCTTCTCCCAGCCTCATGTGGTTCCAGCAAATAGAGAACCCAAGGTCATCCCCGAAGAACGCCTTCATAACATCCTCTCCAGAACACACGCCCTGTGCCGGACTACAGGAGATGGCCTTCTTTCCCACTGCCAGCCCGATCATAGGGGGTATCTCCCCCAGTTCCAGAAACTTGGGCGCAACACCGTGCATCTTCTGCAGGATCATCTCGTGGATGTTATGTGCCACAAAGTACCCCATGTGCATGGCACCACCGCACCTCTTGATGCCAGACCATTTGATGGCATCCCCGGCGGCGAAATGACTGTCCGCATTCGGCACTCCGACTGGGAACTGCATGCTCGCCCGGGCCTTGATGAGCCCCTCCTCGTCGAGGGCTTCTTTGGGAAGGAACTCTGTTGACGGCACGGACTTGGAGATGGCCATGATGACCACGCTGGCCTCCATCTTTTCGCCGTCAGTGAAGCTCACCTCCGTCACCGTCCTGCCGTCCTCGCCCTTTACTTCCTTCGTCCCGGCCAGCCGCTTGTTCAGGAGCAGATTTATCCCCGTCTCCCTCACCAGCTCAACGGCCTTGTCCTTGCAGTCATCAGGAAGGCCCTCGGAGCTCAGCAGCTTGTCCCGGGAATGCACGAGCGTGACCTTCGTCTCGGGCTGGAGCACCTTCAACTCTGCTGCCATCTCAATGCCTACGGCGCCACCGCCAACCACGACCACGCCATCGGGCGCGTTACCCACGGCGCTGAGATGTGAGCCGGCCTCGGCGAGGTACTGTTTCCTCGTTAGGGACTGCGGGACAACAGGCCAGACACGACGGAGGCCCGTCCCCACGACTAGGTAGTCGTAGGTGAGCTGGCGTTCTGTCTGGGTGGCGGTGTCGAGGACAGTGGCCCGCTTGTTGGCCGGGTCGACGTTCTTGGCTGTGCCCTGGATGATGCTGCTGATCTTGGGGGTCTTCAGCGCCGGGATGTTATCGTACTTCACCCAGGCTTTAGAGGAGTAGGACTCGTCTGCGAGGGCTAGAGGTGAGCCGATGAGATGATCTAAGTTCAGAGTTAGCCGGGGGTGTCTTCAAATGCTACGGGGTGAAAGCCCGGAGCTCAGGCAATTTTCAAAGTAGAATATCCAAGAACTTACAGTAGCCGTCTCTCTCATCGACGATGGTGATATCAACAGGAATCTTGCCATCGTGAGCGGGCACGACTCCGTTCCCCTGGCGCGCCGCGCGGCCCTCGGACAGATCGATCAGGTTGAGTGCCGCAGACAGGCCTGCATAACAGCCACCCAAGACGAGAACCTTGAAAGGCTCAACTTGGGGAGAATCTTCGAATTGAGATCCCATGTTTCTGGCGAGATGTGAGACAGATGCGTGATGACGACGTGAAATGGTGATTATTGCTGGCTGGTGAACCACGGTGTTCAAGGGTGTAAAATGAGTGACTCTGGAGAAACAAGGAGGGGAGATACGGACAGTAAAGCACTGAAGTACGTTACGAAGTCCGGGAGACATGCTTGCAAAAGGGGAGATGACGCCGTTTTATGCATACAAGATACAAGGGGGAACGGGACGACAGAGATGGGCACAGCTCCCTATCAACTGGGAGCCCTGGGAGCCCTGGGAGCACATGCCTTCCCCTTCCTCCTTTTTCTCCACCGCGACTCATCTCGGAAGCTCGGATAGCGATCATCCTTCAACACGTTATACTGCACGACCCCTGTAACGGTGTAGAGGTGCATCCTAGGACCCCTGGCTTGGCTTTCGGCGATATCGAATCAGAGATCTTATCAGATTGATCAGATAACCCACATCGGACCACTTTTTTGGTCAAAATTCCCCGACGCACTTCGGTGTTTTACACAAATCCCCCCCTTTAAATCCACTCACACACTACCACAGGGCTTGTACTGTCATCAAGCATGACGACAACTGCAGAAAGACCGAAACATTACGCAGTACATACTCCGTGAGTGGAGACTAGGAATGCGATGTGTCTTTTTCGGTTTTTCCCGAGACATCTGCATCACGGTGTATTTACTCCCGAAAATCTGTTGCAGCTCGGCCAAGACCAAACAAACCCTCAGTACTTAAGTAAGTATGTCCACGTGCACGGAAACATTGAAAGGTTTGTCCTTGTCAGATCAGTCTTCAGCCCAAACCGAATCACTCCAGGATTTTGGCTACGAGATTCAAACAACAATACCTTTGCAGGCTCAGTCCAAAAATAACATATCAGTACACAAGAGAGATAAAGAGAGAGAAAAGGTGCTGGGGGTACGGTCTGGTCCTCGCCTTCTTTTCTCCCTCCAGGAGGGAGGAGGGTAGGGCTTGAAGGGGTTTTTCCATAACCTCGCCCCCCGGGAAAGGGGCACTCAACTTATACCACTGCTTTTAATGACATGCGAAGTAAGAAGACAAGACTACGATACTACATTCTGTACAACACTCAGCTCTTGAACAACCAGGCCTCATGATCAAGAGCTGTTGAGTCGGGACGCGAGTCTCAACGGCTTTCTGAAAGTCCATCTCACCTGGGCAATCTCACCTGGGCAAGAGCATTGCGCGCAAACAGAGGCTCAAATGAGGAATGGGAATGACCTCATTTGTTCTATTTGCGTCTCTTTTGTAAACGATTAGGTAGTCGCCAGCGTAAGCTGACGCGCAGCACCGGGGCCCCCTACGATACACAGCAGCATGTTGCACACCCGGTCGACAGCCCGTTGGTCCATTCAACTATGAATCGAGCCACGAGACGCAAAAATCAAAAGCTGTAACACCAAGTGACATACCCTAGAGTAGGCGTGCCGTAGATTGCGTGGCTAGCTATGAATAGGACATGGGAGGAAAGAGCTTAGAAATAGCCGTGCCTCGCCCGGGCGGTCTTCCACACATCGACAAGAAAATATCCCTATCACTTCACTTCGATCAACTGCAAATCACGACCTTGATCTTTTCCCACGGTCTTACGCATACAACATATAGTGTGTTGAAACTTTAAGCCCCCCTGATCATACCACATTCACCATGTTCTCCATCACGTTGTTCGTCGTAGTCTCAATCCTGACGAGGCCACTCTTTGCCACGGCCAAGACTGTCAAAATCAGGACCACGGCCGACGCACCATTCTTCGACCCGACCAACACCACTGCAGATGTCGGGGACATCCTTGAGTTCCACTTCAAGGCACACAACCGAAGCATTGTCATGGGCGACTACGACAGACCATGCCAGCCAGCGTCCAGTGGAGGTTTCTACTCGGGTTTCTTTGTTGAGGCAGATACGACGACAGAAAATGTGAATATGATATACTGACCCTTATAAACACATTATCCAGCGTAAGCAAGAGACGAACAGGGACTAACAGCAAATGTGTGTTAGTCAACCGTCTTCCGCGTCACGGTGAATGACACTAACCACATCGTCTATTACTGCTCGCAAAACGACCCAGACTTTGGTAATCACTGCAAGAACGACGGCATGGCCGGCGTGGTCAACGAGCCCGACCTGGACAAGCTCCAGGCTTACAGGGATGCAGCCGCGCTGGTGAACACGAGCGTGACTCCTGCTTCTGGGCCATTTGGTGGTGTGTTTGCCGCGAATCCGGACACGGCTGCTGTAAATGGCACTTCTACGGCGAGTGCACCGAGTTCGACGTCAACTAGTGCTGCAGTTGATATCTTGGTACAGATGAGTGGCTGGTATTTCGGAACCATTGTCATGGCTATAGGCCTTGTTGTCGCTGTTTGAGGGGCCACCTGCGACTATTGGAGTAGCAGTCATAAGTTATTTGTTTCATTCTCTGTGATATACCTAGATAGTTCCGACTCGGATTCCCGAGACGTCACATATGTTCATTGTCATTATCAGAGACGGGTATTGTAGAATTGCCATAGTAATGACAAGCAAATTGGAAAACATATCACAGCGGAGAACCCTTGGTCTTGATTGGTGCATGATCATTCTGGTACAAGTGGTCAAGTGGTACCCTAGGGTATGTTCTCAAGTGACAACCCGTTGTCCTTGGGTTCTCGTGCTATGATATGCTTTAACAGCCCTTCAAGCGAAGGTTTGGAATCATCCTATTGTACATAGAAGAAGTAACAATTGCTGAACCTTCAAATATACTATAGATTCATGGTACTACCGTGCAACAACAAGGTCTTACCAACTGATCCTGCAGCCGTTGTGATCGTAGTAATCCACCATTATATGCCACCAACTGTCCGGTCGGCTTGTGTGGGGTCCGCCCTGTAACGAGCCATAATCTATTGAAAGCCAATCAGGCCAATATTATTCTGAATCACGACAAAGTGGATTCATAGGAGTGTTGGCGCGGCTGAGAGCCACATTTCGAGATTCAGACCAAACGTTGAAGACAACCTTGGGAAATTATACCCACACAAACGTTGCTATGCACCCCGTGGCGTTCCTTGCTAAGACGCCACAGCCGTCTTGTACCGCCTGCGCCGCGCTGTTGGGTGGCGTAGGTATGTATTGGCCTGTCTTATCTACTCATTACAACAAGGACGCATCTTCGGCATCTTTTCAGCGCAGCACCTCCCAGGTGCTGGCTTCCACGTTAAATCTGACATGACATCCTCATCGCGACCCACCACGCCATCACCTGAGCAGCCCAATTCTCTGGCTGCCGAACGCTTCAAGGAAACAGGCGACCCAATAGAGTGGTCTGAATCCTATCGCCCTGGCGGCTTTCACCCTATCCATATTGGTGACACATTGAATCGAGGGCAGTATCGCATCATCAGGAAGCTGGGCTATAACTCCTATTCAACAGCGTGGCTTGCAGCAGATGTGTAAGTCATCTACAGCCCGAGATTTTGGCCAGAAGTTAATATGATTGGAATCCAGCTAACACTTCGCATAGAGCATCGCAAACCGGCCGCAGATATGTAGCTGTTAAGGTTATGAAAGCCAAGCGTTCCACTGCTGCAATCGTCAACCGCGAGCTGGATATTTGCTCAACTCTGGCTCGCGATAAAGACGGAAACACCGGATCAGAGCACGTACTGCGACTTCTGGATTGGTTTGAGGAACAAGGACCAAACGGCACGCATACCTGCTTGGTCTGCGAGCCAATGGGAGGTACTGTAGCATCCATACACGAATATCTTTCACATGGCTGTGATGCTAGCTGGTTTCGCTACCCCAAATGGATAGCCAAGCGAATCCTCAGGCATACCTTGCTTGGCCTTGGCTATTTGCACTGTCATGGCGTGGTACATGGAGACCTCCAACCTGGGAATCTCTTGTTCTCCATGTCCGGACTAGGAACTGAGGATGAGGGAAAGCTGCGACAGGAGGTGAGAGACATTGAGCGAAAATACGGAAAGACTGACCTCTGGGCACCGCGGTACCTTGCACTTTGCCATCCACTTAATGAGTACGCAGACGTGGGACAAGAAGCCAATATTAAGATCTCAGATTTGGGCGCAGGTAAGATTGATCCTCAGGGTATCAACACGTTCCTGCCGGCCGTTCCACTGATCTTGCATTATGTAGCCTCCTTTACTAGCAAGTCTCCGGATAAGATCGTGCGTCCCGTTGCTTTGAGGGCCCCCGAGATCATTCTCAAGCAGCCTGTCGATGAGAAAATTGATATCTGGAGTTTTGGTTGTCTCATCTATGAGCTTATTACCGGCACACAACTCTTCGGCGTTTGCTTGATGGGGGACGACAAAGAAGAGGATGCAGATGACGACCACTTGCTTGAGTTTCATGATATCATTGGGCAACTTCCCGACAATATCATGGCTTTGTGGCCGCGAGTACATGAGTGGTTTGGTCCAGCGGGTGCGAGAAACGATGCCCGATTGCTCTTGTTCCGGGAAATTGGGGATGGGTACTTAAGTACTATTGATGGTTACTCTGTGCCCTATGTGCCCTTGCGTGATAGAGTCCCATAGTACGTTGTGACATCCATGAATTGCAAACATTTGTGAAAGTCCGCCACGGATCGTCTATACGCAATACTGACACAGAAATCATAGCCTGTACTTGTAGAGTATCGCTCTAATGTGCACAAGCTAGAGAGATACCACCATAACTGAGCAGGCAAACTGAGCTTGTTTTGCCTGGTGTCATCCATGGATTGAACCGCCCTAGCATGCAACACGGTACAGTACCCATGTTTCAAGAATATATTGAGCACATGAATGATATTATTCTTTATATGCCGATGTTCTATTATATACCTACTTAGGCATAGTGCTGCTCCTGAATTCTATTGCCTGAGCTTGAATGGAAGGTCTATGTAATTAGAGACGAGTATTTTTATTGTGATCAAAGTCCAATCCATTCCTCGTCAGGCACAACCGTAGTACCAGGGTATGCGGCCGACTCTACTTCTGCCCCGTACCTCTGAAGCAACTCCTTTATCTCATCATTCTCCATTCGCATGGCCAACTTTAGGGGCGTCACGCCTTTATTATTTTCCAGATCAACATCAGCTCCGTTCTCCAGAAGAAGCTGGACAATAGCCTTGTTTCCCCTCTCGGCTGCTTCGAGTAGTGGTGTATAGCCAGAGCGGTCCTTCGCATCGACCTCTGCCCCTTTCTCCAGAAGTAACTTCGTCATACGCTTGTTCCCGCGTTGGACTGCTTGGAGTAGTGGCGTACAACCAGAGTGGTCCTTTGAATCAACATCGGCCCCCTTATCTAGAAGTAAGTTCACGATACTCTCCTGCCCGTCTTGGACTACTTGGAGTAGTGGCGTGAGGCCGAAGAGGTCTTTCGACTCAACCTCCACCCCCTTGTCCAGCAGCGACTGCACCATACTCTCCTTCCCAAGCGCGGCAGCATGCGCTAGAGGCGTGCGACCATAATAGTTCTTTGTGTTGATATCCATATTCATTGTTACCCCGGTGTGCAAAAGCCTTTCCAACTTGTAGTCGATTAGGATGTGGATGAGGCTTGGAAAGTCTGTAGACCCGATCTTATAACACCCAAAAAAGAGGTTTGAATCGACCCAAATGGCCAGCGGAAACTTCTCCAACAAGGCACCCTGTGGAAACTCGACGGCTGCAGCATCAGCATGGTAGAGTAATTGGCTCGTTGCATATTCCAGGAGGGGCATTTTGTTTGACACCATCTGCTGTAGTGAGTATAACGCCTCCCAATCTTTCGGAGGTGTATCAGGTGGGGAAATCAGGCTGATATCAGGATCTTGGCACCTTTCATTGATCTCGTCCAAGCACCTGTCCCTCAAGATATTGTCACTCGAACAAGCGAAAGTCTTGCCATCGACCTGAGGCCAAAGGGATCGCTTCCAGTGCGAGTTTTCCAGCATAAAAAAAATCTCGGACAGACTCATGGATGAACTGAACTGTTGTGTCTTCCCGTTCGTTTCTGTTCCTGGTGACTTCAGCGAAACCTTTGGACGAGCTGGAGACGAATTGACGCATGTGTTCTTGTGTGATGATTCCAGACTTCCAGTCGGATATAGCTATATAGTCGTCGGGCTGTCGAAGAGCAAAGTAGTACTCTTTGACTTTTAGTGGCCGCATTGCGAAGAGTATCCATTGTATGCAGAGGCGAAATTCATGCAGATCTTCTTTATCCCTCGTGACGATCATCTCGAACAATTCGTTCAAGCCTGCAGGAATATCATTCAGGCACCTTTGAAAATGGTCCACCTTTCCGCCGGAGCATCTATTGTTTAGGATGGGAATGACTAGAGCAACCCAGAGGAAGATACCCGCTGACTTCTCCAGTATTTCTTTTCTCAGCGCATCCGCCTTTTTCGTGCTCTCAAGGGTTCCCAGTTTCAAATGTGAATCAATGTACCGTCCAATGTCGAGGCCGTGCTCTTCTTCCTCATCCAGTTTTATCTCAATACCTTTCTTGACATATATAGTGGGGTAGTAGCGGCTTGAGAAGCAGATGCGCAAGTTGATATTTTGCTCAGCAGCTCTTTCACCCAACTCTTCGAAGAATGCTACCATATCAGAAGTCTCATCATCGCTACACTCGTCTAGTGCATCAATAAAGAGACAAAGTTCCCGGTCACCCTTGAAATGTGCAATGGCCTTTGTCATAGTCTGCTTGAGAAGCTCAGTCTGCCATCCGCGTCGTAGAATGAAGCCACGGGTATTTGTTTCGAGCAAGTCAAGAACAGCCTGAATCTCATCGTGCTCCTGGAGAAGCTGCCATAATAAAGACCGATAGAGACCGAGCGTCGTTCGTTCCAACTCTTCTCCACGCGCGTTGAAGAAGAATGACACCACAGCAAGTTTGCGATGAGCGGTAGCTGTTTTCCTCGCGTTGTTGTCGAGGAACTTCATTAATATTGACTTGCCGGCTCCTGGCTTTCCCTTGATCCAAAGGAATCCATGATGATCGTTGATTTTCTCCGGACTCACCCATTCACGGTACTCATGCTTCTCCAACACCCACTGGCATGTCTTGCTGTAAGCAGACTTGAGTGACATCAGACGAGCGTCTATCTCGTTGAAGTAAAGCAAGTCCATTAGTTTCTCCCGCATGGCAGACTGTTCGGGGGGCACAAAATAGTCCGCATCCACTGCAAGATCACTATCCTGGCCAAGTGGGAAGGCTGTGTCTCCACCACTATCTTCAGTCACCGGACGTGCAGAAGTGAGGTTATGAATCACAAGGCTGATGGCTGAAGCAACCTTCCGGTACTCGTTATCCTCGAGTCCGGTGAAGCGAACCATGTCCATATGATTGTTAGAGATGTGGCGATGCGTCTCGATCGTTGGCTCGTCCAGACGAGATGATTCGTCGTCCACAACCTACGCGTTGTCAGTGAGAAACGGGCCTAGGCAGTGCACGAATGAGGCTGGATTGCAGCTTACCTTTCTACCGGCGAGACGATTTACGCCGTATTCCTCCTGGAATGAATAGATGACCAGATTCCTCTGCTTGGCCAGACTCAGAAAGCTGTCTCTGATCTCTCTGAGGTACTCGCCGCTTGGCATCAGAGTCCCGACGATACTATTGTTCAATTTGAAGGCGAACCCCTTTGCCATTGCCATCAAAATTTGGCGAATTCCTGGGCCAAGCGGGTCCGCTCCTCGATGGGGAGTGCCGAAAAAGAATACACCGACAGTCGAGGCCACGACATAGTGAAGATGAGGCTTCACATGTTCAAAGTCTTGTGACTTGATTAGAGCGATCTTTGCAATCAACCCCCCAAGACTGTGTGCCATAAAGAGCAAGGGCCGGGAGGGATTGTCTCTGCGGACGTCCTCCAAGGCACAGAGCAGGTCCCAGCCATGATCTACCACATTGTTCTTGCTCACAGGGCCAACAAAGGCGTGGCGTATCTTGGTGTCATATCCATATGTAAGGACTCGCGCATTGGAAACAGTCCGAGGCAGCAGGTCTCTGGGCCAGAAGACGTCGCATCGCGGTGCCGTTGTCGGGGTGCTCCTACGACCCGTACCGAAGTGGGGCAACTTGGACGACCGCTTCTGATGGTCGCTATTGTTGTTGGTAAAATAGGAAGTCCGATTGTGCCTCGTTGTAGGGGGCGTTGAGGGCGTCGAGGGCTCCGAGGCGCTACCACCAGGCTCACTCGGCTGGAGTATGAGCCCCTGGTTGCCGGCGACGCAATGCTTTGCATTTTTTAGAGTCCATGTTAGTTGAGGATCACCAGTGAATCCGTGGACAAAGACAATGCTATTATTGGCTATGGTCTTAGCAAAAGCCGTGAGTAGGGGAATGAAGGGGGGTGGGATGGCCGTCGGAGCCTCAACATACTCGATGGCGGGGCTCTCCGCCTCATACAGGAGGGTGATGCCTTTCTTGTTCACGGACATTTGCGATGTGTCTGGTTGTAGAATTGCATAAGTTGGGTTAGACAAATGCAGATGATCCAGATGTGACTGCAAGCAAAGTCGGTGATTCCCCCGTGCTTAAGGCTCTGCATCATCAGCTCCTGCCAGACCAGGGTGCCGGGGCAGCCATCGGTTTTGGGTTGCAATGGCCTCAGCCACATGCACCCCGCCACGCGCAGTACTCGAGCACCCATGCGATCAGGGAGTGTTTTGTCGCCCACACGAGAAGAGAGATGCCGATGGGTCGCTGCAACTCGTCTGATGGTAGCTCTAGTGACTGCAACACGCCGCCATCAGGCCTCCAACAGGGAGGACAGACGTAGCATCTATTAGCGGTAGGATCTCAAAATGGCCGACATGGGTACCGAAGGTATTGAAAGTGAGAGGGAGCCAAATGCCTAGTCAAATGCATTGTAACCGAATCTTATCTTTGGTGGGCGGCTTCGTAACAGGGGACGCGTCATCTCAGCGGCCCGGAACAGAGGGCTTTGAGGGGAGCGAGGATATTTCCAACCACCCCCAAAGCAATCCCTACCCAAGCTTCATATCTACCTGATGTTAATGCCCCATGAGCGTCATTCCTGTGATTCATGCCTCTCCTCCGCAGCCTGCTTGCGGTCACCCAGTTCTTTCGCGATCAAGTCATACAATGCCTTGACTTCGAGGTACTCGGCGCCTTTGAGATACTCGGCGAAGCCACTGGCAAAGGACGCAGCCTCATGTGCCGTTTTCTTCTTCTCGCGAACGTCACACTGGGACGACTCGTTTGAGTAAGCGCAGTTCGTGCATGCGCCTCCTAGGAAGTCTTTTGGCATGAGGATACAATACTTGCCAGGACCACCAGACGTTAGATTCTTGCATGAGCTGCAGGCACACGCGTATATTTGTGCCCATTTGTCGCCTTTGGGTGGAACAAAGTCCTTGTTGTAGAAAAGGTACCCAATCAGCGACCTGATGCGCTCGCTCCGCTCCAGATCGAAGGTAGCGAGGTATCGTTCGCCCTTGCTGTAGACATATTTGCGCTCGAAGTGACGGATGACATTGGAGCGACCGCGGAGGGCCTCGTGGATTCCCTTATAGCCGGATTTCAGGATCATGTCGAGTACCTTGATGGTAAGGTTACGGGGTGACATGTCATCAGTGATGTCCATGACGATGTAGCCATCAGGAATCTTCTCGCCGAGGATGGTGAAATCCTGCAACCTGAAATCGTTGTCGTCGACGGGTGTGACTCGCTTTAGGGAATTCATGGTGCTGCACGTGAGCTGGCAAGGAATGGTCGAAATGATTTGCAATGCCGCAAGTGTTATATGCGATATGTGTGGAATTGGAGCACACAAGGGAAGTGGTTTGCCAGATGTTTACCGGTGATCGTATGAAGGGGGAAGGAGCACTCTGGGGACGGGAGAGCAGACAACCTCCAAGATGATTGGAATGAGGATTGGCCGGTCGACTTGCTTCTTCTGTGAAGGGGGTTTCAGAAAAAAAGAATACACAACCACAGCAGATTGGGGTCAACCCCCCAGGTTGGTTTTGGCATTGACATTGCATGCCTCTACTCCTATCATCCGGGGTAGAAGATGGTTGAAGGAGATCATGTGTCGGATATGGAATAGGATTTGATGGTCGATCTGTTGTTGAGCCAGGCCACAGCATTTCACCTGCCCAATATGCTGGGCGGGTTGACGAATGGTTGTGGGAGAGATGTTGAGCACACTGTCATCTTGGTGACCTTGTCTTTAACTGGGTCAGCAAAAGCAACTCGAGATGGAAGAATCCCAAAGTAGCTCACTTAATGGATCTAACTCCCAATCGGGTTTCATGATGGTAACTTCGCCTTTGGGGCGAATAGCCTGTGTGTAGGACGCAGGTTTGATTGGGATAGGTGAAGGGCGAAGAGGACCCTTGATGAGGGGCCGGTCTGTCACCGGCCCCGAGCTCCGTGTTTCGGGCATCGTCGAGCCAACCGGTCGTGGTGAAAGGCCGGATATGCAGCTGTTGCCGGTTCAACTAGTAGAGCGGTAGACAGACGAGCATATTGCATGTGAGCGACGTTGACGTTGGATGGCATTTAAGGCTATCTCCACTGCTGGACATCAATCCGCCATCAAGGTTCCCGTGAATTATGTAAGCACATTTTTGAAAGCCATCTCCACTATGGTACTACATAACACCACATGACATTCGTGGACAACGGCAGATGGAAGACTTCAAGATGCTCCAGGGCATCATCAACATCAACTATCAAAGCTGTCAAGGCTCTTGCAGTTCACATCGATCATTGGCCATAAGATTGATTATACATTAATGTTCGTGGCTGTAAGGGTGTGTGGCTCAACACATGGGCAGATTACCGATGAGTCTGCCGATGACCAGCATCGTGGTATCTCAATTATCGTATTCTAACATGTGACTCTGGGTTGACACTATTGATTTGGTCATTGTAAACCAGCCGAGCCATACATATTGGTTCCACCGATAGTCTAAGATTAAACGACTTGTAACAGATTCACTCGCGATAATCATCTAGTCGAATGGGAAGTCGTGATATGACTCAATTGGGAAATGTTGCTGTACCTGTGTACGTACTCAGTACGTTTCTGCCGAGATGGAACAGGGACCCCAGCCTCTAAGGAAGCTTATCGGAAGGTTTGAATCTTATCAGCCCCGCAACCAAGACCATTCCAGCCAATCAAGGAATGAGCCTCCCTAGTCACTGCCTCGAGCCCCGCCATTAGATGTCGAAAAGCGGGCAGGTGCGCTTCACAATTTTTCGGGTTGATGACACCCTTGGGCCATCCTTGCTCGTGTTTGACAGTCAGACAGACAGTATTGTACGGTAAGAACGTCGAGGTGCCCAGGCCCCAAATTGGCCATGTGAGCAAAAGCTCCTGCTTCTCTCTTATATACTGGTAACCCCGCACTCTCCGCTACCGGCCTTGATTCTCTGCCCCATGTTCTTTGCTCATGACCAACTTGATTCACTCCCAAGTCCACGCAACACCATCGCGACACCGGCCCGCCTAGATCCATTCGCCGACTTTGGACGGTTCCGCCTGTGGTTGCGATAGCGGGAGCGGACAGGCACAGCCAATTATCACCATACTCTATTCCCGACTGCCTGGGCCGTCAGTCAATCCATTTCCGATCCTCCGCCGTCACCGTGCATGGACACCTCTGTAGCCACCGGGGCCGGCGCCGCAGCCTCAGCCTCGGCTGCCCAAGTTCAAGCTCAGGCACAGGCACAAGTCCAGGCACATGCTCACGGCAATGGCGGTCCTGCCTCCTCCATGAGTCCGAACAGTCCCGTCTCCGTCCGGAGCCAGGTTCTTGCTCATGGTCCCGGTGTCGGTGCCAACGGCGGCGCCAAGCGGAAGAGGAGCTCCGTGGGCATGATGGGAAGTAGCCCAGGGAGCCAAGATGGCGACGATGACATGATGGGAGACCATAATGAGAAGAAGAGGCAACCCGGCGTCAAGAGAGCTTGCAATGAGTGTCGCCAGCAGAAGGTTAGTCAAGAATCACTACCCTCCCAACACATCCCAAGCCCATTCCGCTTCTTCCATCTTGAACTTGCCTTGATGGTTGCCGTCTTGCAATCGATTAGACAATCGCATTGTGTCGTTTCCCCTAACCTGCATGGTGTACCGGCTGTCGCTAATCAATGGCTCTTTGCTTCTCTAACAGTTACGCTGCGATGTCGTCCAAGACCCATTCACGAGCTGCTCACGATGCGTCCGCCTCAAGTTGGAGTGCAAGATCGAGTCCAACTTCAAGCGCATTGGCAAGCGCAGCAAACACGCCGAGATGGAAAGGGAAATAGAGAAATTGCGTCGCAATGTTACAAAAGCAAGAGCCCAGGGTTTCATCCCGGACGAGGATGACCCTATGGACTCGCAGCTGCAGTCTCCCGTCGTTGCGAGTGTCTACTCCCACACCAGGCACCCGTCGCTCATGGGCTCCGACGAGGCTGTCTCTTCTCTGCTGCACCTCAAGCGCGGCGGCTCCTACAGCATGCCTCGGATATGCCGGGAGCTCGAGGATGTGCGTTTGACTGAGGACGCCGAGTCTCAGCTGTTCAACGAGTACTTCGCTCACTACCACCCGTTCATCCCCTTCCTCAACCCTGCTCAGTCTCCCGATCAGTACTATGTACAACATCCCCTACTCTATTGGGTCATCATTTCAGTCGCCGCCCGCCGCTATCACCTTGACCCGGCCCTTCTTGGCGCGCTCTCAGGGCCGCTCACTCGTCTGCTATGGCAGACGATAGGAGATGTACCCAGCAGCCACCATGTCGTTAAAGCACTCTGCCTCCTTTGTACATGGCCCCTTCCTACCAGCACTTCTTCCTCGGACCCGACACAGATTCTGTGCGGTGTCATGCTGAAGGTTGCCACACTCATCGGTCTTCACCGACCTCATCATATCAACGACTTCTCTCGGGTCATTATCGACCTGGACAACGAACAACTGCATGACCGTGTAGTCACATGGGCTGTCTGCAACGTTGTAGCCCAGACCATCGGAACAGGCTATGGTCAGCCAGCATCAACTTTGTATGACTGGACTCTGGCCACCCGCCCTGGTGAATCAGGTCCTTTCCAGTTGTCAGAAGAACTCGAGGCGAGGCTGCAAATCGAGAGGTTCTGCGACAAGGTCTCCAAAGAGATGTACAGCAACGCCAGCGACCCCCGAGGTGTTGCCGGTGATGAGCATCGAGCCATGCTGATGCGTGTCTACCGACGCGAGTTCAGTGAGCTGCATGCTTCCATTCTGTCTCGCAACCTTTCTCGGGTCGTCAATCTTCATCTTCGAGCTGCTGGGCTTCATCTTCGACTCGCGGGATTCTTTGACTCCCACAACACTCCGGGATACATGGATGACCTCATGGGTCTATGGAGGGCTGCATGCAGTTTTCTGGACTACGTCTTGGAAAGTGAAGCCACTTCTCCTCGCGACCCCCGCGGAGGAGGCGACATTCTGCAATATGCCACGAACTATATTCAGCAGATGCTGGTCGCTGCCGGCTTTGCTCTGCTCAAGCTTATGCGTTCTTTCTTCGCGAAGTCCATAGACTTTGAGCGAGGCCGTTTGCTGTTCCATCGGACCATCACAGCCATTCGATCGACCAGTGTTGTCCAAAACGACCTCAACTGGCGGCTGGCTGAGCTCATGGTTCAGATCTGGAACGGCGCTCGCGTAGACAACAAGAAGCAATCCTATCACGATGAGGACTCGATCCATGAAGTTGACGATAGCTTGCAGCTGCGAGTGCGCTGCAGGCACAGCATGAGCCTTGTCTATGACTCCATCTGGCACTGGAGGGAAGAGTACCAAGCTCGGGGCCGAGGGAACCTCGACTGTAAGTGAATCCGCCATCTCCCCAACTGCATCCGTTGCTGACGGAGGGCACGCAGCGCTGAAACAACCTACCAATCCAGATTCCGCAGACCAGTCTTCCGCATCCTCGACGCATCTCGATCCTCCCTTGACCACTGGAGCACACGGTCTACCGGCCAACCTGCTTACTGCTGCCAATGGGGCCTTGACGCCCAGTGGCGCCTCGGGCTTCGGCGGTGGCCAAGGCGGGCTCGGCGGGTCGAACTACGAGGCGACTAACTATGACTTCTTTGATCCCCAGCACTGGATGTTGGATGGGCTTATGGACTTCAACTACTCGTTCGTACCGGAAATGGGCGCTTAGGAAGCTGGCCAGAGCACGGAACAAGGAACGCCGGGACAAGGAATGTCTGGATATCAGGGACCATCTACCCACCACACAGCGAGTGCTTTTGAGCAAGTATATGGAATTCAGGAGACTTCAGTCTCCCAAACAACATCCGGAAATCAAGGGAACTTCGGGTCAATAGTAGTGCAGGGTTCCCAGGCGGCGTTGACCGCTGGATTGGGCACAATATTGCAGGATACTATCGCTGAGCAGCATTTAATGGCCGGACAGCATGAGGCGGCTCATATCCTCCAAGGTCTTGATGGAAGCCGTGACTAATTTGATATCTGTTTCGGGGCCACAACGGAAGCGGGAAAAAACAATAGGGGGACTATAAAACACTACTTCGCTGCGAATATCACCAGCGACCAGGAGGCAGAAGGTTGGCATATGCGAGACTGCCTACTCAGAGGCCGATCATGATTGTTACGGCCGGCACGAGCATCTTTTTTCTGGGAGAAGCGCCTACTTAGACTTGGTCGAGGTTGAGACCACGGGCTGCGCATTCAAATACACGAGGTGTCTACAAGTGGGAACGGCAATGGCAACGGGGGCATAGAAAATTACGGGCTGGGATGCAACACACGATTTTCAATGAAGCTTGCAAGGTCTTTCTGAGCACTGGGACCTATGAGACTGGGACTTGCGAGGTGCACATTGATTGATGCAAGCACCTTTATTTTCTTCTTTCTTGCTTCATTCTTGGTTTCTCTGGCTGGCTGAGAATCTACTATTTCCGGCACCTACCTACCTACCTATGTACCTGAGCAGGTAGGCCAACCTTGGAAGGGAAGAGAGGGGGCGAGGGGGGCTGGGAAGATTGTTCTGATGATGTTTGTGTTTGTGTATAAGCGGATGCAGACGTGGAAAATACCCTCTTACCCACGGAGCACGCGAAACGAATTTAGTTAATTCCACTCATATCGTCGTTATTGTCGTTATTATCGCCATTTACTTACTTGCTCCCTTGCTCACTTGCTTCCTTGCCTTGTCCATCGCCGTGGTAGTAAGGTTGCATCCGACCCGATCTCGCGGTTTCTAACAATAGCACACGACATGGGCTGGCTATCTCTTCTGTGTGCGTTATTGCAACGTAACCAACGGCGCACCACGCCGCCTCGTGGAATTTTTATTGTTATTTTGATTATGAAACCGATGGCCTCGTGGCCGATCGAGCGGCGTGGCAGTGAATGGTGGTGTTGGCATGTAGCAGTGCATATATTGGGCGTGCGGCGCGGAGGGCAGCAAGAAGTATTACGACGGCGCAGCATCTCCCCTCTCCCCCCCCCCCTGCCGGCCGCCTTTCCACCCCCCAACCACAACCAGGACGCACGTGTTTCGCGCTGAAGACAAAGGTGACGCTTTGCCTGTGTGAGATGGTGGTGTGGGGTTTCGGGGGAGGGGGGATGGGAGTGTGGGAGAGGGAGAGAGAGACGCCGCCATCTACGTACGCCCTGAAAGTTAAGCTTCAATAATACCCGCATTGCATTACTTTTAGACCGGTGACTGGAAAGGTGAAGGGGGAGAGAAGGGAAAAAAAAGTCCACCCACGGTGAAGGGGGTTGGTTGTGTGTTGACATCACCACCACACACATCACATCACATCACCCTGGCCACCTTTGACTGAGAAAGAAGCTTGCATGGTGGTTAGCCAGCCAGCAAGCCAGCCAGCCAGCAAGAAGCTAAAATAAGAGTGCGGAGAAAACGGCTGAGGTTCTTGAATGACTTGAGTTGGCTTGACTAGACTTGACATCGAGGCAAGCAGGGAAGAGGAAAAGTTGACGGGGTTTGCTTTGCGACCCCCCCCCCTTCTCTCTCCCCCTTGATTCGAGCGGGGGTTCTTTTTTTGCTTCTCTTTCTTTTCCTTTTCCTTTCTTTTTTTCCTCCCCCCTTTCTTTGGTTGTCATCTTTTCTCTCTTTTTTCTTTTTTCTTAACTCCTTAACTCCTTAATGCCGGTATGAGGTGATGGTGGGTGTTCTTAGGATCCGGATCCTTGGAACGAATCGTAGCGGAGGGCTTCCGCCCTTCTGTCTGGTTTATATCCGGGTCGGAAGGATTCACAACCCGGATCGGGGTCGGGGGGAAACGAGACCGACAAGAAACCCACATACTAAGTAAAGTATGTATGTATGTAGAAATGTACCGTGTGTTCTTTTTTTTCTTCTTCCTTTTCCTCGGTCTAGCCCATTCCCACACTTTGACCGCAATCGCAATCGCCATCGCCATCGCTTTTGCAGCCCAGCATTTGAGGGGGGCAGGCAAGCACTTACCTACCTACCCGTCATACCCGTTCTCCATGGGATGCGATGCTGATCACGACATTTCCGTCGGGGCCCCGGTTGCCTGCCTGGACAGGCGGTCAGGATGGCCCATTTGTCGAGCTGATTGGGGAAAGAGAGAGAAAAAGAGAGTGGGAGAGACAGAGGCAGAGAGCTCGTGGCCGATGACCTGTCGCGCACATATCGTATGTATCATAATGGGTATTGTCCACATTCCCGACTGGGCGTGGTGGTTCTCGAGTCCCACCTGCGTATGGAGTATTCTTTCTTCGTATGTATGTATGTACGTATGTATGTACCTGGCCTGATCCGAGTGAATCAGCTACTGCAGGTTTGTAAGTACGTATGTACAGTAGGTAGTGTAGGCGAATGAGGCAGAGGGAGTGAGTTGTCCACGCCGTGCCCCTTTCTTTCCCCTTCTGGAATCCTCCTCACCCAAGGAGGTTGCTTGCCGAACCCGACAACTTGGGTCGCGGTGGGGCCTGGCAAGATGAGCAGCGAACAAATAGGGCTTCGAGGGACCCTCATTGTATGTATACTACGTACTATGCTCCTCATTTTATCGCTGCAAGCTCTTTTACACTTGGGCCCTTTTTCTTGCTTACCCGGGAAGGGTGGTCCCACAACGGTGAAGAGACTCTGGGACGGAACTGCGATCCGTCGTCAGAGAATGGCCCCACGGGCCCCCTTGGGCTCTGACGCTGATGCTGATGCTGACGATTGCACATGTGGCTCTTGCCATCTATTTCATGAAGGGGTCTTTGTTGATATTGGGTACCCTAGGGTACCACCCGGGGGTGTGTTGTTGTTGTTGTTGTGGTTCCTGGAAGCGTTCCGCGAAGGGGGGAAGGAGAGAAAAGAAGAACATCACCGTGCGTCTTTTGGTAAGTGGGCTGGTATATGGATCTAGTGTCAACGGCCCGTCTCGTTTCTTTTGACAATCTTAATGACTGGGAAATTTGGTATCACCTCCACCTGCCACGGTCAGTCAGGGGGGTATCGTGGCCTCCAGGCTACCTAGTTCACTGCCGGGGAACGTTCGACGCTTCGACGACGAAGGTTTGGTATTGCAGGGGGGCTTGACTATTAGGCCCACATATACCTGAGGACGGTTCTTTGGTCTGTCTTTCATCGTGTCAAGGTACCTATTCGCTGTATACACCTGCCCCTCCCCAATCCCTGGTGTCTCTGTTGTTCATTTTGCTAGTCCACGGGTCTCTCCCATGCCAGTACTTGTGTCGGCAGTATATGACGTACTTTCTGAAGGGAGACTGGTCATTTGTAATATATCCTCTGCCTTTGCGCTATGGAGTCCACAACTGAACCATTTATAGTGGTTTGTTTCCCTTTCTGTCGTGGTGCGTGGCAGATCAATATGCACCCTCGGTTATTGTCCAAGTTTGGTCCGGGTCCGGCCCGGAAAACGTCGTTACACCCGTGGACGCTTTCGAATAATTCGAATTTGTCAGTTGTAGGGTATGTAGACGTGAGACCAGCCTGCACGCGGGTCAACACAAATGTCCGCCCCGGCGTTTTCGATAGGACTTTACGGGCACGGGATTGGGAAATTCAGGTTCACAAAGACAGGACAGCTCACGTCAGATTGTGTGCATTTGAGATACCCAGTGCGCGTGATGGTCCAGTCCCCCCAGCCAGCAGAGGCGTAGTAGGTAGACCTGATGTTGCCCGAGGATAACGACCCTTTGCCGGATCAAATCGAGGTCAAATTTCTCAATGTGACTGACTGCCTGTGCTTACCGAGTGACGTCCAGCCTGAGTTCTTACAGTTCCTCCGTTGGTCGATAGAAAGGTGTGTGTGAGAGTGTAAGCCCTTTTCTCCGGGTCATGTCAGCACTCAATTGTAGGGCTGAACTTGGCAGTGCAATACGGTTAATTAGTCATAACTATGTTAGGAAGGCAGTGAAAAGCCATTTGTAATCGTCCCATGGTTGGCGTAATAGCCGCCTAGTTGGTGGACAGACAGACAGCCAGACAGCCAGACCCTTTGGTGCAAACAATGGGCCCTCACTGCGCCCCCCCCCCTTCTCCCCCTACATACATACATACCCATAGGGCTGTTGTGACACACCCACCACCTGGGGGAGCATTTGTGGCCATGATACTGTTCAAGCCTCCTACACAGCTCAAGGCGTAAAACTTTTGATAGCACATGAAAACCCACTAAAATACGCCTACATACATAATTACACTTTGAGCCTCATCGGGCCCCCAGATCCGGCCGCTCGGAGGTCCAGGCCAGGCCGGCATTTCGCGGCCGCCTTCAGGGCAAGCCACATTATGTATCAGCCAGCAGGAAGGGAAGAAGAAGAAAATGCGGGTCCTTCCGCCCAGGGGGAGGGGGAGGAAGCGGAGTGACCGCAATAAGCGCCGGCAAGGCAGCATGTCCTTCGCGCGACAATGGACTGACTGTGTGGTGTGCCCTCCTTAATCTCGAGATTCTGTCTTCGACTTGTCTGGCCTCTGTT